>JARGCV010000112.1:24025000-24360000 GCA_034064705.1 Bothrops alternatus
GGTTAAAGCATCTGCTTAGTATGCAGACTGCCCAGGTTCGAATCCCGGAAGGGTGAGTTCTGACTGAAGAGAGTTAAGAAACTCGAAATAGCTATATCAGAAATCCCTTATTTCTTTGTCAACAATTTTAAACAACATATATATATTTGTGCTTGTAAGATGGCTCTGGGTTGAGCTGAAACAAGCAAAAGGAAAGAATGATTCCTTCCTCCCATATGTGGGTTTACAGGGTGCAATCTAAAAAAAAAAATAAACACTTGACACATATCCTTACTCCCTGACTACTGACAAAGCGGGAGAGAACTTGTGGCTCAATAGGTTAAAGCATCTGCTTAGTATGCAGACTGCCCAGGTTCGAATCCCGGAAGGGTGAGTTCTGACTGAAGAGAGTTAAGAAACTCGAAATAGCTATATCAGAAATCCCTTATTTCTTTGTCAACAATTTTAAACAACATATATATATATATTTGTGCTTGTAAGATGGCTCTGGGTTGAGCTGAAACAAGCAAAAGGAAAGAATGATTCCTTCCTCCCATATGTGGGTTTACAGGGTGCAATCTAAAAAAAAAAATAAACACTTGACATATACACACACACACACACACACACACACACACACACACACACACACACACGATTACCTTATGCAGAATTTATTCATGTGGAGCGAATCTGAATTAGTTCAAATATTCAATAAGTATTTGTAATATTTGAAGAATAACTTATACCACTCAGCTTTAACTTACTGCCTATATATTTTGCATATAATATTTTTCTATTTTACTTATATTTTGAATCTGTCTCTTGCCATACAATGAATAAATGGAACCTTATTTCATAGATAGAAGCTTTCTTGTACTAGAATATTTTTTGTTGTTTCTGCTTCAATATTTGAACATGGCTGTCAATTGTTATCATACCAATCTTCCAAACTGTTCTCATCTGAAGTGTTTCAGAACAACACCACTTATCAGCAAGATTGTCAGTGACAGATTATTATCACATGTAAGTCATTATGGACACAATTACTGCCAATAGTTTGACCTTTAGGCTGATCCAACATAGCTAGGATCAGAGAAATTTAGACCAAAGCTCTAACAATTGTGCCATACATTTTTTTTTCTTCAAAAAGAGAAGCAAGGTTCTGTGGTCAACTTTTTTATAAAAGGAAGAGACCTAGGAGAACAGATTTTCCTGAGAGTTATTTTAAAGTTCTAGCATAAAATAGTTGCATTCCTACTCTTTCTTCAACAACTTTGAATTAATATCATTTCTTGTAAGGACAGTGTGGAAATAGTTCTGAATATGAAATAGAAATGATTGAGCTAAAATACATTGTCAAAAATGTCCTTGGGCATAAATCACAAAGCTAGAGTCACCATGGGCATTCTGCTAAAAATGCAGACAAAGACCTCTTATGGAAAAATGATATTCTTAGGTCTTTTTTGTCCCCTTCAAATTTGCTAAGTAATTCATTTCTTCTGTAGAACCTTTGCACCTTTGTACTTCAAGAGTGTTAATGCGCTATCAACTATCATTCCATTTACATTGCCTTGCATGCCTAGGACATATTTTTCTCTTGGATGAAATAGGAAATACCTTTTAGTCATAAGATTGCAAAAATATGTTTGCTCTAGTTTTTTACTGGCCAAGATCACTTTTTTCCAGCAGAAGTTAGGACATAGTTATGACTATGTTCTTGTCCTTCATAGTCAGGGAAGAACTTTTTCTTCTTCTTGTGTCATATCCGTTATTGGATGTTGGCAATCATGTTGGCGATCCTGTTTTTATCAGCAGCCGCACAAAAAAGTGCTGCTGAGTTTTGTCCAAACCAGTGCCTTAGTTTTGAAGCCACGGTGTTCTTCTTCTGCCTGGACCTTGTTTGCCTTCAATCTTTCCCTGGAGGATTAAATGGAGTATGCCGTATTTTTCTGCGTGTTGCATCACCTGTCCAAAATATTCTAATTTTTGTTTTTTAATTGTTTTGATGATTTCCCTTGGCTTTCCCAGGCGGCTTATCACCTCCTCATTTCTGATCTTGTCAACCCAGCTTATATGTAATAGCCTCCTGTAAATCCACATTTCAAATGCTTCTAGTCTCTTCAGGTGGCCTTCTGTCAGAGACCAACTCTCTACTCCATAGAGCAGGATGGGAAAAATATAGCATCTGACAAGCCTGATTTTCAGTCTTAAGCTTATGTCGTGACTGCAGAAGACCTTTCTCATTTTGAAGAATGCTGTTCGAGCTTTTTCTATCCTTGTCTTTACTTCAACAGTCATGTCCCAGCTTTCATGTAAATTGGAACTGAGGTGTGTGATCTTTTCAAATTTTTCTAGTGGTATTCCTTCTGAATTTATTGGTGGTAAATTAACGGGTTGTTTGCTGATGACCATGATCTTGGTTTTTGAGGTGTTAAGCTTCAAGCCATATTTTTCAGATATTTCTGTGACTCTGTTGATGAGGAGCTGAAGGTCTTCATGCTTACTGGCAAGCAGAACTGTATCGTAGCATATCTTAAGTTGTTGATCCAAACACCATTTACTTTGATGCCAGCATCGATGTTTTCCAGTGCCTCATTGAAGATTGACTCAGAGTAGATATTGAACAACAGTGGAGAAAGAATACATCCCTGTCTGACCCCTCTTCTTATTTCTGCATCAGCTGAGTATTTTTGGCCTAGTCTCACATTTGCTACCTGATGCCAATACAGATTCTTTATTATTTGGATGTCTTTGTCATCTAGTCCCCCTTGTTTCAGGATTTCTAATAGTTTGCTGTGTCTTATTTTATCAAAAGCTTTTTCAAAATCAATGAAGCACATGTAAACACTGTGATTGACATCTCTACAATGCTGTACAAGAACCTGAATGCTGAACAGCACAACTCATGTACCAAGATTGTTTCTGAAACCAAACTGTGTGTTACCTAGACGCTCTTCAATTTTGTTGTATATTCTTGTGTGAATTATTCTCAGGAATGTTTTCAGGACATGATTCATTAAGCTTATTGTTCTGTATTTGATACACTTCTTTGCATTTATTTTTTGGGGGGATTGTCACAAAAGTTGATTTTAGCCAATCATTTGGAATCTTTCCTGTTTCATATATCTGATTGAAGAGCTGCAGTAAAAAAAAATCTTCCCATTGTCTTCCAGCAATTTTAAAATTTCTACTGGGATATCATCAGGTCCTGTGGCTTTTCTTGTTTTTGCTATTTTTATTGCATGTTCAACCTCTTCCATACTGATATTTGGTCCAGTTGTTATTCTTCCCATATCTATATCATCCCTAGTGTCCTCAAAAAGTTCTTCAGTATATTCCTTCCATCTTTTTAGTTTTTCATCCTCATCTAAGATAATTTCCCCCTCTTTATCAACTAAGTTGTTGGTTTTCTTTTTGTAGAAGCCTGCTGCTTCTTTCATTTTTTTGTGTAAATTGAAATTATCATGTATACGTTCTGTCTCTTCTATTTCCTTGCATCTCTTTGCAAACCACTTTTCTTTTGCCAGTCAAATTTTTCTTCTAATTGTTTTATGCAATTCATTGTATTTTTCTTTGTTTTTATTTTTATAAGATCTTCTTTCATCCATGAGATGAAGAATTTCCTCCGTCACCCACTGTTGTTTCTTGTGGTACCCCTCTCTCTGTTTTGAATTTGTTACTTCTGCTATTGCATTTTTAAATATATTCCAGTTCACTTCTACATCATCATTCAGGTTGTTGGTTTCTCTTAAATGATTTTCTAGTTCTTCTTTAATCTTATCTCCATGTTTAATGATGAAGTCTCTGTCAATTCTTGGTTTAGCAGGATTCGGGTTTTTCATCCTTTTTAGTTTCAGCTGGACTTCCGCAAATAGTAGATTATGATTGGATGGTACATCTCACCTGGGTATGTCTTTACTGATTTTACTGAGTTTCTAAATCTTTTGTTTATTGTAAGATAGTCAGTTTGGTTCCTTACTACATTATTTCGTGTATCTGCTGATGATCTCCAAGTGTAGAGGCGTCTTTTTGGCAACTTGAAGAAAGTATTCATCACACATTGCCTATGTTCCTTGCAGAAGTCTACAAATCTGTCATCTCTACCATTTCTGGTTCCTAAGCCAAAGTTTCCAACTATAGGAGCATCACTTCCTTCTCCCACTTTTGCATTGAAGTCCCCCATGACTATTGTGATATCATTACTTTTTAGGGTTTTCACTACACTGCTTATATCTTCGTAGAACTTCTCTAAATCCTCCTCATCGCTGTCAGCTGTGGGAGCGTAAACTTGTATAACATTCATATTTACTGGAGCACTATTTATTTGGATCATTATCACTCTATCGGATATAGGAATAAAGGACTTGATGCATTTATTTACACAATTGTTTACAATTATAGTTACTCCATTTCGATGGTGTTTGCTATTCTCACCAGAGTAGTAGATAGTATAATTTCCTATTCTACACATTCCATTTTCAGGCCAGCGCATTTCACTCACTCCCAATATAGAGATATTGTATTTGGACATTTCTTGGATAGTGTTGTGTGTTTTCCCAGCTTCGTATAGGCTTCTCAGATTCCACGTACCAATTCGTAGTTTTGGGTTTATCATGCTTCTAGAGGACCGGGAGATTCTTAGCCCCTCTGCCTACTCGGGGCCATTGTTAGGTTTTGCCACCATTAACATTATCTTCCTGGGAAATATATAGTGTAGTAGTCTTCCCTTTGTTTTCTACACCACTGTGCACACACTGTTCAAGTGGTTGCCACCACACCGTGTGCTGTTCTTCTGAATCCGTTCCAACCAATATGATCTCCGCCTTCAGTCGATACTGGGGAGCCAGCTGCCACTCACCAGGCCTGTTGGTCCATGGGAGGTATTTGATTCCCTCCAACCCGCCATTACAGTATAAAAGCCACAATGGTAGGGCCCCCCAATCTGCCATCCGGGGATGCGCTCTGTGGGGGTTCCAGGCTCCCCCTAAGAGAAGAACTTTTTACATAATGGGAATTTACCCTAATGCTAATTAATAAAACTATAAATATTTTATATATTGATATCCACTTTCCTGAATTTTTAAATCCAGTCCATAACTCAAAACATGTTTAGAAAATTATACCAAAAAGAAATAATGCCTAAAAATGTTTAGTTAGGCAATAAAAAGAACAGAAAGAAAAACAGAATAAAAGATGCATTTTTAAAAGAACCACACATGTAAGTATCTAAACACATGCATACAAATGAACTTTAAAATGGAAATGAAATGGAACAAAATTATGGTTAAGAAAAATAAGAAAATTCAAATATATTCTAGAAAGAGAAAAAGTTAGTTAAAAACAATTCCCACAGGAAAATCTTAAAGCATTCTCTCACACTCATTATTTTGCAATATGGATAAATATATATACTACATAATATGCTTTCAGCAGCAAGATCAAGACCTGCCTTGAATCTTTAGTTGTTTTCAATATTGCAAGCATTGGGGACATTCTATATACAATATGATTCACATCTGAGAGGTGGGCTAAATGAGCAATGTGACAGCACGTCAAACACTGTCATTGTTATACTTGTGCCATTTTTATACTTTTATTCATTGTATGATGAGAGAGAGAGATTCAAAATATAAGTGAAATAGAAAAATATTATATGCAAGTATACTTTATACTTTCATGTTGGGATGAAACTCTAAAAGGGCAGGGTTGCATTGTGACATTTCTGCACACTATTTACTTTTTTTTTTTTTGCTATGGTTAGCTACAGATGCCTACGTAACTACTCTGTGTTAAATTTCTATATTCCTACATGCTTAATAACTGTCCTGATCAGCCAGCTTTTACAATAGAAAGATGTTTACCCAAAATGAAAAGGAGCATTGGCTTACCTGAACGCCTTTTCTCAGCATGATGATGAAGAATCCACCAATGGGTTATTTCAGTTCTCCTGCCCAATCAGACTAAGATGTCAAGTTGTCACGCCCCCTCATTATCTGGTGCTTCCAGTTTCATCGACGGCGGAGCCAATGACAACCGATGGACGTGGTGACTCTCAAGCAGGTGTAAGAAAAAGAAGAAAGGAACAAGAAACCAACTTGGCCCTAACTGACCGTGAAATAAGGGAGGGCGTGGATTCTTCATCATCATGCTGAGAAAAGGCGTTCAGGTAAGCCAACGCTCCTTCTCCAGCATGATGACTGAAAAATCCACCAATGGGACGTACCAAAGCCACCTGAGTCCCTACAGGCGGGGGTCAGTTGGAACCGAGTCCCCAGATGGTGTGACTACTTGTAAAATGCGTCTGCCAAAAGCGGCATCGGCTGACGCAAATTTATCCAAACTATAATGCCGAATAAATGGGGAAGGCGAAGACCATGTCGCCACCCTGCAAATGTCCTCAATGGACGCCTGGGTAGCCCACGCCGCCATCGTTGCAGCACTGCGGGTCAAGTGAGCCGTCACATGAGCCGGAACTGGCAATCTGAGAGAACCATAAGTGCTAGCGATACAGGCCCTGATCCACCTGCCAATTGTGGAAGCAGACACCTTTTGGCCCATGGAAGAAGGTTGAAAGGAGACGGACAGGGCTTCCGACCTACAGAAGGCCGTTGTGCGCTTGATATAGCATCATAAGGCTCTTCTTACGTCCAGGCGATGCCACTGCCGTTCCAAGTTGTGTGACGGGCGTGGGCAGAAGTCTGGAAGGACGACCTCCTGTGTCCTGTGGAACACCGTATTAACCTTAGGAATAAAGGCAGGGTCCAATCTGAGGACAACCCTGTCCTCATGAAAGGTACACAGATCCCTCCTGATTGACAAGGCCGCCATTTCTGAAATGCGCCTGGCTGAGGTAACCGCAATCAGAAAGGAAACCTTGACTGAAAGGTGTCGTAACGAACAAGTCCTAAGAGGTTCAAACGGGGCTGAAGTTAGAGCCTGAAGAACCCGGGGAAGGTCCCAAGAAGGGAATCTATGAACCACCGGGGGTCTGCTGTTGGAGACACCCTTGATGAAGGATCTAATGGCAGGGTGACTGGACAAGGAATCCGAGGAATCCCAGGACAACACCGAAGAAAGGGCCGCTAGCTGCCTGCGGATAGTATTTGGAGCCAACCCTTTCTTGACACCCTGCATTAAATAATCAAGGACCAAGGGAATGGTTACACTTGAAAGACTCACATGACGCCTGTCACACCAACGACAGAAATGTCTCCACGTGTGGTCGTAGATACGGTTGGTCGAAGGACGCTTGGCCGCCTGGATCATATCGATCACGTCCGCTGAATATGACTCCCTGATCAGTGTGCGGCGTTCAAGTGCCAGGCGGTCAATTGAAGCCATTGGGGATCCAGGTGCAGAAGGACCCCCTGCGTCAACTATAGCATGTTGTCTGGGATCCTCCACGGAGTGGAGGCAGAAAGACTTATCAGGTTCGCAAACCATGGTCTCCTTGGCCAATGGGGAGCGATGAAGATCACCTCCGCCTGCTCCTCTAGAATCTTCTGGATAATCGCGGGAAGTACAGGCAATGGGGGAAAGGCATACAGAAGGCCTCACAGCCACCTGCTGCGTAGGGCATCCGCCCCCTCCGCTCCCTGTGACGGGAAGCGAGAGAAGAACCTGGGCAGCTGAGTGTTGTGCAGCGAGGAGAACAGATCCACCAGCGGGCGGCCAAAGTGGGCCGAGATTTCCTCAAAAATATCCGGGTGTAACTTCCACTCTGAGTGGTCCACTGTCGACCTGCTGAGAGAGTCTGCCTGCTGATTTGCCTCCTCCAAGATATGCTCGGCTTTGATGGAGAGCAGGTTTTTCTCTGCCCATGTGCCCAATGTTCGAGCCTCTGTCATGAGGGACTTTGACCGGGTACCCCCTTGCCGGTTCACATGGGCTTTCGCAGCTACGTTAGGACTAGCCCCTTGATCAGAGCCTGGAAATGCCTTAAGGCCTAGTATATCGCTCTGAGCTCCAACCAATTGATATTGTGGGTCAGATCAGATTGCGACCACTGACCCTGAGCTATCTGGTGTAAGAGGTGAGCTCCCCAACCGAAGAGGCTCGCATCTGTGGTTATGCAAATGCGATCGGATTCCTTGAACAGAGTGCCCCTGCGAATGGTTGAGGATCCCCACCAGCCCAGGGCCAGACGCACTTGACGGGGACGCGCACCAGTTGGCTGGACGTGTTGGAATGCTGTCTCTGGTACGGCAGCATGAACCATTGCAGGGCCCGGGCATGTAGACGGGCCCATGGGACTATGGCTATGCATGAAATCAATTTCCCCAGGAGTTGGGACAGAGTGGCTAGAGACACCTTCCTGCTCCTGCATACCCTGAGCACCAGGTCCCTGATGCTCTGGACTCTGTCGTCCGACAAATACACTTGACAGGAGTCCATGTCTATCACTGCGCCTAGGTGTAACAGGCAGGTTGAAGGGGTTGTCTGACTTTTCTTGAAGTTGATCAGAAATCCGTGTTCCTGAAGGACTCTGAGAGTTAGATTCAAATCTGACTGGGCCAGGCAGGGAGATGGAGACTGTATCAGAATGTCGTCCAGATAGCACTGGACCCTTATGGGGACTAGCCACAGATGTGCTGCCAGTACCACCAGGATCTTGGTAAAGACCCTGGGAGCTGATGAAAGACCAAATGGAAGTGCCCTGTACTGGAAGTGGCGGTTCAGATAGCAGAACCATAGATACCTGCGATGTTCCGGGCAAATTGGAATATGAAGGTAAGCCTCCTTCAAGTCTATTGATGTGAGGAAGTCCCCGCTCCTGATGCTGCCCAGAATAGAGTGCAGGGTCTGCATCTTGAACTTCCTGTATTGTAGGTGGAAGTTCAGCCCCTTGAGATCTAGGATAGCTCTCCATCCCCCCGAAGCTTTTGGGACTACAAATAGGATGGAATAATAACCCAGCCCCACCTGAGTGAGGGGAACCTCCTCTATGGCTTTGATATTGAGGAGGTGACGAATGGCATCTTCCATGAGTCCTCTTTTTACGACGTTTCTCATAGTCGGACAGGACACAAAGTGGTCGGGGGGAGTAGACCTGAACTCCAGAGTCAGGCCCTGTTTTATCGTGGCCAGAACCCAGGAGTCCGAGATCGTGTTTTCCCATTGGTGGAAGAATAGAGCTAGTCTTCTGCCAATGGGAGGAGCTCCCTCCGAGTCACCTACCATGGTGGAAGGGGCGACCCCCTCTGCCGTGGAAGGAAGACTTACGCTGGGTCTGATATCTGGGCTTGTCCCTGTAGCTAGGCCTATCATAGGGATGCTCTGCCTTGGGGACTGAAGTTCGGAAGGACTGCCCCTGTTCTGTAGAGGAACCAGTCCGAAAGGACTGGCGGCGACCATAGGGAGTGAAACGCCTGTTAAATTTCTTGGAGACGTGAGAAATCACCTTTTGCTTGTGCTTATTGTCAATAAGGAAAGGCGTTAATGCGGCACCAAAAAGCTTACCCCCAGTGAAGGGAGCCGTAGCCGCGCGCCACTTATGCTTGCTTTCGGCCCTCCAATTTTTAAGCCAGAGCAGCCTCCGAGTAACTACATTGGAGGCTATGGCACGGGCAGAATGCTTAGTTGAGAAGAGGTGGATCCTAACCTCTTCCAGGGGAACCCTATCCTGCAGTTGTCTAAGCCAACTAATAGAGATCCTGGCAAAGAAGGAGGTGGTAGTAGCCGCCTTAGCAGCCCAAGCCAATGCCAAGTGGACCTTATGCAAGGAAGGGTCAGACTTTTTGTCTTCTGCCTTAAGGACGTCGGAAACATCGGCCGGGAGGCTCGCTGTGGAGAAAAGCGGAGCCAAAGACTCATCTACTTTGGGTACCACCAGTAGATCCGACAGGGTTTTAGCCATATCTACAATCTTCTTTTCTGATGCCGCCTGAGAAGGCTGAGCTGCCGGGGATTCCCACTGTCCTTGAATATTTTTCAGGAACAGAGCAGGCATGGGATCTGGAGATGTTTCACCACTGGTTCAGCAAATAGTGGATCCGTGTCCTGATCTGAGGAAGGCTGGGGAGCAGGATCCACATCAGACTTAATCTTAACTGAAGAACAGGCCCTGTATAGCAGGGAAGGGAAGACTGATGGGTTGAAAAGTTCCACCATTGGCTGTGGATCGTGAGCAGGCTCCTCGCAATCAGACCAGCGATCCCCACCCTCGTCATAGTCCATTGAAGACTCAGAATCTGGAGAATGGGCCGGGGAAATCATACCTGAGCGATCCAACGCAGGTCTTGCGGTGATGGCCAGCGAGGAAGAACCTGGGACAAGTACCGTCTGCTGTTGACCTGCAGAAGTCATGGCCTGTAACACCACTCTGGAAATCAAGTTGTGGAGCTGGTCTGAAGAGTACGGCTCTAGCAGAGGCCGTGACCCCGCAGCCGTAGGAGTGAAGGCAGCCACCGGCGCCGATGATGGGACGGGCAACCCCAGATCCTCCCCAAACAGGGGGGTCCTACCTGACCACCGGTCTGAGCTGGGACCTGCTGAGGAATAGAAGAAGACCAGGCTCCCAAAGAGGGAAGATGAGCCCCCAACTCAGGTGTTGTGGGGACCGGGGGCATAACACCATGGACTGCTGAAGATCTCTGTGCCCTTGAGAATTGCTTCTCTAGGGCCTTGTGCAAACGGTCGGCCTGTTTGTCGCTTGCCTTGCCAGCCTTTCTGCCGTACTTGGATTTGGACTTGGCTTTACCACCAGGTGGTTCAGGGACCTGAACAGCGTGAGCAGCAACTTCGCCAGTTTCCAAAGGCTGAGGCTCAGTGGGTTCTGCCATGGTATTGAGAATGGTCCAGACAAAACTCCGAGACTAACTCTTTTCTGCAAGAGACATGGTAGACCCCGCACAGGGGACCGCACGTGGATTAGCGTAGACTGGATCACTGGCAAACCAGACTCACGCTGCGCGCTTACGCACATGTCACCTAGGCCCAAGGAATTTGCCCACTTGGCCTGACGTCAAGATGACGAAGTCACACGTGTCTCACATGTAGTGGCAATGGTCAGGATCTTGCAACCACCAGATGCAGAAAAGGCCAGAACCAGGCAAGCGGAGGTGAGCAGAAGCCAAGACCAGTGTTTCAGCAGCGCTTGCTCACTAAAATAATTATTCCCTCTAAGATAGCCAATCTGAAAAACAGAACTCACAAACAATCGCAGATCAAGGCAATGTGAAAGAAGCACAACTTGAAACCCAAATACCAAGCTGATAAATACTTATACTCCCAGTTAAGGCCTACTGGATAGGAAAGTAGGCCTGGAAGCCTGAAGAGGATCCCAAAATGGCGACTGAGAGATCTGGGTGAAACCCGAGGGAATTGAGGCCAACAAAATGGCGGCCGCTAGGAATCCAGAAGGGGTGGGGGTGGGGGGAAGGATTTTAGCAGAGAAGCAGATAAAGTGTTCAATACAATACAAAACCTGCTGCCTGTTAGCGAAGGGAACGCTGGAACAACCCAGGCCTCTGCAATCCACACTTTAAAATGCCTTCGCTAAGCTGTTTTAAAAAGTGCCCCTTAGCCCTGCAGCAAGCAACAAACTAAAGGGGAAGAGGGATCTGAGCCCTCCTAAGTGCACAGTAACGACCAGCACAGCAAGAATCCCCCCCAGCAGAAATGAATTCAAAATGGCGGCCGCAAGGCTTTTTGCCGGCTAAATTCAGCAGAGAGGGAGCCACGTGGCTGCAAAATGGCGGCCATGTGCAAAGCACGCAGCAGAGAAAATCTCCCCCGCTCACAAAATACAATTGCTCTCTCAGCAGCCTGCTGAAATTTTGGGAGCAAAAAACAACGAAATCCCTACCCTCCCAGAACCCAGGAAAGGGAGAAAGGATTGAGCCTAGAAGCCTCGAAGAAAGAGGGAAGGCAAGGGGGGGGATTAGTTATAACTCTACTCACTAAAACAGACAGGCAATAGAGAGAGGAAAGGGAAAAAAACAGCTAATTCTCCTAGATATCAGAAGAATCCACCAAAGAATTAACTCATCTAGTCTAACCTGCATCCAAGAAGAGAGAGAGTCAGTTCTCACGTCCTCATGGGCGAAGACTAAGATGAAAACTGGAAGCACCAGATAATGAGGGGGCGTGACAACTTGACGTCTTAGTCTGATTGGGCAGGAGGACTGAAATAACCCATTGGTGGATTCTTCAGTCATCATGCTGGAGAATGATACAGATTTTAAATGGCAATATGTCAAAACATTGCATTTCATTGGGAATTTTTTAAAAAACAATTTGTTACCTCCTGTTCACATTCTTGTGACACTAAACATAAAGTTATAGTAGAAGTGTAGAAATTCAAATAGACATACATATTACAGAGTTTCTCCATCATAAACAACGAAGGAACATCGGGCTGGTCCAGATTTATCCTCTGACCACAATTAATAAAAAAATTAAAAAATACTTTCTGTTTAGATTTTACCATAGGTTAGCATATGTCAAAACTGAAAGAAGCAAAGTTCTGAAAGTAGGATACGAAGTTGACTTGTTTTCATCGATTTATAATAAGAAGCAACCACCTAGTTGAGGTTTTGGATGTAAAGCCGCCCAGAGTCTCAGGAGAGAGGGCGGCATACAAATTTGATAAAATAAATAAATAAATAAAGCTACATTGCAGAGAATCTAATGTGAAGGAAAAATTCCCACAATTCACTAGAGAAAGAATGGCAACAAAATCATTAACCACTGTTTAATTGGTTAGAACCAGGCAATGTATAAACATGGTATCAATTCAACACACATACACATACAGAGCAATTGTATATTGTACAACTGAGTGCAACATTCTTCATAACTAAAAACAAGTGCTTTGTCTGAAAGCTTTCCTGGCAATTAAATCTTTGCTTCTTTTCAGGAAACCATTCTAACACTGAATTATTTATTAGTGTCCTTGATATTACTTATTACTGCTACAATTGAAGAACTACTGATTTAATATGTGCAATTTTCTCTTGACAAAAAAAGCCTTTGCATTCCAATGAAATGTTTGCAAATGTTTATATGATTATGTGCCATTAGGTTGGTGTTGATTCTTAGCCACTACACAGAGAGAATTTTTCAAGGATAAACTCTCCCAATAGTGCATAAATTGCTACTATAAATAAGTCCATCTCCCTCACTTCTGGTTGTCCTCTTTTTCCCCTACTATCTGTCTTTAACATTATCCTAGTGGACGATCACTTAAATATGAGCCAGCAATATGCTGCATCTGCCAAAAAAGCCAATGCAGTCCTAGGCAGCATTAACAGAGGGATAGAATCAAAATTATGTGAAGTTCTAGTACTGCTTTATAATGCCTTAGTAAGACAATACTAGGAATGTTGCATCCAGGTTTGGTTGCCACGATATAAAAAAGATGCTAAGACTCTAGAAAAGATACAGAAAAGAGCAACAAAGATTATTAAGGGACTGGGGGCTAAAACATATGAAGAACAGTTGCAGGAATTGGGTCTAATTTAATGAAAATAAAGACTAGCATGATAATAGTATTCCAATATCTAAAGGGTGCCACAAAGAAGAAGAAGTCAATCTATTCTCGAAACCATCTGAGGGTGGGACAAGAAGCAATGGATGGAAACTAATCAAAGAGAGAACCACCCTAGAACTAAGGAGAAATTTCCTGACAGTTAGAACAATTAATCAGTGGAACAACTTGCCTCCAGAAATTGTGAATGCTCCAACACTGCAAGTTTTTAAGTAGAGATCGGACAATGGTATAGGGTTTCCTGCCTGAGCAGGGGTTGGACTAGAAAATGTCCAAGGTTTTTTCCAACTCTGTCATTCTGTTATATCCTCCTTAAGGGATCTGTGTCATGGCATAATGTGTCCAAAATATGAAAATGTCAGTTTGGTCATTTGTGCCTCAAGTAAGAATTCTGGATTGATTTGTTCTATGATCCTAGAATGGATAGAAATTAAACAAAAATCTTGCTTGATTTTTGTTTTCTTGGCTCTATAATCCAACAATATTTCCACACTACTATTTCCTACTACCAACTTTGGCATTCCAGTTCCCAACTACAAGCAGCCAATGGGCTGGCATGTCCTGTTTGGAGGCATCACTGCTTCAGACAGGAAGGCGGTGCAGAGAGTGATGAGAATGGCCAAAAAGATCATTGGCAGTTCCCTCCCTCCCATCCAGGACATAGCACAGAAGCGCTGCTTGAGCAGGGTCCGTAAGATTGTCTGGGACACTACACATCCTCTTCACAACCTGTTTTCCTTGTTACCTTCTGGGAGGAGGCTTCGTGGTATCCGAAGCAGAACATCCAGATTCAGCCAGTTTTATTCCATACAGCATTAACCTTGCGAACTCTCCAGCTTCCTCCTTCCGTTATATATTCAAGATGGACAATATTTAATATTTATTGCTACGTATATGTAGGGATGTGGGTCTATACATATGTTGTTCATAGTATGTTTAGGTGTGTGTCATGTATATGTTTCACTTTGAGAGCTGGCAACTAAATTTCATTTTTGATGTGTGCCATTGTGCCCACAGTATAAAAATGATAATAAAGGTTATCTTATCTTATCTTGATAAAATATGTCATATTTCTCTTCCTCTGAATCAGTGGCTGAAGTATAAATTTGAATAACTACCATATTAAAAGGATATCAGAGAGATTCACTTGATAATATTCAGTCATTGACTGCATTTTACCTACTACTGATCTTATGATACCCTTCCTAGCTATAAAAGCAGCACTGTCCTTTCTTTGTTTTCATGTTGTAAATAGCAAAAATTATGATATTTTGACTGAAAGTGTCCAATTTCAATCCACTTCAATTTGCTGATGTCCAAGAAATCAATGTGTAGTTGATTTATTTCATCTTTCACTGTTTGGAACTTTTTAATGTTCATACTTCTTACATTCCATATTCCTGTTCTAATGCTGTCTCTATAGTTTCAGCTTTTCTTCTCATGTATGGCAGCATCAGCAACTAGATGTCCTGAAAGTTTTAATCAGCCATGTCATAAACACTATTACTATTCAGAAAGATCTTATTCCTTAGTAGCATGAGCACCAACCAACCTCAAGGCCTGTCATCTGGCACTATATTGTCAACCATTTTATATTTCCTAACCATGTGATTTTCTTTTAAAATACACCATTGGTTTACATTATCTTCTCCCCTGCTATATGAAATTATCCCTTTGCAATTGTTTAAAAATGATTATCTGCTTCCAGCGTCTTCCTATATTGCTGGATATATAAACCCATTTGATTTAGTTGAGCAGCTGGGATGACCTTCACACTTTGGGTAACCCTGCTGGGAACAGAATGGACCACTTGCCATGACCAATTCATCACAGCTAATTCACACAGCCAACTTGCCATGGGATAACTTGCCACAGGACAATTCAATAATTCAATTTCATTATTTAAAATATTTATTTTTATTTTTGTCATTCACATTTCATTTGTCCCTCCTTTGGCATCCTTTTTTAAATGATTCTATTCCACCATTTCTTCGATATTAGTATAATTCTTGTTCTATGGCGAGTTGTTCCATGGCGAGTTGGCCATAGTGAGGTGTCTTGCAGCGAGTTGACTATGGCAAGTTGACTGTGGCAATTTGGCTGCAGTGAGTTGTCCTAGACCCGCTGGGAATACACACCCTAGACATACCCTGACAGTATTCTTCACTTGTTCCTCCCAGGAAACCCACCACCACCATTATGAGGCAGCATATCAGGTCTTGGGAGTGGGTAGAATAAAAGTGCTATACATTTTATATTACTGGTTGATATTCTCCTTAAATGACACAAAAATGTTTGATACTATTCAAAATAAAAATGGAAATGAGCTGCTTAATCCACCCATGCATTGCCTGTTTGATAGGTTTTGAAACAAAATAGCTTTTATTTCAAAAGCGGCAAAATGCTTTATTCTTCTCCCTAAAGGAAGTAAATAGTGGTAATAGTCTTCAAAATAAAAACAGCAGCCCAAAAAGCAAGTTCCAAGAAAGACAAAGGGGAGGGGTGGTAATTGTTAAAAAACAATAAGGGCATTACTTGAAAGACTTCATATCTTGGATTCAAATCAGATCACTTTAAATAATATAGGAAAGAGTCAGAAACAATGACGCTATCAAGTTACAATCCAAAGCAAACTTAATTGACTGTTTTCTTTAATAAATGGGATTTTCTTTCAAGAAAATGTCATTAGAATGTAAGTATTAACTCAGGGAAATTGATCCAAAATTATTAGAAATTAATTTGAAGGCAAATAAAAAATAAACAATTATTAATCAAACAGTGAATAATCCTACAGTTTGTAATAGGGTAGATCACACAAAGCTCAGTCCCTATTAGTTAGATTTGTTCAAATCTCATATTTTAAAATTTGGAGATAAGTTTTAGGATCTATACATTCAGTCAGTTCTATACAGTAGTCCTTGACTTATGATCACAATTGAGCCCAAAATTTCTGTTACTAAGTGAGACATTTATTAAGTGAATTGTGTCCAGTTTATGGCCTTTCTTGATACTTTTGTTAAATGAATCACTGCAACTGTTAAATTAGTAACATGGTGGTTAAGTGAATCTGGCTTCTCCATTGATTTTGTTTGTTAAAATGTCACAAAAGGTGATCACATGACCCCAGGACACTGCAACCATCATAAATATGAGTCAGTTATCAAGCATTTGAATTTTGATCACGTCACCATTGGAATTCCTCAATGGTGTGAAAAATGTGTGAAAAAGTGTGGAAAATGGTGATTGATCACTTTTTTCAATGCCCATTGTACATTTTAAAGATCACTAAATGAACTGTTGTAAATCAAGGACTACCTGTAATTGACATAATTGCACAATACAATGCTCACTTTGCATTTTAGACATTTTCTTATAAAATAGAAACTGTTTAACTTTCTGAGAGCTGAAAATCAATGAACTGGATAGATTCTGTAATAGAGAGAGAGAGGAAAGAAAAACTCCTTATTTTTTAAATATACACTTTTGGCAGTCACAGCCTTCCTCTTAATAACCTCTTTACTTATTCCCAAAAGCTGCAGGGGGTGAGCAAATTTGCCTGGACTGACTCAGACAAGCCTCCAAATAAGCCAAGCTATTACTATTCTGAAATCAAGAAATAGCTGGAATAATTTCCAGGGCAATCTGAATTCAACATAAGCCTTCCACTTTCTGTCTTTCCTGTACAACCATCCTCTAAAACACATCCATTGCTCCAGAATCAACTTGGATGCTCCAGATAAGAGGACAAGTCGCAACAAACCTAAAGGATGGTGATTTTGCCACATTTTCAGGCTGGGAAATTTTCTATTTTTATTTTTATTCATTACTAAATTTATTTGCAACCAATCTCGTATCCAACGATTCTGATCAGCTGTGATCAGTAATCTTTAGGAAAATGATATTTCATTAAAAATATATTTATTTTTCCTTCTTTTTTCCTGTTTGCCTTCACTATCATAGCCCAATAATGTTTTTGTATATCTTTTTTTCCTAATTTTGCCTAATTATCCCAGTACATTCTTTTCGTGACCATTTGAAGTTGCAACAGAGCAGGATCCCCATGGTCACATGATCAGAATTCAGACACTGGCAACTGGCTTGTATTTAAGACAGTTGCAGTGTCCCCAGGGTCATGTGATCACCCTTTGCAATCTTCTGACAGGCAAAGTCAATGGCGAAGCCAGATTTACTTAACAACAGTGTTACTAACTTAATAACTGCAGTGATTTAACTGTATGGATTTAACAACTGTGGCAGGAAAGATCATAAAATGGGTTAGAATTCACTTAAAAACTGTTTTGCATAGCAATGGAAATTTTGAGCTCAATTGTGGTTATAAATCAAGGACTACCTATACTGCAATCCAAATCTAACCGTGAAATCTTTTTAAGGAACATCTTTAACCTCTAAGTAAAAACAAATGTCTTTGGAACAGTCCAACTGATGCTGCAAGGTTCCCTATCACCATAATAGTCTTATTCCAGTGAGGAAGGCAAAAATGTATGCTTGAATAAACACTGAGAAGAGGCTATAATATAATCATCACATGAATCTAAATATTCTAAAATAAATTCTGGGGCTCTGGTGAAAAGAGGGAAGTTGGACAAATAAAAGAGATGTGGCATGTTTAAGGGAGGGATGGGTAAAGGAAATGGTAATCTAAGCAATTTATGAAATGTCATCTAGATTTCTTCATCTATTTTTCCTTTACATAGGAATTGCTTATGTTCATTCTTTCAGTATTCCATTTCCATGATCCCTCTTGGGACCGCTTATCATTTATGACTTCAAGTGATTACTGCAAGTGATTGTATGCTGCCCACCCTTTTCGTGGGTTCATGAAAACCTACATTCCAAGCAAAGAGACTTGGAAAAGTCCAAGCTGACCCTTCTCAGCTTTTCCTGTCATCATTATCTTTAACTCCAGTATGACATAGTTGCTTTTCCTTAAGATGCCTGACATCTTTAATCCATCAATCAGTTCTTCTCCAGTGGACAGAATGAGGTCCAGGAAAATAAATGGCCTTGTCTCTTCTGAAATTCTGAAAAATTAAATTGCACCAAGAGAGGATAGAAACCTGTTGCCCCTTTCTTTCACTCCTGAGTTATTTTTCCTGCAGCCATCAGGGCAGCTGAAGACTGCTTTCTTGAAAACCTTTATTTTTCTAATGGCAAAGTTAGGAGAAAATATAAGCAAATCCATTTTCATTTACATTTTAACCTATCAAAGCCAATTTGATATAAGTAGAATAACATGCCTCTTTCCAACAGCTTTCTGAGTCTCTGAAAATGCTAATTTCCCTTTTGTAAAGCTTCCCTCAAAGCAAAGGGAAGTTGGTTGTGTCCCTTGTCTTGAAAGTTCACATTTGAATTTGTATTGAGAAATTAAGTCCAGTTTGGTTCAATGTTTTATGTTGCCCCTTTCTAGTAGAAAATGCTACTTCCATAGGACATATAAAACTGGAACTGATTGAGGCATGATTTCAATATCTTCCTTCCTTCCTTCCTTCCTTCCTTCCTTCCTTCCTTCCTTCCTTCCTTCCTTCCTTCCTTCCAACATATTACTTATTGAAGCCCCATCTGCAGGATGCAGGCAGCACATAAAATCATGCCCCCTCTGGTCCACAGAAAAAACTCTCTCCACCTAACCAGTCCCTGGTTCCCAAAAGGTTGGGGACCTCTGCTGTAAATTCCTTCTCACTTATCTTGTCTGTTTAATACAACCACTTCCATCTCTGTTTGCTCATAGGAATCCTATGCCTGCTATCTTTTTAGATTAATAGGCCATATGCAATTTCTCCACAATTTGTGAGAAGTTGTTGCTTCTTTTGTGCTATTGCGTATCTCATCCTTTTCTAGAACTCTACAGCAAATTGTGAATACATGATCTTGAGGATGTCAAGAAGGCATTGTTCACTCCCAGTAAGCAAGGAAGGGAGTTATAGGGACACCAACTAGGCTAATAAGACTTTGCTAGCAGCTGGAAATAATATGTTTTGTACATTTTGTACAAGACCTTCAAAAAGTCTCAGGCAGGATACTTTTGACTGTTGTGCAATATGCAAAGGCTTGTAGTTCTCTTTTTTTACACAAAGCAAATGTTATATTGAGTGGAGCCATCATTCCTGAATACAATAAAGGCAATATATCTTTAACAATCCCATCATATAATACATTCTTAAATTATTCCAAGAATTACAAAAACAAAAAACAACCCCAACGACCGTGTACTGTATCCACTGTAAGCAGCCACATTAGTGGATTGAACAACGCCATCAGATTTTTAGAACTGTTGATGTATTTGGGAAATATAAACCTATTCACTGGAGGTTAAGTCTCCTTAAGATTAATAGAACTTCTAAGTCAACATAAAATTCAGCCTAAATCATTATTTATGGTTTTCACAAGGTATGATTTAAAACCAAAGAGAGCAAATAGTTTTTACACTTCTTTGCAGCTAAAAGGCAAAAAGAGAGAGAAGCACAACTCTTCAACATTTAGTTCAAAACATCTAGCATGCAATAGCAGGGAATTATAAACCTGAACATTTTTATATACCTCCCAAATGGAGTGTTTTAACATGCTCTATATTGGGTTGCCCTTGAAGAATACCAGAAAGCTTCAGTTGGTGCAGAAGTGGTGCAGTGGAGTGCTAGGTGTTCCTGAAATTGTACACATTACCCCTCTGCTCTCATTTCTTTTCAGATTCAATTCAAGATGCTGGTTTTGACTTTTAAAGCCCTACATGGTATAGGGCCAGATTATTTGAGGAATCACCTCTATTAGAGTACATCTATTTATCCTATCACATCCAGCAGGAGGGGCATGTTACATGTCCCTTCTGCTAAATAATTCCATGTGATGGGATTAAGGAGGTGACCTCTTATGCTGTGGCACCCATCTGGTAGAACATTATCCCCCAACCAAAGGTGAGACTGGCCCCAACCCAACTGATTTTTCAAAAATCTCTTAAAACCTGATTTTGTTCGCAGGCTTGGGAATCCCATGGGAGCGAGGAGCCTGTGAAATAGCTACATTGTATATACCATCTTGAAGGTACTTTCCTGTGGTTTTAGTTATATTTAGACTTAGTGGTTTAATGGTTTTTAGAATTTTATTTTTAATTGTTCTAATTATTTGCCACCCAGAGTCACACATGTGAGTTGGGTGGCTATTCAAATCTGATAAATAAATAAGTAAGTACGTAATCTCTTTTATTCATATTTAACAGATGCCATAGGATTGTAGTGTTAATTCTTAACTTTACAGATCACTGCTTGTCTCAATGCCATAGGAATATGAATGTACAGTGAAGTAAATAGTCTCAAGCCACTGGAAATCTGAAGGTGTTTTTCACACCTAAATGTTTTTAATGGACAAAAGACAAGAACTTTGTTATAATAAGATGGAATTATAGATATATTTCAGTTCACACAAAAAGCCACATCAAAGGTTACACTGAACAGCAGAAAGAGACATCAGAGTTGCAGTGTTGTGGAGTGGGGAGGCAAGTTGTCTTTAGTTTCCCTATTTTCCTAAGCATCACTTAGCAGCTAAGGAATTACCATTAATGTGGTGTTACTTTATTGATCAGATACGTTTACGTAATAGGAGATAAAATATATATGAATAGCATATTATATACAGGTAAGTTCTTAATTTATGACTGGTCACTTTGTGGCCATTCGAAGTTACAAAGGACCTCCCCAAAAGTATTTACAATCCAGTTCCAATTCCCCCCTCAAGTCACATGAACACATGTTGGGCACTTCACAACTGGCCTGCATTTATGGCTATTTGCAGCATTCTGAGGTCATATGACCATGAATTATGACATATTTACTGTACTTCCAGTTTTCAGCAGAAACAGCCCATAGTGAACAATGGGTTTGCTTGATAACCACAGAGTTTGCTTAACAATTGTCACAAAAAAATTTGTAAAATCAGATTGGTCACATGGGTGACCGGCTTTATGACTGTCATGACTTACGACAATAATGGGAAGATTTCATTACAACCGTAAATCAAGGATTATCTGTATTTCAACCTATAATTTCAATATTCTAAACTTTTGTTGCTTTGGACATCCATGCTTTGGAATTTTTCATTAAAAATCAAATAAACTATCTTATACCAAATTAAATCATTGATCTACCTGTGTAACTTGGCACTGTTTGACCAGAACCTTTGGTTCTCTAAATGCTCTTGAGTCACTCTAATCAGATTAGCCAATAGTGACAGGAGAGCTGAATCCCGTAGTGGAGACTATAATATATCATTCCTAGGTTGACTTTATCTCTCCAGAATTTCAAGCAGAGACCATTCCCAGCTGAAGATGTCAGAGTCCTGACTTGCCAGCCTTTGCATGCAAGCAAAAGAGCTATATTTCTCTTCCACTAGATGGCAGTCAAGATCCCTTCATGACTCCATTTTCTTCCCTTCTCTATTTTAGTGTTTTTTCTGTTTTATTTTCATATTTAGCTGCACAACACTTCTGGGCTATCCAATCTGCCCCACCTTTTGCATATATTAGCTACAGTGGTGGGATTCAGCCAGTTCGCACCACTTCGGCAGAACCGATAGCTAATTTTTTGTTGCCCGGGCTCAGAATGGACTTCCAGAAGTGGCATCCACACAGAGAACCGATTGTTCACATATTTGAATCCCACCACTGATTAACTACCAAGTCAAATTATGCTGGTTAAAAAGTGCTAATTTTCACACCAAGGATTTGTTAATTCCTTACTCACAAAGTAGTCTCAGTTAGTTCCACTTTGCTAGATAACTTTAAGAATCTACACACGTGACTTTTTGTGCTGGTTCCTTTTTTAGAACTAAAGCTCTCCTTCTCCAGTGTGTTCACTGAGACTTCATGACTCTGAGGCTTATCCAGGAGGATGCATCACAACATTTAGAACTATATGTTTAAAACTTTTTGTTCTTGATGTTTAAACCATTTCTTTTCTCTATAGTGTCTTGACATTTTTTTCCACTGATATATCTTTGATCTTGCTGCATCACATATGTATGATAAATTAACATTTATTTGTGCATTCATATATATTATACCATTTCTTGCCACTTCCTTATTACTAACTGCTGTTAAATATGGAAAATAAAAGTTTCAAATCTCTTCTCAAAACCATCGAAACTAGTAGTCATCAACACATCTGGGGTACTGAATCCTGTAAATTAGTTAAGTGTTCCGTTAAGAAGCACATCCTTCTATGTAACCTGAATCTGTTGCAGATCAACTCAGTTGCCCAATTTAATATTACCCAATTTAATATTACATTAATCATCACATGAATCTTTCTGATAAGCCCACTTCCTCAATGTAACTGAAAATGATTTCAGTTTCTGCAACCATCCATAGTTAATCTGGATGTATGAAGGACAAAACCTTTCCTACATCAAACTGAAGTTTAGCTTCCAGAACGTTTCAGATTTGTATTTCGAAACTCCTTTCTTGCATCAAAATTTATTTATTAATTTATTTATTAATTTAATTTCTATGCCGCCCTATTCCGGAGAACTCAGGGCGGCTCACAGCATAATAGAAATTACATTATATACATATAAAAAACCCTTAAGTTAAAAAAAACCCCTTAAGTTAAAAAAAAGAAAGAAAGAAACCAATCATCATGTTACCATAAAATAACATTTGTAGAGGAGGATGGCTTTTGAGTTGTCAGTGGGAAATGACAATTGTTAAGCCTTAAGGCAATATACACCTCCTTTCCCAAAACTTTTTATGCCATTTTGATTTTTAATTAGAACTGGCCCAATCCTGCAAATGTCACTATGGACTTTCTGTTATCAGGGAATAGCAGTAATAAAACATTTTTGCATTTGAATTAAGTGTTTGTGTTAACTCTGGACAGTGTTAACTGTTCAATTCCCAGCATTACTTCTAAATCTTTTAATAAACCCAAAGAAGAGAGTGCTATATTTGGATAATGTCATCATAATTTGAGATGTCTCTCTCTCTCTCTCATACATATACATTCAGTATATAAGTGGCAAAAAAACACACCTTTGCATTTTATTTTTCCTTTTGTCAGTTAAAATAAGAAAATATATTCTGAGGTCAGACATAATATTTTGGGAGTATTTGCTTTCAGCTTCAGTTTTTTCAGTATTAACTTTTGTTTAACTTGTGTTGAAATAGGAAACTTTGCTGTGACAGAATTTGGCTCTCCGTGTTTTTTACAATTCTCATTCAACAACTTCGAGGTTTTTTAAAAATAAGACCAATTAAGAGTAAAGGAGACATACATACATATAAGACAAAATTTATAGTCCTAAATTCCAACTGTGAGCTTTACTCATATGTTTGAAAGATTCATGTTCTCAGAGTTTAGAAAACCATTTGATTAATAATGGAAAATTCATACATATTTTTAACATGACAATAAGGTAATTCAATACAGCAGCTGGATTAACACAGCAGACCAAAAATTATCAAATATTTGTAATCTTCTGCAAGTTGTTTTGAATTTTTAATAAAAAATTCCAGATTTCTTCAAGTCTATAGAGACCAATTCCCCTTCTAAAACTAATCACAAAATATTTGCAGCAATATTTGTACCTTACAGCCTCAAATATTATCAATAAACATATCCAGAATGGATTTTGGAAGAAAAATTGGTGATTGAATAACAAGAGCGAGATTTGAACTTCAGACTTCATATCCCATCAGAAACTGTAAGCTCCCCTACACAAATAGGGCAGCAACTTGTGCAAATATTGTGCATATTATATTTTTCAGGTTTTGTTGAGAAAAGAACTCCTGGGATTCTTTTCCTGACCACCACATCCATTGGAAAGTATCAAGTTAAGGAGTGTGATGATAGATGATATATAATAGATAGATAGATAGATAGATAGATAGATAGATAGATAGATAGATAGATAGATAGATAGATAGATAGATAGATAGATAGATAGATAGATAGATAGATAGATAGATAGATAGGATGTATGAACTAATATGTAAACACACAAAAACAAAAATAATCATCCCTGCAGTTAAGTAATACTCATACTTTTTATCATGCTTTTCAGTTCAAAAGAACAGCTGTTGCTTGGGAGTGAGAAGTGATGTACTCAGGGATAAGCTATCATTAAAAGTTTTTGAGGCGAAGAAAAGGCAGTACTAAAACACAAATCAAGTGCCACAAAGAAAATCAGCAATCTAACATGAATCTCTGGAAGGGAACCTCCACTTTCAAAGTGACTGGTAAGCAGTTATTCTGAGAACAAATTGATAGGATATACACAAATATAAGGTATATGAGCACTAAATCAATACTAGAGGTTGATCAAAATTCAGAGCTTCTATTCAGTGATTGTAATTCCTCTTATCTCATTGAGGACAGTGAATAGCATACAAGATTGTGCATAGATGCAAACATAGGAGTATCCTGAGCTAGTCTTTCTACAAAACTAGACAAAATTTTATGCCAGAAGTCAGTTCAGAATGGATGTATTGTGCACCTCTTGTCCATCTGCTATGGAAAAAAAAACTATCAGCTTTTGCATTAATAGTAATCACCACGATCTACCATATATCCAAGAACCTCCTGCTATCTAGACTGAATGCCTCACTATAAAGGTTGTAGAATTGAGACTTCCAGTTCCAGTTCGCAGTGTCTCTAGTTGTACGAGGAGACTTGTCTCCTCATCGGCTAGCCTTCCCTCTGCCAGTAGACTCTTATGTGGGTCAAAAGTCGCCCTGGAGGGTGCGACTTCTGCCGAGGAGGCTCTGCTCGGCTGCTGAGGAGTGGCGGCTCCTTCAGCTGTCCGAGCCATCTCTGAGGGGCGACAGAGAAGAAGATCGGCCAGTAAAATGGCCGATCACCCTGCTGCTTCAAACTGCAAGTCAAAGAACATCTAAGCTGTAAGAGCCCCCGTGGTGAATCTGGATGAGATTTTTCTTTGCTACTCTCTCTATTTTATTTTGTTTTTGGTACCTGAAAGAGCCTTGTTGAAATTATTTCCCTGACTTGAAAAGGCAGCTTCTACATTCTTTGGGAAGAAAGGCGTTCTATAAAAATAGAACAAAATTTTAAAGACTATATTTTACTTCTATATTTTTTGGGGTACAGAAAATTTTTTTTGTTTTCCTCTCTTTCTAAAAACTGTACTATCAGCCTATGCTGGAAGATTATTTCTTTTTCACATTATACTTTAAAAGATAAAATGGTGTCTGGAAAATACCTTTTTTAATTTACCGAGTGGCGAAAATTTAATACTGCAACTTCTGATTACTTGGTTTAAACTTGGAACAGACCTGACCTCAAGGAGGAGAGAAATAGATGTCTAATGCAGAGGATGGGATTTCTATCCTTTCAAAGGCTACTGCAAGCAACAAAAATAGATCTACTGGCTGAAAGGGAAGCATCTTTATGGAAACCTGTCTGGCACAGAAAAAAAGCCAGAATTAGACTGAAAAGAGAAATTTAAAATTGTGTAATGGATTAAAAGGCAATGTTGGACTTATGGAGTGTTTTAACGATTATGATTTAGAGTTAGAAACAAGAATATATATATATATATATATATATATATATATATATATATATATATATATATATATATATATATATATATATATGTGTGTGTGTGTGTGTGTGTGTGTGTGTGTGTGTGTGTGTGTGTGTGTGTGTGTGTGTGTGTGTGTGTGTGTGTGTGTGTGTGTGTGTGTGTGTTTAAAATTGTTGACAAAGAAATAAGGGAATTTCTGATATAGCTATTTCGAGTTTCTTAACTCTCTTCAGTCAGACTCACCCTTCTGGGATTCGAACCTGGGCAGTCTGCATGCTAAGCAGATGCTTTAACCTATTGAGCCACAAGTTCTCTCCCGCTTTGTCAGTAGTCAGGGAGTAAGGATATGTGTCAAGTGTTTATTTTTTAGATTGCACCCTGTAAACCCAAATATGGGAGGAAGGAATCATTCTTTCCTTTTGCTTGTTTCAGCTCAACCCAGAGCCATCCAGCAAGCACAAATATATATATGTTGTTTAAAATTGTTGACAAGCAAAAGGAAAGAATGATTCCTTCCTCCCATATTTGGGTTTACAGGGTGCAATCTAAAAAATAAACACTTGACACACACACACACACACACACACACACACACACACACACACATATATATGTATGTATGTATGTATGTATGTATGTATGTATGTATGTATGTATGTATATAGTGTTTCTTTTTTAGATAGCACCCTGTAAACCCAAATATGGGAGGAAGAAATCATTCTTTTCCTTTGCTTGTTTCAGCTCAACCCAGAGCCATCTGCAAGCACAAATATATATATGTTTTTAAAATTGTTGACAAAGAAATAAGGGATTTCTGAGATAGCTATTTCGAGTTATTTAACTCTCTTCAGTCAGAACTCACCCTTCCGGGATTCGAACCTGGGCAGTCTGCACACTAGGCAGATGCTTAAACCTCTAAGCCACAGGCTCTCTCCTGCTTTGTCAGTAATCAGGGAGGGAAGATGTGTATATAGTGTTTCTTTTTTAGATAGCACCCTGTAAACCCAAATATGGGAGGAAGAAATCATTCTTTTCCTTTGCTTGTTTCAGCTCAACCCAGAGCCATCTGCAAGCACAAATATATATATGTTTTTAAAATTGTTGACAAAGAAATAAGGGATTTCTGAGATAGCTATTTCGAGTTATTTAACTCTCTTCAGTCAGAACTCACCCTTCCGGGATTCGAACCTGGGCAGTCTGCACACTAGGCAGATGCTTAAACCTCTAAGCCTTGCAGATGGCTCTGGGTTGAGCTGAAACAAGCAAAGGAAAAGAATGATTTCTTCCTCCCAGGTTTAGTAGTAATAGAAATTTAATTTAGATATGGAATATTTTAAATGTATTATGTTATTTGAGGGAAATAGAGAGGAGGCAGTGAATGTATTAAGTTGAGTTGTTTATTTATGTTTTTACTTTTGAATGTCTGATTACCCAAACACCATGGTGTGTCCTGAGCACTTTTTCTTAAAAATTAAAAAACCAATAAAATATCTTTTAAAAAAGAAAAAAAAGAAAACTGTAATAAATGCTGGTATTCAACTGTACATTTATTAACAACAATAAGAATTGTATTTGCTTAATGTGCACTGGTTCTCCTCCTTCTTTAGGGATCAGCTTCAGCTAGTGTTGATAGAAAGATTCAACCCAGAACTCCTTTGTGGGGTCCCTCAAAGCACGATGCTCTCTCCATTCCTGTTTAACTTGAATATTAAGCCACGGGATGAGGTCATTTAATGCCACAAGGTAAGATATTATCAATATGCTGATTATAGTTATTTACTTCTGCTACAGGCTGAGCGAGTGATGCTGTTGAGGTTCTTTCTTGGTTTCTGGAGACTATTGGGTTCTGGGTGAGAAAGAACAGGCTTCAGCTCAACTCTAGCAAGCCTGAATGGCCTTGAATTTTTAAAGACTCTCTGGATACAGTAATATCTTTACTTCTGGATGGATGACCCAGAAGCATTTGGGGATCCTCCTCGACAGTTCCTGTTTGAGGAGCACATGGCCAGGAGGGCTTGCAAAACTTTGTTTTATGTCTCAATTGTATCATTTCCTGGATTAATGGGCACTGAACACAGTCACTCAGGTTATCTTCTGAATGAATATGATTATGCGGGGAGCTATATACACACCTTGATATAGCCATTTTACAGTTGTGCTTTGTGAGCTTCTCTGTGAGCTTCCATTATACTACTGGACAGAATTCAATGTGCTGCTTCTTATCTATAAAGCCTTTTTCTGGCCTCATGCTTTATTATTTTTGGGACCATCTTTCTCCAATTCTACTTGTCCCATCAGTCAAATAGTAAAGGCATCCTTCAGGTATCATCTATTCAAGAATATAATCTAACAGGATCCAGGAAGCAAGCCTTTTTCTATCACAGATCCTGCTCTTTGGAACACTATACCCCTGAGACTGAGTTGGCTCCAATCTTTCTGGCTTTTCAGAAAGCTATAAAAATCCAAATTTTCCTCAAGCATGGAGTTGGGTTCTTAATTTATGAAATATGTAATATTCATATCTATTCTCTAAGCTGGAGTTTCTGGTCAGAACTTCAGCTGATGGCTAGTAAGTATGAAAAACTTATTTATTCCTATAAATGAACCTTATTTTTAATTTATTTGATAACACGATTTAAGCTGAGCAATTGCCCAGTTGCCTACTATCTAATTTTGTGAGCAGTATTAGGAAAGACTTTGATGCTCAAATAGCTCTATTTATGCAACTTAAACCACTATTAATTTTAGATGCATTGGAGTAATTGGATTCTTTTAATTACCCTATTTGTCTTCAGAAATGCTAAATTCAGTAGAAGCATTCATGATTTTATAAATGGATTTGGATACAGAAGATTCAGTTCTCCAGGCAGTCTGGCAACTGTGAGTCTTAGTTACAATTTTCAGACATTGTTCCTAGTGTTTTGCTCCTTACACTCATTAGCACCGATGATGTTACCTAGTTGGCTAATACAGGCAAACAACCAAATACAAAGAGCATCAAGGATTCCACAGTTTGAACCTGAGGTACATATTTCCCTTCTTTTGGGAACATAATTTAGTCATAAGGTACAATATTAATAATAGTTGTACCTATTGTAATTGTATGTTGTGAACATACTTGTAATTAGCAGAACATGAACATGATTTATTTATTTATTAAATTTATATGTTGCTGATAAGGTGACTCTATCAAACCTGATCAATCAGTTTTGGAAGTAGATGCACACACACACAAACAATTCTGTGTTTCTCTCTTTGACAATGAAAATAGGTATGGAGATTAAAGAACATATGAACCAAGAAGGAGTTGGCATAAATACAGACTTGTGTAAAGTTTTGCAAAATCTTCAATATAGTTTCAATTGAATCAACCCATCACAACCAATTTTTTAATTGAAGCAGAAATTTGCTTTGAAGTACAACTCCAATTGGATGGCTTTGAGGCATATCATAGGGTGTGGTGACTTGAGTGACTTGATGGTTTTCCTGATATGAATGGCCTCCCAATAAGATTTATCACCCTATTATGCTGTATGCTTACAGTAGCAGTGGCTAAGATTATTGTGGGGCATCATTCACTTTCTCAGGTCTCAGCTTTGGCTAGGCACAAGCCTTAACTTGATCTCTTTTGCGATAATGAACAGACTTCTGAGCTGATCCTGCCAATCTCATTAGGAGCTCATTTCAAAGCAAATTACGGTATTCTAACATGTCTTCTCTGCATGACTGGGGTAGATTTATGAACAACGAGCAAATTAATGCCAGACGAACATGGGTGCTGCCTTCAACTTTTGCTGTTTTTAAGAACAGGGAGTGAAAAGGTTATGAATACATATTGTTTGGTCCCAGCCTCTAACTCTATAACCTGCCTATCTACCTGGCACTGCATCTCATTGTTCAAGTTGCCTCTACTATCTCTGCTAATTAAATAATACAATAAGCCATAATCCTTACACAAATGAATCCTGCTATTGGTAAGGAAGTTCTTCCCAAAAGGATATTTGGTTGGCCTTATTTTCATGTTCAGTTTAGTTTATTTAATCTTGCAGTCAAATAGCAAAATCTCCTTTCTATGGCTGACCACACATATTTCACAAAACTGGTTTGGTCCCTTCAAGCAGGATACAGTCTACCCAACAGAAATCATTGCCTAAATAATGTATGAAATAAATGGAAAAGGATACAACTGACAAGGATCAAAAAGCTATTCACCTGGGTCTTGATTAGGATTGACAGTGATCTAATGATATCATAGGTCCTCATGAATCAGCACTAGGTTTTTTTTACCAATGACCTCAAGAGGAGGCAAGCTCCCCTTTACGTGATGTGTTTTAAAGGATGTAAGACAGCCCTCTATGTGGAATGCCTTAATTTAGGTTCCTACATTCAGCACACATTGGATTTGATGTCCTAAGTGGTTCTTCCAATTGTATGATTCTACAAAACAACAGCTAAATCAGAAAATGCACATATTCCTCTATAGTTGCAAATAGTAGCAGTAAAAGCTGAAACTGTTAAAATTACTTTAAGTGTCTAGTAGGCACATGCTACACATGTATCTAGTATGAGAATAAATTTGCAAGAAACTCAAAAAAGCTCCAACTAATTACATACAGTTGTTAATTTGAAGCCCCTTGTAGCAAAGACTTCTATTTCCAGAAATAAAGGCTAATATTGAAATTGCAAAATACTTCATCTACTTTACAGCAGCTATTCTGAAGAAAAAAGGAAGGAGTAAATTAGTTCTCACATAAGAAATCTGATGGAATTCATTAGTATATTGCTTTGAACACTGTATCTAGAATTAGCCTATTCTGATGACAGTTTGTGAGTTAAATGATTAAAAAATCAAAGTCAAAAATTATTTATTGTATATTGGTCTAAAGCAGGGGTAGACAACCCAAAACACTCAAAGAGCCACTTGGACCCATTTCCCACCGAAAACAAAACAACAGGAGCCACAAAACCCTTTTGATATCTAAAATGAAAATAACACTGCATGTATCCTTTTTTACCTTTATTATAGGTTTGGGTGTGTGTGTGTGTGTGTGTGTGTGTGTATACACACACACACACACACATACACACACAGGTAAAAAAGATATATGCAGTGTTATCTTCATTTTAGATGTCAAAAGGGTCTCTCTCTCTCTCCCTCCCTCTCTCTCTATCTGTCCTTGGTCTGCCAGTCCTCTTCCCCCACTCTTTCTTTCTTTCTCTCTCTTCCTCTCTTTCCTCTCTCTCTCTCTCTTTCTCTCTCTCTCTTTCTCTCCCCCCTCTCCCTCTCTCCTATCTGCTGCTCACCTGGCAAGCTGGCTTCAACAAGCTCAGGGGTTGGCTCTTTTATGACTCATGGACTTCAGCTCCCAGAGCGAAGGGAGACACAGCAAAGGGAGGAGCTCCGGCCAATAAGCTTTTCAGCTCCTCGGAGAACACTGAGAGAGAGAGAGAGAGAAAGAGAGAGAAGAGAGAGAGAGAGAGAGAGAGAGAGAGAGAGAGAGAGAGAGAGAGAGAGAGAGAGAGAGAGAGAGAGAGAGAGAGAGAGAGAGAGAGAGAGAGAGAGAGAGAGAGAAGAGCAGGGAAGCGCAATTGCCTCTCTCTGTCTTTGTCTCTCTCTGTAAATGGCAGAGGAGGCTGGGAGGCACAGGGGAAGGCTCAAAGAGCCGCATGCGGCTCCGGAGCTGCAGGTTGCCGACCTGTGGTCTAAAGAGAACAACTGAATATAATCTGACTTTCCCAGAGCCTATTTTCATACCCTTAAAGAAACTGTGGTGGGTGAGATAAAGATGTTTTATTCCTGATCCTATTGAAGTTTCCCCTGAGACCTTGAGAAGAAAAATATATGATGTCAAGGGTTGAACTACCCATATTAAAAAGAGGGGGAGGGCTCTCTCCACTTACTTTTATTACCAGTATTGTCAATACTCGCTATTATGGGCAACATTTAACAACAGAAGAAGAGTTGCTATGATGTGGGCCCCCATCAGTCATGTACACAGTTATGTATTAGATTTCTGCCACATCTTTTGTTCAGGAGATCAAGAAATTATGCATCCCATTGTTTCCCACAACAACTTTGTGAGGTGTCTTTTTGCAAAGAGCAAAGAAAGCAACACGGCAAAAATGAAGATAGAAAAATTGACAGTGTCGGCCAACTGAAATAACTTAGATCAGTGTTTCTCAACCTTGACCTCTTTAAGATGTGTGGACTTCCATTCCCAGAATACTGCAGAATTCTGGGAGTTGAAGTTCGGACAACTTAAATTTGCCAAGGTTGAAAAACACTCACTTACATTATGCCAATGGCTGAAGATTATCACTATATAATACAAAATTACTTATTTTCAGAAACAAATATGTTCAAGCAAAATGTTTGTTGGTGAACATGTTAAAGAAATCATATAAATGACCTAGTGGTAATTACTTTGTATCTGAATTAACATTTGAATTCCAAGATCACTGAAGTGGTATCATCCACCTTTTAGCTGCAGTAATCTCTTATTGCAGGTATGGATAGATTCACACTAATTTAACAAATAATTAAGGAATGGAAAAAGCAGGAAAGTTTGCATGTCTTTTTGCAAAGAGCAAAAAGAGCAACAAGGCAAAAGTGAACATAGAAAAGTTGACAATGTCAGCCAACTAAAATATCTAACTGATTTTTAAAGGTCACATATATAAGGAAGAAATACATGTGCCAGTTGGTTGAACCAACATGTTGCTGAAAGAAAACATTAACTCTGATAGACATGTAATTTTTTGTAATTTTTACATGTACTGTATTTCCCCGAAATTAAGCCCCACCCCGAAAAACAGACCTACCCTGATTTTTCGGGGTGGGCCTAATATAAGCCCTACTCCAAAAACAAGCCCTAATTAGGACCCCACCCACTCCATCCCACCTGGCTGCCGCAATGGGGCAGGAGGCCGCGCAGCATATTGTGCTGCTGCTGCCACAACAAGGTGAGGCAGGTGGGGGAGGGGATGGAGCTGTCCCATGCATCCTGCACCCACTTCCTTCAGGGCCCCCCTAGCCAGGCCATTCCTTGCTCCCTTTTACTCCCCTCCCAAGCCGGACTGACATGCTACCGTATGGAGGATGGGCGGGGTAGGCCCACTCCCCATCCACCATTTCGTAGACAGGGGAGTGATGGCGAGAAGTTGGAAGGTCTGACTGAACTTTTTTTAGTCCCATGAACTCCATTTCCCTGCAGCAGGAGAGAAACGCGCCAGAACTGGAAAGCAGGTTAGTGTTGAAATTTTTTGCTTTTGGGAGGAGAAGTGGCAGGAAATTTCAAGAATGGAGAAGGGAGATGCGGGGTGATGCAGGGTAGCAAGCAAGTGCTCTTTTCTGCTCTGCATCATTGTGCAGAGCCGTTCCGCTTTACATTCTCCATTCTCTCCAGTGGCAGCGACAGAGGGCTGGCGGAGAGAGGTGGCAGGGGTGGCTTGTGCCGCCCGGTCATGGTGCAAGCTACAGGAAAGTTGGTGGAGGAGGTGGTGGCTGCCGCTGGACAGGTGATCTGTGGGGCAAAGTGTGAAGAAAGCCCCTCCAGCAGTGCACAGCAGCAGTGGAGCCTTTTGTCATCACTCCCCCCTGGCTCCGAAATGGTGGAGGGGAGCCAGGCCTACCTTGCCCATCCTCCATATGGTAGCATGGCAGTCCAGCTCTGGAGGGGAGTGAAAGGGAGCAAGGAATGGCCTGGCTGGGAGGGGGGCTAAAGGAAACAGGTACGGGGCTTGTGGGGCAGCTCTACCCCCTTCCCCATCTGCCTTGCCTTGTTGTGGTGGCAGCAGTGCAATGTGCCTCACAGCCTCCTGCCGTGAGAGGCTGCAGCAGAAGTGGGCCAGCAGCCATGTGGGCTCCTGCTGGATAGGGTTGTTGGTGCAGCCGCCGTGAGGCAAAGCAGGTGTCACGGAAAATATAAGACACCGCCTGAAAATAAGACCTAATGCTTCTTTTGGAGGCAAAAATAATATAAGGCGGGGTCTTACTTTCAGGGAAACATGGGTATTGCTGTCAGTGCTTGAGGTAGACTAGATCAGGAAATAGACACTGTAATAACTATTAGAATTCTACTCTTGTTTTTAAATGGGTATAATAAAGAATCTTGAAAATCTCTCCCATTTTCCCCCTTATATCAAACAAAATCATAGCAGATAACTATGTTGTAAAAGAGAGAGAGAAAGACTTATTTGTGATAAGGGGGGAGAAAAAAAAATAAAAAAAATCTGTCTCAATGAACGATTGTGTATTAAGGTTACTTGAAATCACAATTATATACTTATTATATGTACTTAGAGTATGATGACTGTAAGGAGTATAGCCTAAAAACAGGATATAGATTATAATTGTATGTGCTTGATGACTTTTGTAATTGTATAAATTTTAATAAGCAATACTATATTCAATTTTGAGCTTCATTTATATGACTTTGTTATTGAATGAGACAACCCGATCACTATGTTGTGTCTTAAGCTTTTGGGGAAAGATGGAAAAAATTAGTAAATACTTATTGAGATAGAAGTAATAATATAGGGAAATTTGGAGAGAGGAGTTGCTCGGACATTACCCCTGGACTACATCTGAAGAGGGATGAGAGGGAAGAAAGAGTGAAAGAGGGGAGAAGGAAGTAGGAAGGTTGGAGGAGAAGAGAAGTGGAGAGAAAGGGAAGGAGAGGGGTGGAGGAAGAGGGAAGTAGGAAGAGAAGAAAGGGAGAAAGAAGGTAGAGAAGAAAGAGGGTGGATGTGGTGAAGGGGGAAATGGGCGAGCAACACCAAAAGTTACGTGTAGGTATTTATTTCATTTCATTCAAAGTATTGTATATATGAATGTAAAAGAATGTATGCTAATATCTTACAAATATCATGTTATATGCATCGGGGAGATTTTGGAATGAAATTGATAAAGTCTTAAAATAGGTTTAACAGAAATTTATGATAGAAATGGAATATATTAAATTTATATGTTTTTGGTTTCTTTTTTGTCTTGTGTGGGAGAGGGAAATAGAAAGATGAAAGTGAATGTATTAAGTTGAGCTGTTTATGTATGTTTTTATTCTGGAATTTTTGTTTACCCAATCATCACGGTGTGTTTTAAGCATTTATTGTTAAAATCATAAAATCAATAAAATATATTTAAAAAAAACAAAAACAAAATCATAGCAGAGCAGAGCAATCTTCAATTTTGTTCTTATTCCATATTTCCTTTCAGATCTAAGCTGGTAATGCTGTTGAATACTTTCTTCAAGTTCCTCTACAATTATTGCAACAACTTTTGCTTATCTATAACAGCCCTGGTTCCCCTGGCAGCAAAATAGCATCCACAATTAGTTTATATCCTAATTTCACAAAATGTGTCAGGTTACTGAAAAAATGATCAAATATGTCCACTGTTTAAGGTGATTTGAAAACAGCATTTTTAATAATGGGCTTCTTAAGAACAAATTCCTACATTTGTATCTGAGAAGTGATGGATACGTATGATATTTATTTTGGGCCAAACTGTACTTTGGATTTTTGTCCTAGTGCATTTATAACTTTTGGGAGTCTCATTTTGGATTGATCTTTATTGCAATTATGACTCCTCTGTTATTCTAAACTGAATTGTTCCTTTAGATATGAAGAAAGGTATTGCATTAGTTTGCTCCCAAATATCAACCAAAGTTACACAAACTTAAAAAGTTTACAAATTATGTGAACTGAATGCATTTCATTGCATGGAATGTGGCCTTGGTTGTACAATATACACCTTTACATTGGAAAATGTCATGGATCCCAGATTTAATCCAAATCTATCCTGATTTTGCATGCAACCGGTGTTTATTTAAAACTGTCAAACTCCACTACAGATCTCGGTAAGAGTTAAATGATGCAATCCACCACTAGATTATGTACAGTGATATTATCATCAAAGGACATTGTCAAACTACCTTACATAAAAACAGTAAGTTAAATACCCATCAAGTCAGCAATACTATCTAGATTTGTATCTAATCTATTTTAACAAAGTTAAGTTTATGGATATCAGAATAAAAATGTAGCAGACATTTTATAATCATATGGGAAGAAACACTGCTAAAAATGAACAATTTTGGCATGGTAAAAGAGCCTTTCAAAGCTCCCACCCAAAGTGCTTGACTTCCAAGTATATTCAAAATGGTTAGATCAGTAAATAATGCCAATAACATCAAAGCCATTTAATTTGTCAGAATATGGCTAGAGCAAGTCTGACGGCTTCTTCTTAAGACCATGTTGAAAAATACTTGTTTTGCAGGTAGGAAAGAACATCAGAGCAATAATCTCTGTATATACAAAGTGGTGGGTGCAGCCACTGTGCAAACTTGGCATTTGGAAGGAAGGAAGATAGGGAGGATTCCTTTTTCACACAGAAAGTCTAGAGTGAAACATGAGGGTTGATAATAGATTTTCTTGCCTTGTTTTCTCTTCTTTGAAGGCTTCTGTGGAATCCTGGAAGTTATTGTCAGCTTCTTTAAATTCCGCACAGAGGTAATTTTAGGCTACTTGATTCTCCTCCCCACCCCCACTTGCTTACAGCTGTCAAATCTTCTTTTGGTTGAAAAGTACCCTACAATTTTCAGGAGCTAATTATTTGGGATCTCATCTTGGGAAAAATAGTAGTTACATATTTTAAGGTTCATTACAGTAGCAGCAGAACTATAGTTCTGGAAAACTAGACCTAAATCTGGTCTGAACCCTGAAGAAAAGAGGGGAGATGTTTGCAAACCTTTTCCCATTCATGAAAATGACACTCTGTTTTGGAGATCCTTTGAGAGGGAAAACATCAATAGGGGTAACGTTTCTGACGGCTATCAAGAAAGTCAGTATTGTATTAATACTCCCTCCTTTACATATTAGAGTGTAAGAATGTTTTATTGCTTCTTAGTGCAGAGGGCAGCATGACAGATAATTGCCTGACCACCACAGTTTAAGAATATATTTCTAGTGAGATTGGCAATGATTATAAAGCTGTAATTTTGAAACATCATTTCATTAGATGATTCTAGTCCAGTGGTTCTCAACCTTTTTAAGGCCGCGACCCCCAACCGGTCGTAAGTCGAGGACTTCCCAACCGGTCGTAAGTCGAGGACTTCCCAACCGGTCATAAGTTGAGGACATTCCCTGCCCGGCAGCGCCACGCATGCGTGGTGCTGTCCCCTGCGCCAGCCGAGGCGTAGCTGGCAAGGGCTGTCCCCTAGCTGCGCCTTACCTTGGCCGCCGCCCGTTTGGGGTGGCGGCAGGCAGGCCCAGGCGCTCCTGGGCGGCCACGGCAAGCAGCAGCGATGGCGCAGGGCGACCACCGGCTGGGCCACCAGCTGGCCCAGCCCAAGGGAGGTAAAACACCCGCCGGGCCCCACGTGTGCCAGCTGCCCTCCCTGCGCCCGCCGGCCTCCCACCTCCCACCCCTGGCCCTCTTTTACTTACATTTTTAGTAGTTGCTCAGCAGGGAGGGGTGGAAAGTTCTGGATAGCTCGCCTTCGCTGCAGACAACTTGCAGCATCGTTTGCAGACTGGGACTTTTGGCGGGCTCAGCAGGGCAGAGACAGCATGGACAATTCCTATTGGCTTTTGAAAGCCAATAGAATTAGACTCTATTCAAGAGAGTCTATTCTATTGGCTTTCAAAAGCCAATAGAATAAGAGGGAGTAGCACAGCTAAGGAAAAGGGGGAAAATGGCGGACTGCATTGTTTGGTGACCCCCGTGAAATGGTTGTTCGACCCCAAATGGGGTTGCGACCCACAGGTTGAGAACCGCTGTTCTAGTCAGACAAGTGCCATATTGGCTATTCTTTTACAAGTGGGATAATTTCTAAGGATGGCCGAACAATTATGCACTGCAATGTCAGGCCAGATAGTTAGCTACAATTCATAGGTTTTGCATGATTGTTCTTTCCTCTATTTTTATTTTTATTTATTAGATTTTTATTCCACCATTATTACCTTATAAAGTAGTGAACATACCTATAGTTCCTTCCCCTCCTATTTTCCCTACAAGATCAACCCTGTGAGGTGGATTGGGCTGGGACAGAGGGACTGGCCATGTAAGTATGTTTTCTCCCTGAATTTTATACCAAATGTTCCAGAGTTAAGGCTTGGAATAAGAAGGTTTCAGAGCTGAGTAGCTTAAGCTCTCCACAGACATAGGAAATGCCAAATAAAGTTGCATTAAATCAACATTTCTCAAACTTGGCAACTTTAAGACATGTGGACTTCAACTCCCAGAATTTCCCCAACATGCTGGTTGGGGAATTCTGCAATTTGATGTTCACATGTCTTAAAGTTGCCAAGTTTGAAAATACTGCACGAAATGGTCCATCTGGCCAAGCTATCTATAGCAAACATGAGGCTTGGATATTTCAAGCAACAAGATGGGAAGCCACACTATAGTCCTAAAATCCTATTTAGTTGCCTTTTCCAAAATGTAATTTTATACAAGAAAAACATTTTGCATAGGAAAAAAATTGTCCATATGGCTACAATGTAAGTAAAACCTTACTAAATCAACAGAACTAGTTCAATGTATAGGTAGTCCTTGATGTACAACAGTTCATTTAATGACAGTTTAAAGTTACAACAACACTGAAGAAATTGACTTATGACCATTTTTCACACGACCGTTGTAACATCCACATGATCACATAATCAAAATTCAGATGCTTGGCTACTGGCTCATATTTATGACAGTTGCAGTGTCTCAGGATGATCTTTTGTGACCTTCTGACAAGCAAAGTCAATGGGGAAGGCAGTAACAACCATGTTATTAACTTAATTGCAATGATTCACTTAATAATTGTGGCAAGAAAGGTTGTAAAATAGGGCAAAACTCATTTAACAAAGGTCTCACTTAGCAACATAAATTTTGGACTCAATTGTGGTCATAAATTGAGGATTACCCGTATAGTAGTCAGACATAACATAAGCTAAAAAAAAAAAAATAGGATACCAGAATCTTTATGTTTATTTCTAGGACCAGTAATCCCTTATGCCACAGAGAGCCAAATATCCTTATTTTTACAAATGAAACTCTGATATCTGCATGAGCCTGTTCTAGATTGCAATTGTGCATTGTGTTCAAGTTATAATTAGGGCACTGATCTTGTTCCAGATTATAATAATAAATTATGGTCAGTATCTTGTGAGTTAGTTGCATGCTTTGCCTACAAGAAAACACAGCTTTCTAAGTCTATGGGTAAGTCCTATTGAACACAGCAGAAAGTTTTCCCAAAGAAGCACACAGGTCATTCAAAAGCTTATTTTATGGTTTAAATAGAAGTGTAAGGTGACCACAAATTTCAATTCAGACTCTGATTGAACAAATATCCTAGTTTACTCAGGACTGAATCCAGTTGAAAAAAACAAACCCTTTTCTCACCTGCAATGCTTTGAACTGGCCTCCAAAGATGTCAGTACATGTATTTTTAAATACAGGTGAGGACTATTTTAGCTGACTTCCTCCTGTGTGTGTGTATATGTGTGTTTGTGTGTTTGGGAGGATGGGCAGGTAAAGCAAACTAATTTTCTCCAATGCTTTGTTCCTTTCCCATAACAACATGTCCTAATCAATTTTTTTAAGATGTTTCCAGTGGTCTCACTGAAGCATATTTTAAAGAATAATTGCAGGAGATGAATTTTGTAAGTATCAGTATATTGCAGATGTGTGAACATAAAGAAAAAAAGCATTCATAAAAGACAACTGTTTGATCTAAATGGGAAAACACAGGAGAGTAAGGAATAATCACCAGGATCTGTTCCAGCACTTCTGACTAGGTGGTTCCCCAGCATATAAAATTATTTGTTAATAATTACACGTTAAAATACAATTTTATTATGTATGTAAAAGCATATTTATAATCAATAACAAACAAACAAACAAGAAACCATGAGAAATTACTTCAAAACCTTTCATACAATATAGCTATGGGATCTTCAAACCTGCTGACAAATTCAAATGTTAAGAGATTTCCAGGAAATTAGTAGGTCAGGGCTGTCGGACGTCACCCCACCCCCCACCCCACCCCAGAGAAAGAAATATTTTTGGAAATATTTAAAAGACAGAATATATTTCCCTAAAGGATTTAAAGGCAGAAACCAACCTACCCCCAAGTCTCTCTGTCCCAAACAGAAATCAAATCTGTAGAATTGCAGATGTGATAATGTTGTCAGAAAGACTGGAGTCAGGAAACTGGGATTAGGAAGAAAGATCCCTAGAATCAACAATCCCTCACACCAAAAATCTAAGAATCATCAGCCACAGCCACAGGGACATAATAGGATTAACTCACCACCATCAGAATACCAGAAAGCCACACTCAGACTCAGATCAAAGTTCATGCCACAGGAACAACTCCAAACAAAAGGCTCCAGAGGGTATAAAAACCTACTCCTACATGTGCTCACTCTCTTTTCTTCCAGAGCCATCTTTCTGTGTGGCTCTCCTCTTCAACCTTCTTTCTAAAGCAGTCACCATGTTGTTTATTCCCGCCTTGGACTGAACCATGATGAAGACTTTTCCTTCAACAGGGCCAATCTCACCTAGGGGAATGGAGAGTAAGATGATGTTCTGCAGAGCCAGTATCTTGGAGGATAAGGCTCCTGGATCCTGTCAGGTTGAACTCTTTAGCAAATGGGACCTATAACATGCTCCTCATGCCAAATATAATGGGAAAGGTAGATGTAACCAGAGAGAGGCAGTCCCTCCAATGATCCAGCCCCATTCTATGCAGGGCTTTATAGGTCATTACTAGCACTTTGAACTGAACCCTGAAGCAAACTGACAACCAATGCAGCTTACGAAGCAGGGATGTGCAATTCTAAGAGCAAACAAAACTACTGCATTTTGTACCAACTAAAGCTTCCAGATACTATTCAAGAGCAGCCCTATGTAACATGTTGCAGAAGTCCATTTGAGAGGTGACCAGGGCATTAGGTACTAAAAGTAAAGCCTCCCAATCCAGGAACAGGTGCAACTGGTGTACAACAGAGGTTTTAAACTTCATGACTGCCAACTGGTCTTTGAGCAGGAACTGTGAGTCTTGAAGGACTGTGCATTGGTTTGTTTGGGGTGGTGCAAACCCATCCAGCACCAAAGATGGTACATACCCACATCCTAAAGGCCTCCAACCCAAAGCCACTCATTATTTTTAGGATTCAGGATAGCAAATGATACCTGTTCCCACTAGATTACTTATAGAATGTGCAAAAAAAAAAGGCCTTCGTTCATGAAAATAAATTAAACTTCCCAGGCCACATGAAGAGGCACAATAAGAAAAAATGATACAACATAAACATGTTGTAGTGTGACACAAGGAAAAGAATTGAGGAACAAGTACAGACATTCAAATTAATCCTTATTTAATAGTACCTATTTGGAAGGAAAATCCCATCCATTTGTGTCAGAAACACCTTTTACGGTGCTTCTGAGTTGCAAAGCAAAACTGTTTCAGTGAATTTTGCTTTGGTCAAAATTATAAAAGATTCACAAATTCCCAAGGAAGTTCAGAGAGTCCAAAAAGGAAATAACAAGCTGGCTAGGCAATAAAATAAATTAGCAAACAGACCTTGTTCTAGTAACCATGAACTGAAACACTCAAAACCACGCCTATGATTACAGAGATAGCTTTAAAGCTTTGTTGTTTGTAAGTGGATTTTGTTTATTTTATTAAAATCAATGTATAGTATATTTTATTTGCTCAGTATGTACTTCTCCAACCTTGCTTCACTGAAATCAAGAAATGCTCTCCAAAAATGCTTAAATTTTATTATGGTTTTGTAATAAAATCAAAGTAGATTAATGAGATGATAGCGGTGGTTAACAGTTGTAATTTTATAAGATCCATATTGGATAAATATAGTGGATGTCCAAAAGAGATTCAGACAATTGCAATGATGGGCAAAAAGGACTGAAGGGCCTAGCTAAATTAAACACTGAGACATTTCAATTAAGGTAAAGGTTAGAATGAGACACTCATGGTTTTCCTATTAAAATGTACAAATGTTAGAAGTGGATTTTGCCTAAAAGTGAGAGGAATTGTGCTAATAGTGGAAGAAACTGACATAAAACATTTCAGAAAATAAGCTTGTATCTTTTAAATTTTTATTTACAGGCAATCCTTGTTTAGGAACTACAATTGGAACCAGCAACTCTGTCATTAAATGAAGTGGTTGCTAAGTGAAAAATCAATGTACTTCTGTGCCTTATGTGAAATTGATTAGAGTCTTGTCAGTGTCAGGCAGCAGCTGCCAGCTGAGGGAGGTTAGGATCAATTAATTAAGGTCATAAAGTTGTGCATATTAACTTGCAGGTAGCACTTTTTAGGGAGTGGTGAGATGCCAAGAAAAATAGCTCAGAAAGAGATAGGTTATTTAAATAATCTTTTCAGTCTGCAAAGGGGACGGAGAACATGGGGGTCATGACAAGACAATGCATAATAAAAGGATGTAATGGCGAACATGTAAGAGAGACAGAGAGACAGACAGACAGAGAGAGAGAGAGAGAGAGACAGAGACAGAGACAGAGAGAGAGAGAGAGAGAGAGAGAGAGAGAGAGAGAGAGAGAGACAGAGACAGAGACAGAAAATGACATAAATGGATGCTGTTTGCAAAATTACTTTTTCATCACTGTTGTAACTGTATACAGATTAACTATCCAAGATAGGTAAGTGAGCATTACCTGTATTTAATCATAATGCAATCAAATATACACATAGATGCAAAGGTACACTAAGTAAAGAGTGTACACTAGAAAAATAGTAATAATAGTTTCAAGAAGATCACATACACTGACTACAAACAATGGCACAGAAAACTAGTAAAAATGGTGCATTGGAATGTCTGCCAAGAAATACCATTTTCCTTCAAGCAAGAATTGGTGGAACCACAAAACAAAGTAACAGAAAATGAAAAAGTTACACATAACACCCCAGACATAACTCTTGATAAGAAACTCAAAAATGTCTGGATAACGGATGTGGCGACAGAAGAATAGAACACAACTGGATAAAATCATGATTACAAAGACCTCTAATAGCAGAAGAATGACTATGGCAAAATAAAGCAAAGATAATTCAAATAGTAATAGATGCCTTGGGTACAGTCCCAAAGCATCTAGAGTATTACTTGAACACCACTGGCAATGAAAAAAAAATCCATTGCAAAAGGCAGCTTATATCTTATGCCAATATCTTGAACACCATCAAACAACATCTGCCCATCTCAGGTCCTTGGGAAGGACTGAATAGGTGGATAAAAATGCAAGTGCAGTCTAAATATCTTGACTGTGTGACCAACCATTACATTGCATAAATATGGCATAAAGCGGCCATTGTGGTCCCAGTGGTTATTGGCACACTGGGTGCCATACGAAAAACTATTGGATGGCACTTAGAAATTAGTAATTGGCAAAATTTCCACCTGTCAATTATAAAAGGCCACACTGCTTGGATCCATATATATACTATACCACATGTTGGGACATCTTAAGTTCTTGAGAAGAACTTGCTGTGTATGGAGGCCAACACCAGCTAAAAAATTGGTAGCTATGATTTCACATTGTTGAGTATATAAGAATCAATTATTAACTAATTCAAATTACTATTTAAAAAATCAAATACCATCCAATTATACCTCTCCAAATGAGAAAAAGTGTCAGTTAATGCAAAAAAAGGGGGGGTTAAAGTTCAAAAATACCTGGTAAATCATGTCATTTAGGATCTGGACAGTAGATGTCTAAATTTTTGAAAAGTGAAAAGAAATTTGGGAGGTGGGGAAAGGAGGAGGAATTACTTTGGTTTTCAGATGGGAGGTACACTGTTATTTATAATTTTATGAGGTTTGTTTTAATGATGTGTATGTGCATGCTGAAGTATAAGTAAAGATATTAAAAAAACCTATGCACAGTATCTAAATATAAACTGCAAAATAGGTTTGCAATGTGTGCTCCTTGGGAAGTGTCTCTCATTTAGAAAAAAAAATGAAAAAAGCTGAGTTGAAATGGTGGCCCAAACTTCTACCTGCACCTGTTAAGGTTAAAAAAAACCCCAGCCTTTAGTGTAGCATCTGAAACAAATTAAGATTTATTTATTTTATTTATTTTATTTGGATTTGTATGCCGCTCCTCTCCGAGGAGCCTTTTCTCCCTTTGATTAATATGGGTGTTTTTGCTTCAGTTACTTCCTCAAGTAATTGTTTTCAAAGGGGCATGTGACTTTTTGTGTGAGTCACTATCAATAAGGCATGATTCCTGAATGAGGTTCAAAACCTCATTCTATTTCAGGAAACCTTTGTTCCAAATAGATCTGATCCAGGAATATAATAGAAATTCCCACCATCAGCAAAGATTGGCTAGAACAGTGGTGGCAAACCTATGGCACGTGTGCCAGAAGCGGCACTTAGAGCCCTCTCTGTGGGCACGCACACTGTTGCCCCAGCAGAGTTCGCCAGAGTAGTGAGCACATGGCATTTGGAAGCGACAGGGCAGGAAGTGAGCGAGCAAGCAGTGTTGGCCCCACGGGGATGCCACGCTCATCTAGTCTGCCGTGACCACTGCAGCCACGCCCACCCAATGCCCCTCCCCCCTGAGAGCACTACAATGCTGATGCAGTCCTGGCACTTTGCAATAAATAAGTGGGTTTTGGGTTGAAGTTTGGGCATTCGGTCTCTAAAAGGTTCGCCATCACTGGGCTAGAAAGAGGCAGCATAAGTCTATCTAATCAATAATGAGCAACCTCACAATTATCAATTAGCCAAAATATTTCCTTATATGTTTATTTTGCCAGGAAAGTAGTTGGACCTGTTACTGGTTAAGGCACAGATGTCAAACTCCTGACATCACGTGATGTGTTGTGAAGTATCGCAACTTTTTTCCCATTGTTGGCAATGGGGTGGGTGCGGTTTTGGTGTGACGCATCCGACCCACGGGCTGGCAGTTTGGATTAAGAAATCAAGATGCCAATAAAGTAACAACCTATAGATAAAAAGTTAAGGAAACTCTATCTGAAAATTCTAATATGTTACTCTATCATATAGATCATGGGTGTCAAACTTGCTGCACCACGTGACATGTTGCAATGTATTGCAACTTTTTTTGCATTGCCAGAGCTGGGATGGGTGCCCGCATGCCGGCAGTTTGACATCCCTGATATAGATAATATACATGTACATACCATGCGATCCCTGCAGTAACGTACACAGCCCTCCAACATTTGCTTTCCAAAGAAAGAGGCTTCAAATAAAGGCAGGCACTGGAACAAGAATGCTTAGATTCTGTTAGACATTTACCTGTCCCTCATTTCAATGTAACATTATGGGTAGTCCTCAACTTACAATCATTCATTCAGAGTCCGCTCAAAATTACAATGGCACTGAGGAAAGTAACTTATCAAATGGTCCTTGCACTTACAACCATTGCAGCAGTTACGTGACCAAATTTGGACACTTTGCAACCAGCATGTATTTACAATAGTTGAAGCATCCTGAGGTTATGTGATCACCATTTATGACCTTTCCAGCAAAATCAATGGGAGAAGCTGAATTCACTTAACAACTGCAGTGATACACTTAGCAACCATGGCAAAAATGGTCATAAAATCAGGCATCACTTACCTTCTTGGAAATTGAAATTCTGATCCGAATTGTGGCTGTAAGTTAAGGACTACCTATAAATGGTTTACTTTTAGAAATCTTTTTGGGGGGGAAAGAGAGAGAGAGAGAGAGAAGTTCCCTGAGGATGGGGGCTCTAGCACGAGTCTGAAAGCTCAAAAGACCAAAACCTCTGAGATCCCAATGACCGACCCAGGTCCTGCAACATTATCCTGGGACATGTATATTCGCCTTTATTCATGACAAACCCTTTAAGTAAAAATATAATTATTATCCTATTTTTTGATATCTTTAGATATTTTAGGGTAGTTTGCAGAAAAACAATAAAGCATGTAAGGAGGATATAGCTTTCTGCATTTAAATCTACAATCTACAACAGATGATGTACAAATCTCTGTAGGACAGTGGTTCTCAACCTTTCTCAGGTTGAGACCCCACTTGCCCTGCCCATGCGCGCGGCGACCCCGCGCCGAATTTTTTTTTTAAAAAAAATTAAAAACAAAACAAAACAAAACAAAATGGTGGCCGCGATGGGCGGATCCGTGCATGCGCAGATCCACCCATCGCGCGCACCGCGCATGCGCGCATCCGCCTGTTGCGGCCGCCATTTTGTTTTATTTATTTATTTATTATTATTTTTTAAATTTTTTTTTAATTATTTTTGGCACGATGGGTGGATCTGCGCATGCGCAGCGCGCACGCCAAAAAAAATAAAAAAATAAAAAAATAACAAATAAAAAAACAAAATGGCGGCCCGCGGTGTCCGGCGACCCCCGCGAAATGGTCGTGCGACCCCAAATGGGGTCACGACCCCAAGGTTGAGAACCGCTGCTGTAGGAAGATTTTTCTGTAAGGAAGTACTTGCAGTTTTTAAGGCAGTTGCTTTCAGTGACATTTTAAAATTAGCCAAATTTTATCTTTCTATCTCTTTACAGTGATTTATAGCTAATCATATCTTCTGGAACAGCAACAAACAGATCTTTGCAGTTTTTTCTCTTTAAAGAACAGTATCATACCTGAATCTACTCTTAGTTAAGTTAAACTGCATGATAAAGAGGAAAAAAATGTGGTTCACATGGTTAGGATGTTGGGGTGACGACTGATAGGCTCGTGTTCGAGACCAGGTTGCTGCCGTCACTTGCTCCAGCTCCTGCCAACCTGCAGTTTGAAAGAGGCGACCATGAGTAGATAGATGGGTGCTATTTCGCTGGGCTCATTGATGGATTACTGCCTTGCCATGGCAAAGAAGCTTGCTTAACTCAATGAAGCTATGAGCTATGCCATGCAGGGCCACCCAAGACAGACAGGTCATAGCAGAGAGTTCTGACAAAATGTGATTCACTGGAGAAGGAAATGGCAGCCCACTCCAGTATCTTTGCCATGAAAACCCCATGAACAATACCAAAAGGCAAAAAGATATGACGCTGGAAGATGAGCCCCTCAGGTCAGAAGGTGTCCAATGTACTACTGGGGAAGAGCAGAGGGCTAGTACAAGTAGCGCCAGAAAGAGTGAAGCGACTGGGCCAAAGCCAAAAGGACACTCAACTGTGGATGCATCTGGTGGTAAAAGGAAAGTCCGATGCTGTAAAGATCTTTTCTCCATAGGAACCTGGAATGTAAGATCCACGAATCAAGGCAAGCTGGACGTGGTAAAACAAGAGATGACAAGACTGAACATCGAACTAAAATAGACATGAATGAGTGAATTTAATTCAGAGGACCATCAGGTATACTACTCCAGGCAAGAATCCCTCAGAAGAAATGGAGTAATCTTCATAGTCAATAAAAGAGTAGGAAAAGCAATACTGAGATACAATCCCCAAAATGACAGAATGATCTCAGTGCGAATCCAAGGCAAACCATTCAATATCATAGTAGTCCAAGTCTATGCCCCAACCACTGGTGCTGAAGAGGTTGAAATTGACCAGTTCGTTGAAGCCCTACAGCACCTTATAGAATCAACACCAACAAATGAAGTCCTTGTCATCATGGGGGATTGGAATGCTAAAGTAGGAAGCCAAAAGATAACTGGAATAACAGGCATGTTTGGCCTTGGAGTACAAAATGAAGCAGGGCACAGGCTGATAGAATTTTGTCAAGAGAATATGATGGTCATAGCAAACACTCTTTTCCAACAACCCAAGACACAGTTCTATACATAAACATCATCAGACGGTCAACACAGAAATCAGATTGACCATGTGCTCTGCAGCCAAAGATGGAGAAGCTCTATACAGTCAGTAAAAACAAGACAGGAGCTGACTGTGGCTCAGATCAGGGGTCTGTTCTCTCACTCTGCTTTTCAACATATACATGAAACCGTTGGGTGAGATCATCCGTTGACACGGAGTGAGTTTTCATCAGTATGCTGATGATACTCAGCATTACATCTCTACCCCGCGTCATTACAGCGGAGCAGTGGAAGTGATGAACCGGTGCCTGGAGGCTGTTGGGGTCTGGATGGGTGCCAACAGGCTCAGACTCAATCCCGACAAGATGGAGTGGCTATGGGTTCTGCCTCCCAAGGACAATTCCATCTGTCCATCCATCACTCTGGGTGGGGAAGTTTTATCCCCGTCGGAGAGGGTTCGCAACTTGGGTGTCCTCCTCGATCCACAGCTAAGTTTAGAATGCCATCTTTCGGCTGTGGCGAGGGGGGCATTCGTCCAGGTTCGCCTGCTGCATCAGTTGCGGCCCTATTTGGACCGGGAGTCACTCCTCACAGTCACCCATGCCCTTGTCACCTCGAGATTCAACTACTGTAATGCTCTCTACATGGGGCAACCTTTGAAGAATGTCCGGAGACTGCAGGTGGTTCAGAATGCGGCCGCGCGAGCCGTCTTGGGTCTCCCAAGACATGCTCATATCACTCCAGCCCTCTGTGAGCTGCACTGGCTGCCAATTGGTCTCCGAACACAATTCAAAGTGTTGGTTATGACCTATAAAGCCCTATATGGCAATGGGCCAGGATACTTGTGGGACTGTCTTCTGCCTCATGAATCCCAGCGACCGGTTAGGGCACATAGGGTTGGCCTTCTACAGGTCCCGTCTGTTAGACAGTGCCATCTGGCGGGACCTAGGACTAGGGCCTTCTCTGTTGCTGCCCCAGCCCTCTGGAATCAACTTCCCTCAGAGGTTCGTATTGCTCCTTCCCTCCTAGCTTTCCGAAAACTTTTAAAAACACATCTATGCAGACAGACTTGGGGCGTGTGAGCTGCGCTCTGCCCCTGGGCCTTTGATTGGGACTGTATGTTGTATGAGTGATTATAGTTTTATAGTTTTATATTGTACTACTATTTTAAATTACTTATATATTTTTGTACTTGTATTTTTGTTGTGAGCCGCCCTGAGTCTGGGGAGAAGGGCGGCATATAAGTCAAAATAAAGATAAAGATAAAGAAAGATCATGAGTTCCTTGTTGCAAAATTTAGGCTTAAATTGAAGAAAGTAGGGAAAAACACTAGGCTACTCAGGTATGAACTAAGTCATATTCCTGATGAATATACGGTAGAGGTGTCAAATAGATTTAAGGAATTAGATTTGATAGACAGAGTGCCTGAAGAACTATGGACGGAGGTTCGCAACATTGTATAAGAGGTAGCAACTAAAACCATCCCAAAGAAAAAGAAATGCAAGAAAGCAAAATGGCTGTCTGAGGAAGCTTTGCAAATAGCTGAGGAAAGAAGGGAAGTGAAAGGCAAGGGAGAAAGAGAAAGATACACCCAATTAAATGCAGAATTTCAGAGAATAGCTAGAAGAGATAAGAATTCCCTCTTAAATGAACAGTGCAAAGAAATAGAAAAAAAATAGAATAGGGAGGACCAGAGATCTGTTCAAGAAAATTGGAGATATGAAGGGAATGTTTCATGCAAAGATGGGCATGATAAAGGACCAAAATGGCAGGGACCTAACAGAGGCAGAAGAGATTAAGAAGAGGTGGCAAAATTACACAAAAGAACTATACAAGAACGAGCTTAGTGTCCCTGATGGGGTGGTCACTGACCTTGAGCCAGACATCCTAGAATGTGAAGTGAAATGGGCCTTAGGAAATTTGAGCAACAACAAAGCTAGTGGAGGTGACAGTATTCCAGTGGAGCTATTCAAAATCTTAAAAGACAATGCAGTAAAAGTGCTACACTCAATTTGCCAGCAAATTTGGAAAACTCAACAGTGGCCACAGGATTGGAAAAGGTCAGTTTACATTCCAATTCCAAAAAAAGGCAACGCCAAAGAATGTTCAAACTATTGCACCATTGCACTCATTTCACATGCAAGTAAAGTTATGCTTAAAATCCTACAAGCTAGACTCCAGCAGTACGTGGATCAATGTCCAGAAGTACAGGCAGGATTTCGAAGAGGCAAAGGAGAAAGCTAGGGAGTTCCAGAAAAACATCTACTTCTGCTTCATTGACTATGCTAAAGCCTTTGATTGTGTGGATCACAACAAATTGTGGCAAGTTCTTAAAGAGATGGGAGTACCAGACCATCTTATTTGTCTCTTGAGAAACCTATATGCGGGTCAAGAAGCAACAGTGAGAACTGGACACGGAACCACTGATTAGTTCAAAATTGGGAAAGGAGTACAGCAAGGCTGTATTCTGTCGCCCTGCCTATTTAACTTATATGCAGAGCACATCATGAGAAACGTAGGGCTAGATGAATCAAAAGTTGGAATTAAGATTGCCAGGAGAAATATCAACAACCTAAGATATGCAGATGATACCACTCTAATGGCAGAAAGTGAAGAGGAACTAAAGATCCTCTTGATGCGGGTGAAGAAGGAGAGTGCAAAAGTTGGCTTGAAACTCAACATTGAGAAAACCAAGATCATGGCATCCGGCCCTCTCAATTCCTGGCAAATAGATGGGGAAGAAATGGAGGTAGTGACAGATTTTATCTTCCTGGGCTTTAAGATCACACCGATGGGGACTGCAACCAAGAAATTAAAAGACACTTCCTTCCTGGGGAGGAAAGCTGTGGCAAATCTAGATAGCATACTAAAAAGCAGAGACATCACCCTGCCAACAAAAGTACGTATAGTCAAGGCCATGGTTTTCCCAGTTGCAATGTATTGCTGTGAAAGTTTGACCATAAGAAAGGCTGAGTGCAAAAGAATTGAGGCCTTTGAACTATGGTGCTGGAGAAGACTCCTGCGAGTCCCCTGGACTGCAAGGTGATCAAACCGGTCAGTCCTAAAGGATATCAACCCTGACTGCTCTTTAGAAGGCCAGATCCTGAAGATGAAACTCAAATACTTTGGCCACCTAATGAGAAGGAAGGACTCACTGGAGAAGAGCCTAATACCTGCCACATACTTCTCTACGACCGGTGAGAGCGCACAGGGTCGGTCTCCTCCGGGTCCCGTCAGCGAAACAATGTCGTCTGGCGGGCCCTAGGGGGAGGGCCTTCTCTGTTGTGGCGCCCACCCTCTGGAACCAACTACCTCCTGAAGTCCGCGTTTCCCCGACTCTCCCGGCCTTCCAAAAGAATTTAAAAACCTACCTCTGCCGGCAGGCCTGGGGATGATTGTTGATTGTGGTGTGACTGCTGAGTATGTATGGGGTTTTATTTTTAATGTTTTTTGTTCGGATTTAGTCAAAATTGTTTTATATATATGCTGTGAGCCGCTCCGAGTCCTCGGAGAGGAGCGGCATACAAATCCGAATAAAATAAATAAATAAATAAAAAATAAAATAAATAATGCTGGGAAAAATTGACAGCAATAGAAGAAGGGGACGACAGAGAGTGAGGTGGCTGGATGGAGTCACTGAAGCAGTAGGCGTGAGCTCAAATGGACTCCAGAAGATGGTAGAGACAGGAAGGCCTGGAGGAACGTTGTACATGGGGTTGCGATGGGTCGGGCACAACTTGACAACTAACAATAACAACGTTAATGGGGATATGAAAGGAGTCCCCAACTGGGCATTCCCTGGGCAATGGTTATGTCACTGGCCGAACATTTCACCACAGAAGCACTGTGCTTCTGACACAGAAGTATGGTATGGTATGGTATGGTATGGTATGGTATGGTATGGTATGGTATGGTACCAGTATCATATAGTACCATATAGTGGTTGAAAACTTTTTCACATAGGACTACTTAATTTTGTTCCTCTGAAGCCTTTCCAATCTATCAACATCTTTCTTCAGCACCTAGCACGGACTTATGGATAACCTCTGATGAATATAGGATAAAGTAAAGTATTGCATCCATGGACAAGAAACTTGTATTCTACTGCTCCTAAAGTAAATTCTGATAGTAATGAACTTAAACCCTGATTTCATTTTCACACACCCTAAAAACCAGATATTTCACACATCTATTTACCAGGTGTTATATCCTATGTTTCTGCTGATAGTTTGAAGGAGGGATGTCTATACCTATAGCCTTCTTTTGGGTCTATGGCAAGTTAAATGCTCCTGTTATTTAAATACTGTAGTTCTTTGATTACAAAGTTTTAAACTCAGCTTAAAATAATGCTTAAAATACTTCCTCTAAAAATAGTGAGAATAATGGAGAAAACTAAAACCTTCTCCTTTTTGGGGATGCAACTTCACTCCCTTGTAGCCCAGAGGGCTAAAGAAAAAAAGAAAACAGAAAAAATATATAAAAATGTAGCTGTTGGTCATGGAAAAATTGCTCATTTCAGACGAAAAGACTAGCTTTGAAAAAGGGTAATGTTTACATGGTTTTGATCAAAATAAATTCATCTTTTGCCCATTATAAGGAGAAATTTACCGAGAAGGGAAGAGACAGATGGGAAAACCACTTCTTTCTACTAACTTCTGTTCTGATATAAAACACAATTTAAAAGGTATTCTTGGCTTTCTTAACACACCCACCCACAAAACATACCCACAAACTTTGTACTGTTGTGACAGCCACATTTGTATTTTTGATCATACACTAAGGATAATACTGTTGCTATTATTGGAAGATCCCTGGCTTTTTAAAATCTATACCCTGAAATAGAAAATAGCCAGAATAACACATTTATTAAAAAAAATAACCAGTTTATTTTACATTCTGATGCCCTTAATCATCTTTGTTGGTTTTGTCCACACACGTTTTAGTTCTTCAGCATCTGTCTTGCAATGTAGCAACCAAAACTGGACACGGTATTCCAGGTGAAGTCTGACCTGCAGTGTAGAGCAAGATTATCACTTCCTCTGATCTTGGCATTATACTTCTGATGATGCAATACAAGATTGCATTGACCTTTTTTGGCACCTGTTGCTCACATTTAATCTATCAGGGCATCCAGATTCCGCTCAGAAGAACTGCTGCTAAGCCAGTTACTACATATCTTGACATTATACAGCAGGGGTGTCAAACTCAACTTCGTTGAGGGCCGCATCAGCATTGTGGTTGCCCTTGGAGGGCTGGGCGGATGTGGCCAGGGTGGGTGGAGCCTACTGGGTGGGCATAGATAGAGTGTGTGTGGCCTACTGGGTGGGCGTGGCCAGATCCACATCGTTCATGTCAAGGGTGCCTGTGGGGGCCTGGGCAGGAGTGGGACAGATCTGAGGGTCTCTGGCAGAAGGGGATAGGACCAGGGCAAGTACCAAGACATGATCCACTGGAGGAGCCTCACTGTTCCTCTCAGGCCATGCGGGGGGGGCTGGATGATGGGGCGGGCTACCTGGAGCCCTGGGCAGCAGAGGTCAAATACCCAGGCAAGAAACGCAGCTGGGGAGGTGTCACTCTTTGTGAGGAATGAAGAAATGCACCATCACCTGGAAGTAGCCAACACATGGCCCTCACCTACTTCACATATCTGGCTTGGTGGGCTCTGGAGGAGGGGATGCCATGAGCAGCGTGAGAGTCAACGTTACCTGCCCAATGCCGCCTAGCCCCCAGGCTGCCCAGTCTCGACAGGCAGTGGGGTGCTCTTCTCACAGCACCGAGAGTTTGAGCCAGGCGGTGCAAAGCTCGTCAGCTTTGCACCTTGTTGCCTGCTGAAATTGGGTAGACTGGAACCTGGGCGGCCTCACATTTCTTTTTGGATTCGCGCCACCCAGCTCAGCCTCTTGGCACTGTGAGGAGAGCACCCCGCTGCCTGCCGAAACAGGGAAGGCTGGGGGCTGGGTGGAATTGCGCTTCTTTTTGGATTTGCGCCACCCAGCTCAGTCTCTTGGCGCTGTGAGGAGAGCACCCTGCTGCCTGCCGAAACTGGGGAAGCTGGGGGCTGGGCATCATTGTGCTTCTTTTTGGATTTGTACCACCTGGCTCAGCCTCTCAGCGCTGTGAGGAAAGCGCCCCGCTGCCTGCCAAAACCCCTCCCCCAGAGCCCATCAAGCCGGATAGGTGAAGTAGGCAAGGGCCATTTGCTGGCCACTTCCAGGTGATGGTGCATTTCTTCATTCCTCACAAAGGGTGATACCTCCCCAGCATGCACCCAGGGGGCAAGGCCGACACGGCAGGGGCTGGTTCCTAGCTGTTTCCAGATGGCCTTGTGGAGCTAATACTGAATGTGTTTCAGCATAGATGGCCACCACAAAATTGTACATTGGCTCCCGGCTGGCCAGGGCCAAGGGCCAAGGCAGAGGGAGCCGTTCCCTCAATGTTTCCAGGATGGCCTCGCGAGCCACATGAAGCCACTTCGCGGGCTGCATCCGGCCCCCGGGCCTTGTGTTTGACATGTCTGTTATACAGTGTAGTGATTAAGACACCAGGCTAGAAAGCAGGAGACTGTGAGTTCAAGTCCCACCTTAGCCATGAAAGCCATCTGGGTGACTTTGTGCCAGTTAGTCTCTCTCAGACTAACCTATAATCACAGGGTTGCTGTTGTGAGGAGAAAGGTGTGTTGATATGTTTGCTGCCTTGAGTTATTTGTAAAAATAATAAAGGCAGGATATAAATGAATTAAATAATGTTTCATTTTTCCTACTTCAGCACAGAACTATTCACCACAACTGTATTTTGTTGGGAAACATCCAATTTTCAAATCCATCAGGAGTGCTTTGAATCTAGAGCCTGAGTAATATATTTCTATATAGTTAAAAAGTATCATGTTGGACAAAGGTAAACATATTTAAAGATTTTTACTTCCTGGTCCTTTTTTTACAATATTATTCCTTGGAGGCTCACATGTTACTGCTTCACATAAAGTTGATAAAAATGTAATGTCTCAGAAATTAAAGTGATAGTACTTATTTGTCAGCTCAGAAAACCGAAAAATAGAGTGTCACACCCCAGAGACACACGAATCAATAAATGCTAGCACAGCGGTTCTCAACCTATGGGTCGCGACCCCATTTGGGGTTGATCGACCGTTTCGCGGGGGTTGCCGGACACCGCGGTCCGCCATTTTGTTTTTGTTTTTTTGTTTTTGTCGTTGCGCGCGCGCCGCGCATGTGCGATTCGGGCCGTCGCGCATGCGCTGTGCATGCGCGGGTTGGCCCGTTGCGATCCGCCATTTTGTTTTCCTTTTTTTTGTTTTTGTTTTTTCATCGCGCACGCACCACGCATGCGCAGCTCGGGCCATCGCGCGTGCCGCGCATGCGCAGATCGGCCCGTCGCAGTCCGCCATTTTGTTTTTTGTTGTTGTTGTTTTCATCGCGCGCGTGCCATGCATGCACGGTTTGGGCCATCGCACGCACGCCGCGCATGCGCGGATCGGCTTGTTGCGGTCCGCCATTTTGTTTTTTTGTTTTTGTTTTTTGTTTTTTTCTTCATCACGCGCGCGCCGCGCATGCACAGCTCAGGCCGTCGCGCGCACGCCACGCATGCGCGGATCGGCCCGTCGCGGTCCGCCATTTTGGTTTTTTTTGTTGTTGTTTTCGTCACGCGCGCGCCATGCATGCACGTTTGGGCCGTCGCACGCACTCCGCGCATGCACGGATCGGCCCGTCGCGGTCCGCCATTTTGTTTTTTTTGTTTTTGTTTTTTTTTCGTCTCAGTATTGCAAACCCAGAACATATTGTGTACTCTTGCTCAGGTTTGGCATCAGCAACTGGCATCCTAGGATCTGTCAGACTCCTGGCAGGGCCCATTCTGATGTCTTCTGAGGCCAGTCAGTGGAAGAACAATAAACAATAAAAGACCAGAGTGCCCTGCCAAGCTTCAGCTACCCCGAAATGTAGCCAATTCACAAAAGTCACACTTGTGAATAGCCTCCAAGTGCGAAGGCCAAGAAAAGTCTTTGAAAAGAAAGGAAAATGGAAGCTGCAAAGTAATAACATCTGTTGCCCTTATTTCAACTGCTATTGCTGCTGCGTTGCATCATCTTTCATAGTACTGTCATTGTGATATTCCTGCCAGGTTTTAGCCCATCTGAACTGATACTGCAGCAGTACCTATATTATTTTTTAAAAAAACAAAAGGAGAGCAGAAAGGCCAGCAGGTTTGCTCCAGCTCAAAAGTTCTGATTAATGTATTTTCAGTGCACAAAACCATCAACATCAAAAGTTATACCCAAAAAAGTATCCCTCACTACATTTTATACAGTATTGATGTAGTGTCTTTGTAAGACGGCATTAAAACTGTCTGCCTTGTATATCTGCTCCAGCTCAAACCTCTGATCAAACACATGCTTAATCTTAGCCAGAAGTTCAAGATCTTTTTCTTCTAAATCAGAATTGGTATTTTTTAAGAAACTGGTGAGTAAAAGCAATAAGCATCTATATGTATATGTAAATGATTTGATCTATTTTATATTGTGTTAAGTGCACAGATTAATATTATATGTACATTATTTATCAATACCATGAAGCACAATTGTTCTACATGATGCTCTTGAGCAATACATTGAAAGCCATTTTCCACTTGTAAATTCTAAAACAAATAAATCTTTGGTAGGAAATTTAGACTTCAAAATGCAGGCATGTTCAACACATGATCTGCTTAAACCTAAACCCAGATTACTATTTGTGGTTTGCTAGGTATCTTAGAATGCTTCTTGATTTTATAGGCCCAGGAATTAGCTTAATGGCTGCAAGGATGTGCAGACCTGTCAAAATGTGATGCAGTCCAGGGGATATTCAACTTAATTGTAACATTCAGTTTCACAGCTAGTTTCTTTGCATCTCTTTGTTGTTGTTGTTGTTGTTAGTTGCGAAGTCCTGTCCGACCCATCGTGACCCCATGGACATCATTCCTCCAGGCCTTCCTGTCCTCTACCATTTTCTGGAGTCCATTTAAGCTCACGCCTACTGCTTCAGTGACTCCATCCAGCCACTTCATTCTCTGCCGTCCCCTTCTTCTATTGCCATCAATCTTTCCCAATATTAGGCTCTTCTCCAGTGAGTCCTTCCTTCTCATTAGGTGACCAAAGTACTTGAGTTTCAACTTCAGAATCTGGCCTTCTAAAGAGCAGTCAGGGTTGATATCCTTTAGGACTGACCGGTTTGATCGCCTTGCAGTCCAGGGGACTCGCAGGAGTCTTCTCCAGCACCATAGTTCAAAGGCCTCAATTCTTTTGCACTCAGCCTTTCTTATGGTCCAACTTTCACAGCCATACATTGCAACTGGGAAAACCATGGCCTTGACTATACATACTTTTGTTGGCAGGGTGATGTCTCTGCTTTTTAGTATGCTGTCTAGATTTGCCACAGCTTTCCTCCCCAGGAAGGAAGTGTCTTTTAATTTCTTGGTTGCAGTCCCCATCGGTGTGATCTTAAAGCCAAGGAAGATAAAATCTGTCACTACCTCCATTTCTTCCCCATCTATTTGCCAGGAATTGAGAGGGCCGGATGCCATGATCTTGGTTTTCTCAATGTTGAGTTTCAAGCCAACTTTTGCACTCTCCTTCTTCACCCGCATCAAGAGGATCTTTAGTTCCTCTTCACTTTCTGCCATTAGAGTGGTATCATCTGCATATCTTAGGTTGTTGATATTTCTCCTGGCAATCTTAATTCCAACTTTTGATTCATCTAGCCCTACGTTTCTCATGATATGCTCTGCATATAAGTTAAATAGGCAGGGCGACAGAATACAGCCTTGTTGGACTCCTTTCCCAATTTTGAACCAATCAGTGGTTACGTGTCCAGGTCACACTGTTGCTTCTTGACCTGCATATAGGTTTCTCAAGAGACAAATAAGGTGGTTTGGTTAACAATGGATTTTTATCCTTTTATTTGAAGACACATCCAGATCCTTCACAAAAAACCAATGAATTTATACTAGTAGAGTTGGTAAAGAATACCTTTATGAACCTTTAATACCTTTAATCTTGTTTGACTATTTTTTTTATTTTATTCATGTTCACACCTAATTAGAACATTGAGGGAAAGGGCATTTTCCCCCTCTTGGAGTTGCCTTTTGCTCTCACAGCTATAAATGGCTACATAAGCTGTCTTGGAATATGATGGGATACTGCTTCACTGGAAATATTTATGCATAAGCAGGGATGCTATAGCTCACGCTGAGAATTTCAGAGGAGCCTGTTAAAACCAATCCCTGGTAGAAGCCCACTTCTATCATAATCCTTCCTCCTTTCTCCCCTCATGGCAAATATTATATCAAGGAACTGGTAGTTATCTTGAAGAAGCCCTTTTCAATGCTTCATTCATTCCATGTTTTATCTAAAGGGAAAAAGAGAGAGAGAAAGAGATGAAAAGAACCTCAAGGATCAAGACACTTCCAAATTATGCCTTTCACAGCAGGAAAAAGTGAGAGATGAAAAAAAATCACCTCTCAAGGTTCTGATGCATTAAGGAATACCTATAAACACTAGCAAGAATCCACTTCAAAGTGTTCCTGGAATTTCAATGGATGTTCTCCAATTATCAGAAATAACGGTGAGAGATAACTGGGTTTGGGTGGTAGGATATAATGTGGGCTGTAAAAGGAATCCTAGAAAAAACTCTTGGCTTTAGGCCTAATCCTATTCGCCTATCTGACTGTAATTGCCTCCTTTTTTTGGTTTATGAATCGTGTGTTAAATTTAAATTTCCTAGCAGTTACACCTGCATGCAAATATAATATGTTCTAATCTAAGCCTTAAAAGTAATGAAATTTGTTGGGGGGGAAAAAACAATAGGAAGCATCATGGTGTATTAAGCAATTGGTCCAATGGGATTAGCTTGTCTCACGTGTTCCAGTAGAAGGGGCTTGCTGCGGATCCTGTTTGTCAAGAAATTTTGGATGGCATGATTCAGAAGAAAAGCCCTGTGGAATATCATGCCAGTGGTGGTAAAATCTTTCCCCATCCTCTTGGCTTTCTAGAAGAGTTTTAAAAGGTGACTCTGCCAGTTAGTTTGGGCCTCCAATGGGGACACTCTATGCTGTAGATGGTTGATGGGATAAGAGAGAAGACTCCACCTCTTAATTTTTAATCTCTACTTAATTCTTACTAATTTTAATTGTTTAATTTTAATAATAAAATAAAATCATTTTATTATTCGGAAAGCCATCCAGAACCATTTCAACCATGAGATGGGTGGCATATACAGTAAATCAATAAAAATTCTGACACGGCAACCAAGATATTTTGATACTATCAGAACTTCAGTTAACCAAAATGCTATTTACACAGAGGTTATTCAAATTCAGGATTATGTGTAGGTCACTCAATTTGCTCAGATAGCAAGATATTTCAGATAGCTGGATGAAACTAGTGAGGGCTGGTCTATGTTTTAAATAAACTTTATGTTCTTTATCTGAGTCTCTAGAACATGGGTGTCAAACTCGCCACGTCACATGACATGTCACTACATATTGCGACTCTTTTTGCATTGCTGGCAATGGGGTGGGTGCAGCTTTGGTATGATGAAACCAGCTCGCAGGCAGCCAGTTTGACACCCCTGCTCTAGAAACTATCACAAAACTTTCTTTTTTATTATTATGATCACATTTTCCATTTTAAAAAGTGGCACAGTCCATTTACCCAGCTTACAATGCTTAAAAAATTAGAGACAGCAAAATCATTGTTACTATTACATACAAACCCAGAATTCTGTGAGTGAATCAAAAGACAACACTTTATATACAAAAAAAAATATTCAACATATCCAAATTGACTCAATTTGATTCTATTTCAACATTTAAGGTGGTAAGATTACATTTCAGTTTGAAATCTGGAGGCAACAAGATTTAATCAATCAAAAAATCAACTATAAATTATAATAAGAAAGTATCAAAACAGCAATAAAGATGATAGATCCTTTAGAAGACATTAAATTTTATAAATGTTAAGAGTTTAAATATATTTTTGAAAAAGTTCATATGTTCTTCTTTTAAGTGCAAAAAAATCCCCAACAAAATAAAGGTAAGGAAACACTATTCAACAGCTTCTAAATTACTCAACTAAGAGCTTCAGAGAAGTGTCCATACTTCTATTTAAAATACATACTTCCACAAAATGTTCTAAATATCAAAGTATCCACTAGTTCTCTGATCACCTGCTTTTAATAGTCTGGCAAGGTTTTTGGCATGGCTTCCTAGCAAGATTAGCTTCTTCTGGCCATTATGTAGAAAAATACCAAATGATTGCTATGTAGTGGCAATGTGGAAGACCACTGTTGTTTCAATGTTTAGTGGCACCTTTTGATTTTTCCTTCACATTCAGAAAAGTCTAGAAGTTTAGAGTTCATTGTGAGCTAACCTACTTGGTTACTGAAGAGGGAGGGGAGCATATTTTCAGTTCTCATCCCAAGTCATGTGTCACTCAGTTATGGTCAGATTTTCCAGTCCATGAACAAATCAGGGCCATGAAGTCATGGTGCCAGGTTTTGATAAATATCTTGGGGATGCTGTTATTTGTTGGGAGCTTCCACACAAAACCTAGCATAGGGTATTGTGGAAACTAGCCACTCTTCAGGTATCTTTGCTGTCATTATTAAGGAACTCTTGGAAGCTTGTAAGAGATTTGGGTATCATTCTGCTTCATATGTTTGCTTTTTATGTTATGCTTTTAAATCTTTTGCCTGAGCTAATAATAAATAATAAAATAAACTAAAATCCTTTATTTACTGATATGCTTATTATCTCTGGATCCAAAAGAATCAATTGCCCAGACCTCTATCTGATCACTGCGCTAACAACTTGGAAAAACACCCTAATGTCCACATATTTCATAAGCAGTGTAAAGAAACAACAACACAACTAGCCACAGACAGTCATAAACACAGAACATATAATTGACCAAACAGATTTACTCCACACTTATAATTATAGAACTAGTGGCTTTGCAGCAAGTAGAGTGCTTTTTAGCAACAGTTATTGTCTGTAGTTATGTTGTTAGCTTTACACGATATAAGTCTATCATAAAATTCTTCCATCAAGAATGCTGGAGCAATGGATTTAAACGATTAGCTCTATACCCAGACAAACACAACAGATACCGGTAGGTAATGATACAAACAGAAGAGAAAGTTAAAGTGTCAAAATTTAACCTACAGTAACTTTCTTCCTGGAGCAAAATGGACTGGGAGCTGGCCTTTAAGAAGCATATACATTTATTTATGCTTAATTTGTTATTTAATTCTATTTAAATTAAATAGCATTATTTGAAAATAATCATAATTTCTCCATTTGGTTATTAAAAAGATTACATAATTATCCCATATGATCATTAAAATTCTGTCAACAACTGGGAGGGCTCTGAAGACTGCATCTAAGCTTTTGAGGGACCAGAAAAACAACACAGAACTTTGTCATCTAAATCTTCACTGTTAACCTCTACCCTGCCACATCCATTGCTTTAGGCAAGTGATTCATTCCATCTAAAACAAGAGCCAGCTCTCTTTTTTTAAGTTGAAAGAATTTTAAAAAATGTGGTGACATTTGTCTGTAGTTGTAAATGCAAATCCAGATGTTCAGAGAAAAAAAAGGGGGGGAAATTAGGCTAGAGATATATTTGCAATAGCAACAACACTTAGACTTATATATTGCTTCATAGTGCTTTACAGCCCTTTCTAAGTGGTTTACAGAATCAATATGCTGATTTGGAAGGATGGAAGCCTGAGTCAACCTTGAGCCAATGAGAATCAAACTGCTGGCAGTCAGCAGAATTAGCATGCAATTCTGCATTCTAATCACTGCACCACCATGGCTGCTTATGTGTAGAAATAATTATTAATTTTAGCAGTAGGATCTCTTTTTGCAATAACTGCATTAAACAGCTATGGTGACCCTGGCATCACTGACAATATTCTACAAGTCCTAAAAATGCAGAGCAGCCATTAGCATTATGGTTAAAAAAATCTCCATATTTGTTGCTGTGCATTTTGGATAGTTTACGTGGCAGTTACCCAACATTTGGGGAATGTAAACATGTTTGCCAGTTTGGAAATAGACTACTGACACTCATGTACAATGCCTTCCATTGAGGGCGCAGCCAACTCAAAACAACTTTCAAACATAAGGAAATATGGTGACATTGACCCCAATCATTTCTGAGATTCTCCATCACCTGAATTCATATTTCAGCTGTTTTTTCCCCTAAACATATGGATCTTTTTAAAATAAAACACCAGTCTGCAAACGTGCATCGTCATTTTTTTTTCAACTGTCCTATGTGAAACATAGAACTGTTCATACAAATAAGAGATTGATCCCTTGGTACATTGCACAGTTGGGGTGTGGAGCTTGGCATCCCCTTCAGACAATAAGTTCAGTCACCACATTTAAATGGATATACTAGAATGCAAAAACCACCTGAATCCAAGAAACTCTGAATCCTCTATCACAAATTAATAAAACATTAATTTCAAAAATCAATAAAAGGAAGACTTGGCTCACTTAAAACTCTTCTTCACAAACAAAAGACCATATCTCTGGTTTATAAATTGATTCTGGAACTTATGGGATATAAGCATATAATGCATTCTGAGTCTCTACTTGTTTGAAATGTTCAGAGATATGACAGTATTTACACACTCATGTATCACACACACACATACATATTTACTGTTCTGATTAAAGACAGGACAAAAAAATAACATCAAATAAAAACAATATTCAGAGATACATTATTTGAGGGCATGTTTTAATGTCAGTGACAAAGAACTTAGTCACAGAGCTGATAATGCTAGTTTTAGAATCAGGATGTAAAAAGATTTTGTCCTGGACACAGTTACAAAAGAGGTAAAATAAAAAGGACTCCATTTATGTCTATAAAAATTACACTACCTCAATACATGGAATATGGTTTCAATCACCCATATTCTAATTCTAAGATTATATCATGGGGTATGAACTAGATGAGGGACCTTCCTTGTGCTGATCCCTATCCTATGCAATAACCTTTCCTTGATGTTATAGGTGACCCTATCTTCCTTAAATTCTGCTAACAAACTATATTAATATATTCTGATGTGCTTTCAGCCTTAATTGAACTGGGATATCCAACATAAGAAGCACAATATGGCTGTTTTACTTTCCTTATAGTTCTGTTTTCAAATTTTGCTGCTGTTCACTGTTAGAGTAACTCTGGATTTGAGCAAGTTATAAATATTTCCCAATAAACAGAAAACTGCTGGAGATGAATGAATAAAACTTGAATGAATGCACTAAATAATAGGACATGCTAATGTTACATTTCAGTTATTGCCATGATTCTTATTTTTGTAAAAGAAAGATATTTACCTTATTGTTCACTCAAAGCAGCACTCATTTGATAGACAGGCTTGCAAATTGAAAATTATTCTATATGAATGTCACATAGCAGTTACTAATTACAAATTTTTAGAAGCACTGCAAAGGCCAGAGGTGAGCCATTTTCCAACGAAAAGTTTTGCAAGCAAGACAGTTCTTAAGTGAGTTTTGCTCCATTTTACCACTTTTCTTGCCACAGTTGTTAAATGAATCACTGCAGTTGTTAAGTTAGTAACACGGTTGTTAAGTGAATTTGGCTTCCCCCTTGACTTTGCTTATCAGAAGGTTGTAAAAGGCAATCACATGACCCCAGGACACTGCAACCATCATAAATACGAGTCAATTGCCAAGCATCTGAATTTTGATCCTGTGACTATGGGGATGCTGCAACAGTCATAAGTGTGAAAACCTGTCATAAGTCACTTTTTCAGTGCCATTATAACTTTGAATGGTCACTAAATGAACTATTGTAAGTTGAGGACTGCCTGTACTTACTTGGATTCCAACTTGTATCATTAAACAGGGAACCTGTTTCACATTGCTAGATAGAGGTATACATCACATTGGAAGAAGAAATTATGAAAAGTTGTGCACCTTGTTACACAAATATGTTGATATTACAGTCTTCGGCCACAATTCCAAACCTATTACTGCTCCTATAGTGATACTTACAACACTGTGGTTTGCTATACTATCCAGATTTTCAAAACTCAAAGGATGGATTATTTTTTTCTCAACAACAAAAAAAGATCTGACAGCAAGTTATCCTACTTTTCACAACTTTATCACTATCTCACATTTCTGGTCAAATTCAACATAATTTGTATTATCTGCTGGCACACCAAAGAATATCAGAAAGTAGATGAAGCAACTGAGGAAGAATCTGTTATCTGATTTGTATAAACAAATATACAGATTAAGATCTGAGAAGACTTTTAAAGCTCTTCCAGTATATCTTGTTTTTAATTCACTTATTATTCTATTTTTAAATAAAGTCTCAACATTCTGCGGAATAGATTTTCATAGCTCTACTCTGTGAAACTTTATCCTCCATCTACAAAGTTCAGAAAAACTCTTTATTACTCTTTATTGTCCAATAACAAATCCCTGCAAATATCCATAGAGCTTCTACTACAGATTCTAGATGCTATAATGCTTATGAATACAGTAGTCCTCAACTTACAACTGTACATTTAATCATCATTACAATGGCACTGAAGTCACACTTATGACTGTTGCCACAGTTACTTGATCAAACTTTGGATGCTTGGCAACAGCCTGTATTTACAATTGTTACACAGTCCCAGGGTCCTGGGATTTCTTTTTTGCAATCTTCTTAGGTTGCTTCTGACAAGCAAAGTCTTTTTTTTTAATGTTTTTATTGAGTACAAAGAAAAAAAAGGATTAAAAACATTGAACATGGTAAATCGTCTTTGACTGACATCTCAGTCCATATTGTACATTAATTACATATAATATATCTATATGCAACTGTACATTTCTGGTCTCTATCTTAACTTATCTCTTTGCTGTGACCTCCATTTTTCCCCCTCCATCTATAAAATTTATTCCATATTCAATAAAATTCTGTTTCTTCCTGATTTTTTAATCTTTTAGTTATCCTGTCTAGTTCTGCGCAATACATAATTTTCTTTATTAGTACTTCCCCACTCGGTACTTCCATTGCTTTCCACCTCTGAGCAAATAGTATCCTTGTCACCGTAACCATGTGAATAATTAGATATGTGTCCTGTTTATTTACATTTTTCTCTAGCATTCCTAATAGTAATGTCTCAGGTTTGTATTGAATGTTTTGCCTAATCATTTCTATTGCCCCTTCCCAGACCATACGCCAGTACACCTGTGCTTCTCTACATGTCCACCATACATGAAAAAAGGTGCCGCTTTCTTTTTTACACTTTCAGCACATAGATGAGTATCCATTATACATTTTGGCTAATCTGGTCGGAGGGAGATGCCATCTGTAAACCATCTTATACAGGTTTTCTTTATATGATGTCACCAATGTGATTTTGTTATTTCGCTCCCATACTTGCTGCCATTGATCCATATTTATATTATATCCTAGATCTATTGCCCATGCCACCATTGTTTCTTTAACCTGCTCCTCATATAGCTTATGTTCCAACAAGTGTTTATAAATATTCTTCATTTGTTTTTTCTCCGGGCCTAGCAATATTTTATCTAACCCTGTATCTTGTCTGTTAATACCCCATTCTTGCTTATCCTTCATGTATCTTGCTTGTATCTGGAGATAAGACCACCACTCCATGTCTATTCCTTGTCTGACAAGCAAAGTCAATGGGGGAGATGCCAGATTCACTTAACAACTTCAGTGATTCTCTTAACAATTTCAGTGATTCACTTAACCATGGCAAAAAGGTCATAAAATGAGACATGACTCACTGAACAACTGTCTTGCTTAGCAATAGAAATTCTGAGCACTATTGTGGTTGTAAATCGAGGACTACCTCAGAATACTATTATTCTATCACCACACCTCTACTGTTCATATCTCCTGCTGTTTTCTAGAACATACAGTAAAATGTCCAGAAAGGAAACAGCACAAGGGGGGGGTGGAAGCCTAACCAGCTTGTCAACCTTCAATTCATTATGTATATTTATGATCAAAATTCAAAAAGAAAGGGAGGCTGCTCTGAATTTTTTAAATTTTTGAATATTTTTTTCAAAAAAGAATATTTACATGCTACTCATTCCAAATGCATGACTTTGAGTGGTTAACAATAATTAAACACAGAATAAAAACCTCAGTGATTAAAAAAAACATACACATAATTCACAACCAAGGTAAAACACTGTAACACAGATTAGTACAGCCTTCCCAGAGGCTTAGATACACTCCCAGATCACCAGGCCTGATGACAGACCACGTCTTTAAAGCCTTGGGAAAGGCAACAGGTTAGGCCAATGTATTCTCTAGAGGACTGATATTCAAAAGGGCAGGCACCACAACAGAAAAGTTTTTAAAATATCAACTGATATTTGACAGCCCAGATATAATGGATCTGAACAGTTAAGAAGTCAGACTCAAGTCAGGCCCACAAAGGAGGAAGATCACAGGAAACTACAACTTGTGGCCGAGTTTCATTAAGGACTATTTTTGCTAGATCAGTCTTCTGGCATTGACTTCCTCCCAAAGCAAAAGGCATTTGGCCCTTCAAGCCTGCATAGATAAATCAATGTTTCTCAACCTTAGCATCTTTAACATGTGTGGACTTCAATTTCCAGAATTCTCCAGCCAGCATGGGGATTTAAATAATAGGACAAGAGAGTTTACCCTTTAAATCAGGGGTGTCAAATTGCTGGCCCGTGGGTCAGATGCATCATGCCGAAACCATGCCCACCCCATTGGAAAAAAAAAGTCATGATATGTCGCGACACATCACGTGACATTGTGAGTTTGACACCCCTGCTTTAAAGGATGTTTTTTAATGCAGGCTTGCATGGCACAATTAAACCTTAGCTCTTTAGCTGAGACATTGTAACCAGACACATCTTCCATTAACATAAGCATAAAAATAAAGACAAATGGAAACATGAACACAATCTTTACTATGGCCAGTGACCAGTATAGGTAATCCTTGACTTACAACCACAATTGAGCTCAAACTTTCTGTTGCTAAGCAAAACAGTGATTAGGTAAACTTTGCCCCATTTTATGACTTTTCTTGCCACAAGTGAATCACTGCAGCTGTTAAGATTCTTCAGTGAATCTAGCTTCCCCATTGACTTTGCTTGTAAGAAGGTTGCAAAAGGTAATCACCCGACCCTAGGAGACTGCAATCGTCACAAATATGATTCAATTGCCAAGTGTCTGAATTTTGATCACATGACCAGGGAGATGCAGCAATGGTTGTAAATGTGAAAAATGGTCAAGTCACTATTTTCAGTGCTGTTGTAACTTCGAATGATCACTAAATGAACTGTTGTAAGTCGAGAACTACCTGTATCTAATGTGGTCATGCTCTAACAAACCTGGTTTGTTAGATTAGGAATATAATAACTGGCAATAAAGTTTGTCTTTTCACCAATTCACCTATAAATAATAAAGTGACAAGATGGTATTAAATGAATACACAAATCAGACCTTGGAGATGAAAAGACAAAAAAAAAACTTAACTATTTCATGCTTTGCTATCACATGTACCATATCATTTTCTGTTGGGTCAGTAAAGGTTTAACTGTACATTACTATAACAAGATTTAAAATTATTAGGGGAGGAATACTATATACTGTAACTATAAATATAACTCTCTTTGCTGTAAAATAATCTCAAAGATGCATTGATGAAATAAGGCATTTTAGAATTCAGTCATAATTTCACACTGCATGAAACTTAACTGACAACAGATTTTATATTGCTCCATATATTCCAGTAATTTAAGTACTGTATCCACTCATTGGTAATTTAATGTTTACACTAACAACATTTAAGTTCATATTGGATGAAAAAAAATATTTTTCCCATGCCTAAAATTAGCAGGAAAATATTTCACAAGCATTAGCAATATCAATTAAACTGGAAGAAATTTGAGTGAAGATACATAATTTAAAAAGGCAGTCAAGGAGTTACTTTTGGGGAAAGAATATAACACTGCAAGACTGCACTCACTAATACACAAGCATTGTAATTACACAAGCATTGTAATTCACAGAATCTCACTCCATTGTGGTAATTATAAGCAGGTTTATTCAAAAGTTTGATTTCCATGTGGTTCTTTGATCACATGGTCCCAACTATTTCAATGCAATTTATAGAACATAAAATAAGTTATATGGGTCAAAGTCCTATTAAAGGCAGCGCCTCAAGTTCAAAACCCAGAGTTGGACATAGTGCATACAGCAGAGAAATGATCGACAAAGTACCTGTTTGAATCACCTTAAAGCAGTCCTGCTTTTTCCTGGCAGCCAAAATGCCTTTTGGCTTTTCAATTCAAAGATTGGGATGACTGTGATCAACCAAAATCCATCAGGAGGTAGGCCAATATAGCATGTTTACACTTTCCCACAAATCTACGGGGAAAAATCTTCCACAAATCCACCAGCCAATTTCTCAAGACGGCCTTTTTTTTCTCCCACAGAGAAAAAGATGCATAGAATAGAACTTTTGTGGCATGATTTCATATAAACAAAGCCCATGCAGAGAAATGTGCAGATGGAAGTAGTGAAATGAAAATGAAGTATATTGCCAGAAAAAAAGAAATTAACCTGGGGGCTGCAATCTAGATGAGAACCATATTAATATAGTAGCACAACATAGTTTTCTAGTAGTCTTGTGAAAGTGAAGAAAGTAAAAGGTGAGTGGAGAATCCAAAATCTGTGGTGGACACTTAGTATGACACTTAGGGAGCCATCAAGGTAGGAAATAGCACGAACCCTGCATAAGACAAGGGGGGTTGTGCATTATGTTTTCAAGTAAGTGAAATGCACTCATACATTTCAAATGGAACAGACACATTGATGCCTTATAATCTATCATTACTTAATTATGTCACTGGAGGTCATTATATTTGCTCAAAAAGGGGAAAGCAGTAAACAGTTAGCAAGAGCTAGCCGCACAGACTTTTCAAAAACTGCCCCATTCATCTTAGTTCCCATCCCATTCTGTTCACCCAGCACCACATCCTCTGCATTTTGATCCACTTTTCAACTTTCCACACCATTCTCTTGATCCCATTACCTGCAATAGACCAAACATTCCATATGGTTGATCTCCTGGTCTGACCGGTATCTGCTATAGTCTTCCCACAAGTCCTTGACTGCTGTAACTGCCAAGATGAAGAGCACTGGGGCCAAAGCCAGCTCTGGCTGGAAGGCATTGACAGCCGGCACAAAATTAAGTAAAGCAATGAAAACAAAGTATACATTGGCAAAGCGATGGAACTGTTCAAAGAGATTCTTGGGCAAGAAAGACACTGCTGTGTATTTGGTGGTCTTCAGTCTATTATTAGCTGGCTGCCTGGAGGTCTCCATTTCAGGCCAGGGAGACAACAGGTTCGAAGCTACAATCCGCACCTTCCTGACATCTTTCTTCCTCCTCCTTTTCTTCTTCCTTTCTTTGTCTTGCTTCTGCTCCTGGGAAGATGAGTCCCCCACTGCATCTCTGCTTTCGGCCATTGCCTTTCCCCCAAAACACACACACAGCAAGGACGGGAAATCGGTGTTAGAAAGTTCTCCGGCAGTTTCCAGCACATGGAGAAAGTCTCCCTCCTTCCCCTCCGTGACTTTATGTGATCATCTTCGGGAACTTAGTCATGCCCTTTCAGTTCCCCGCGAGGTGAAGGAGGCGGGTGGGTTCCCCACCTCCGCTCTAACAAACTTTGCCCGGATTGGGAAGGTCTCGTTTTTTTTTCAGCTCCAAGATGAGCGGGTGCGCCTCACCTCCCAGCTTTCTCCCTTGCCTCTGCCTTCAACCAGCAAGGCCAGTGAATGACTGGCCCGTTGTCTGGCGGGCGGGAATCGTACAAAGTCACTCTTGTTTTCACACGTCATTTCTCATCAACCCACTAACCGGTTTCCGCTTCACCACCAAGAAGAAGGTTGGGGATTTACTTTAAAGTGGAGGAAAACAGCCGCCGCGGCAGCCTGTTGGACAAAATTACCTTCCTCTCGTGGCAGGCGGCGCGGGGAAAAGGAAGCGGGGTGGAAAGGCTTCAGAAACTGTCTCGAAGCCAAAAAGGGTGGGTCGCGAGGATTAGGGCGATGAAAGGACGGGCAGGAAGCCGCTTTTTTTTTTTTTTAAAGTAACGTAGAAAACGGGTAGAGGGTTGTTGTTTTTTAAACTGCAGCATATGCGGGCTTATGGTACCAGTTTTACAGAAATGGGGCGATTCGCAATGCGTGGTTGTTGGAGCTAAAACTTTTATTCCGGTGACATCTTTGCGGAGGGCGTTTTTCTCGCAAAACCAACAAGTTTCAGGAGGTTTTGAAACAAGAAGACAAAGCTTAGCGGGATATCCTGGAGGGAGGAAGATTCTCAGGTCAATCAGCTGTTGTTGTTGTTGTTGTTGTTGTTTTTTGTGGAATTGCTGGATATTTTGGAGGAGATAATAGAAGTGTGAAGCCTCGTTACCATACAAGCCTCTGGAGCGGATGCGGGGGAACTCCTCCTCCCCTTCGCAAGAAGAGTTTGAACCAAAGATTCAATTCTGGGTTGGTTTTTGTTACCCAAATGTCACCGGGTGGGAGAAATTGCCCTGCTTAAGTAGATGCTGCTAAGAGCATTGAGGAAGGTTAGAATTATGAATCTGGTTTGTTTTGAGCAATTAATTAGAGCAGATTTCTCCTTTCTTCCTATATTCATTAGGAAGAGAGTTTTTTCCCCCTTTCTGTTCAATCCTGACCATTTTCAGACTGAGTGGACAACTCTCTGCAGTTTTCTTGGGCAAGGTTTTCAGAGGTGATTTGCCATTGCCTCCTTCCTAGGGCTGAAAGAGAGGGACAGACTCAGGATGGCTGGCTTTGTGCTTATGATAGCACTAGAACTCACAGTCTCCTGGTTTCTAGTCCTGTGCCTTAACCACTACACCAAACTGACTCTTAGAATAGGATGGAGACTTTGAAAAACTCAAACTGGGTCTTCCCCAAAAATCCATGAGGGGTCAGAGCAAGAAGATGGTTGAATTAAGATGTAAGCAGTCCAATCTAAATCAATTTTAAATAAACCAAGTCTACTTCTGCATACACTGCTCCTTCTAGAGGAAAATAGGTAATAGAGAATTGGAGGTCTCTGGTCTTTTTAGAGAACCTGGATGTTATCTGAAGCAGTGTAGAATTTTTCCCAACCTCTATCTATGAGTGGGCAAGACTAGTCTGATTTCAAGCTAGAATCAGGCCTCTAAGTTAAGAAAGAGTCTCCATCCATTACTAAAGAAACCTTCAGTCCACAAATATGAAGCAGATCACATGGTTAGCAGGATCTTAGCCACTAGTTTCCACTAAGCTACATAGAGTTACAGTCCAGTGCTTACTGACTGTATGATTTTCTTATCCCACTATGGCCAGTCATGGCCTGCAGAGATATGTGATGAGAGATCCTTTGGAGTGGTGTGTTGTAGTCCATAATATTTCACCCAGGAACCTCAGTCTTCAGAAGTACTTATGCTGGTGTGTCCAAAGAGAAAGTTTACTGAGGCCAGATTCAAAATGTTTGATCATTGTATTATTTACTTTCATAGGGTCCTAATCCCAGCTGCCAAGAAGAAGAAATGGACAAAGATTGCATCTGTTCTGAACCAGAGTTAAGTTGCCTTGTAAACCTAGATCAGACAGATAAACTCAATAAGAATGATTTTAAAACAGATATTTAATTCAGAAATACTTGCAGTTATGGTGATTGCTTCTGGATAATACACATCTGTTCATTCTTATAGGTAAGAAATTAATACTTCCTCCACACCAACTTCTAACATGGAATGAGGCCATCTGAGTCCTCCGGTGGTTCCATGCTTAACTCAGAGAAAGGCATTCCAAACTGGCACATGGCCAGGATATCCTGTGATGAACTTTAGTGGCTCCTCCCACAGATCTGATAACATGGGTTTGCTGACTAGCTAAAACTACATTACCCATAAGCCATATCTTAAGGAGACAGCACTTAACCCAATAAATGTCAAACATTCTAACATACAGATCTACATGCTCTAGTCAGGGTTACATGATCCAGAACTCTCCTCGCTTGGAAATTTAAATTTCCACTACTAACTAACTGAAATAAGCAAAAAAACATAGCATTAAGCATGCAATTCTCATTGCTAACTAACTAGTGACTAAAATAGGTAAAACATATTTTAAACATGCATAACTATAAGGTAAATATAAAACATGCACAATTATAACAGAAATAAACAAGTGTTATATCAAACAATGCATAAACACAATACATAGTTTGAGGTTCAATCTTCTAGTTCGGTCTTTTTCAGCAACAGGGCCCGGTCAGTGATCAGCCTGGTGCAAGAGTCTTTGAGTGACGATCTGACTCACATGGCTTCATGATCTGTATCTCAGCTTGGCGAACTAGTCCATCAAAACAGGGTGGGGCCTGGTGCATAAGTCCCATAGGCCAATAGTTCTGGTATGCATTCTTGTCTCTCAGCAAGACAAGGTCTTCTTCCTGTAAAAGAAACTGGAACCAAATCTGGAACAGAAAAACTGGAACCCAAAATTTCTCAGGAACAAAGGAACCTGGATGCACAGGATGCTCAGGAACTGAAGAAGTTGGAAACTCAGAAATGGCAGGAGCTGGAAAAACAGGAACAGCAAGAGCTGAAGAATCAGGAACAACAGGATCTGGAGAATCAGGAACCACAGTAGCAGAAGACTCAGGAACAACAGGAGCAGAAGACTGAGGACACTCAAGAACCGAAGGGTCTGGAACCACTTGTGGAGCATTGAAGATGGCTTCTCCTGTTGTCATGAGGGTAGTGAGGACTTCATGTGTGGGCGTGGGTGTCTTTGATGACATAGAGTCCATGATTTTGCAGGGTGGACCAATCATGCACTCCCACACTTCGCCCATGTGAGATGCACGGGGAAGGTAGTTTTTGGCCTTCAGACATTTGTCAATCACTGGATCATGACAAACATCTTCAATAGTCTGTAAGTCCTTGAAGGCTCCTACAAGGCTAATTCTTGGGATGCTAAGACAAATAATCAGGACGATCAAAATTATGTCCAATATCGGGTGTCTCCACTTAGAGGAGAGTTTGAAGCAAATTGGTTGAAGTTTACTGGGTGCCTGAGGTTGAAGGTTGGCATGTTGATCTTGAGCCGGAAGCATATAGCGTTTTGGTCTCTGTGGCATCAGGCTGTTTGGAGAAACCAAGAACTCAGGACCTTTTAGCCAGATCAATTCTTTCAACTGTGTGGTGAGGTTGGGCCACTTAACTTGGTTCACAAGGTTCTTATCTGTTGGCACATGTTGCCATTGTTCAGGGGGTAGAGATGTTTCAATCTTTTCTACTCTATTGCCTACATAGACGTAGAGGTGTCTGCTTTGTTTGCAGATGTAGCTTGACATCACCTTGCTGTCTGCGTAGAAGGTGGTAGACTGTAGTTCCAGGCACAACATCTTCGCTGTCAAGTTTGTGAGCTTTATAGCCAAAGAGGTACCACATAGTTCTAACCTTGGTATGGTGTGGCCTTGTTGTATTGTTAATCTCGCTTTTCCAAAGAAGGCACCGAGACTATAGCTCTCCCTGCTGTAGACTCTGGTGTATATTATGGTTGCAATCAAAACGACATAAGTGTGGCTCTCCCCGCTGTAGACTGTGACATATCTGAAGGCTGCATTTACCTTCATTGACACATCTGAGGAAGTGTACAATTCTTTCCTTTGTATGGTGGCAGGTGAGCTGGAGACATGCGTGCACTGCACTTGCATACTCTGGGTACATCTTGGGAGTACACTCCTTGACTCCCAGTCTTGTTTCTCTTCTGGCAGACGTGGCTCATCCCAGTGTGTGGTGCTCAGGAAGGACACGTTTAGCCACAGACATTGTTTGTCTTCTATAGACAAAGCTAAGTTGTTGTGATTCTTACCAGTCTGGAACACTGTTGCTTCCAAAACAGGTTTGGTTGTCACAAGTGTGCAGTGTTCTTGGTGTGGTTTTAGGTGAGGTGTTCTTCCATTACTGAGAATGGAGGTTTTTTAGGTATTCACCTGGTTTGGAGTTTGTGGCAGCTTATCGACACATATCGTCCCTCCTATGGCCCATCCAAGTTCCATCTTAATGGCTACTGGGGTTCCTGGTGGACCTTTGATTCTTTCATTGGAACCAAGGGACTTCGGGGCATCTCATCTCACCATGAGTAGGATTTTAGCTTCAGGATCTAGAGGAGGGATTAAATCGGCTATGTGCGCTACATGAGGTATTTTTCTTGCCGCCTCTGATGTTGAAATTTCGCTGTGAACATCTGGTAAGGTCTCCCATTCCAACACTATGCAAAGACCTGTGATTTTCCTCCCCGCTGTGCGCATTGGTACTGTGCACGTATTTATTGTGAAATGCTTTAGTTCAAGGCTTTTCAAACAGTGGTATGGATACCACCTGTGGTACATTGGCACCTGGCAGGTGGTATACGACCATCCTAGAAAAGTGGTAGCAGGGGAGGGGAATGAGCTGAACCAGTGGTGGCACCACACAAGCCTGAACGAGAGATGGCTGGAGGTCGAAGAGGTCGAAAAAGGCAGGCTTAGCTATTGTGACCTTGCTTTGTGCATCTAGTATGACGTACATCTTTACAGCCCTTTCAGGTTGCCCATCGGGGTAGACTTTTGCTAGACAGACAGGTGAGCATGAAGGAGGGCGCGGTATGTCACCACATATATCTGTGTAGTACATCCCGTACATTTCTAGGTGCTCTTTGGAGTCACATTGAGTCTCCGTCATCGTAAGAGGGGTCGAAGTTGCTTGTTGTGTCTCCTCAGAGGGCTTCTTAGATTCTAGGTGCAAGGCTGTCGGGTGCATGTCACTATTACATTGCAGCACTTGAAGCATATCCTATGCTCTTTGAACAGGGCCTTACGGTCATCCAGAGGCTTTTCCCCAAATTCTCTGCAATTGTTTACAGAATGTGAAGATTTATGAATTGGACAAGTCAGGCCCTTTTGTGGTTAGCGAGGTTTGGAATGAGTACTCCTCGGCATTTGCTCATCTGAAGTCTTCTTTGGCCAGGTGGTGACCTCTGTTTTATACACAGAAACGGGTTTTGCCCCATGCATTTTGGACGGGATCCTTGGTTGCACCAGAAATTTGATTGCTACGCCTGGTCAGTGGGAAGTGTGATTCTCTGATGGAGAGGTATCTAGGATCATTGTACAGCTGTGCCTGGTCATTGACAAATTCCACAAGAACATCAAGGGGGGAGTTTCAATTTGATGCTTTTTTTCATAGGCTACAGAGATCTCGATCCATTTTTCACCTAACTGCCATGGTAGTTTTTGGACAATAGGGTTTTGTGACCTGAACTGGTCGACACAGGCTAGTCCAGTCAAGGCAGGATCCTGTTGTGCCATCTTCGGCTGTGTAAGGAGGGACGAGAATTTCTTCAGCTGGCGAGATTCGTTGATTCTTATTCTAGGGAATTCGTGAACATGATCCAGGAGCGAGGACTCTGTTAATGTAGGTGTCCCATATTGCTTATTGAGTTCAAGCCATGCTTTCTTAAGACCAATATCTGAATTGCCCAGATGGGATGCGAAGATGTCCTTCACTGCGTTTGTGGATTCTGGTCCTAGCCAAGCTGTCAACTGCACAAGCTCCTTGACCAACCCAACCCTTTCATCGAGGATAGCGCATTTGAAGATGTACTTCCACAATAAGTACTCTATCGCCGATTTGTCGGAGAATTTCCACATGCCTCTGGCTGTCATGTCCACCCGTCTTCCAACAAATGCTGGAAGATACATCAGTCCCGTGTGTGGGCTGTAGTCAGGTGGAGGTGGTGCGTTGCTTCCGAGAGTGGGGCCGTGTGCCATGTCTGGCTGGTTACTTTCTTTAGTGTGTTGTCTGCTGAGCGTGTTTTGCCATGGCACGTGCGATGGAACTTGTGGGTTTGGTCTGAACTCCTCTGCCCTTATGTTGGGCTGAGTGTACCTGACTTCTTGTGTGCCTACTTGTTGGAGGGTTTCTCGTCTTTCAGGTGGTGCGTAGCTGGCTCCCTGGTAGGCTGGCACAGCTGGTGGTCGAGATTCTCCTCTGTGGCCAGGTCTGGTAGCTGGATGCTGCCTCCTGTTGGTATAGCAAGGACTCTAGTCTGGCTCGAGTTCTTGCAATCTCATCCCCAAGTAGCAGCTGGTCCTGCTGAGGGGCTGTCGCTGCTGTAGGTGGACCCATCCGGTTGCCATCAGTGGTATGGTTCGGTGGGTTCAATGGGGCAGCAATGGTGGGAAAATCTTGTGACCTAGATGTTGCAATGTCAACTCTCTGGCTGACTGGCACATCTGGCCATTGAGATTCTTCTCTTCGTCTGCTCGGTCTTGGGGGGCTTGTGGATAGCTGTTGAGCTCTCACTTGTTCAATGTGAAACATGCTTTGGTTGTCCACGTAGGCCTGCACACAGCTATGCCGATCTTCATTCTCCAGTTGTTCCATATTGGGCAAGAAAGTGGTCTGTTGGAGTGTTCTCTGAAGGCCTTTCGCTCTTGCCGTTTTGTCTGCCACTTCTCGTTGGCTTTGTACAAGCTCGAGTTCTTCTTGAGTGGCCTTTACTTTGGCCTTCATTTTAGCTGTTGCAGCTTTTCATTTGGCCTCTATTTGAGCTACTTCAGCTTTTCATTTGGCCTCCATTTGAGCTGCTTCGGCCTCCATTTGAGCTGTTTCAGCTCTTCATTTGGCCTCCATTTGAGCTGCTTCAGCTTCTAGTTTGGCCTCCATCTCAGCTTCTTCGATTTTCGTTTGGCCTCCCTTTGAGCTGCTTCGGCCTCCTTTTGAGCTGTTTCAGCTCTTCATTTGGCCTCCATTTGAGCTGCTTCAGCTTCTAGTTTGGCCTCCATCTCAGCTTCTTCGATTTCCATCACTGCCAATTCCTTCTTTTTCCACTGCTCCTCTTGTAACACGCGAAAGACTGCGTTGGCAACTTCACCATCGATGATTGCTTGTTCTGCCTGTGAAATTTGGGATGCTTGGCTATGATGAGAAGATGCTTTTGAATGGTGGGGGGCGCCTGTACCGTGAGATTGTTGTGACACGCTGGAGTACACCTGGGTTCGCAGTGAGTTGTGGTGAACGGGTGAGGCTTTTCCAGAGGCATGAGATGGAGCCATATGTGATCGCTGGGATGGTGCATGTGAATGGCGGGAAATTTCAGACTCGGCCCTCTCGACTGGTCTGTCTCTCGGGTGAGGCTTGGACTCTGGGAGGCATTGTGAGCTCTCTAGAAACTTATTGCGCTCCTTGTTTTTTAGCTTGAGGCTTTGCATCTTGCTGTCGACTGTTGGGTCTCCTAATTGCACCTGAATCTCTTTGAGGTACCGTTCGGAGTCCATCCATTGCGAGAAAGCATCTTCCTTATCATGTTTCAATAAGCGCACACTTTCGGGGGAGAGCTCCTCCTTAGGCCCTTGGTAGAGTTTGAGTAATTTCTCCCAGTATCTTTCATGGCGCTTGTAGTTTGACTCCTATCTTTCCATCAGATGTGAGTGCATGGCTTCTGTAGGCTTTCTTTGTTGCCTCAGGTCATAGGGAACCTGGGATGTCTTTGGCCTCACTGAGGCTTGAGTATCAGCCTCTGTGTACAGGTCAAGGTTGGCTGTTTGCAGCATTTCTCCTTGGCCGACTAGTTGGGGTATCTCATCTAAGCTGGTTGGTTGAACCCCTTCTTCTAAATCTAGGAGACACTCTGCCATGGCTAAGACAGGTTCAGAAAACTTCCTAGCTATTTTGGAGCAAATTCAATGAACTTCACTCTTTGACCACTAGGGGTTGCTACTTGCAGATCAGCTACTGGGGTGCTGTCTCTGGGTGGAGGCACCACTGGGTGCACTCTCCTGTGTGCATGGGTATTTCAGCGAAGTTCACCCTTTGTCCACTAGGGGTCACTGCTTGCAGGTTAGTCACCAGGGTGCTCTTCCTTTGAGGTTCACCCTTTGTCCACTAGAGGGCTTTCTCTGTGTGTGATTAAAGGCTTGCATGTAGTTCCTCCTTTAATCACTAGGGGGCGCTTGGAGAGAGGCCAGCCAAAATTCTTTCTTTTCTACCACATTGCCCTTAGTGGCCACCTGGGAAATCACTGAGCTTCAGTTGCTCCCATAATATCCCTTGGAGAGTCCCTTGGAGAGGAGCGGCATACAAATCCAAATAAAATAAATAAATCCTCTCAGCCGTCAGCTTTGTGATAATAAGCAAGGTTAATTGCTGCCTTTTCTTCTCCTTAATTTGCCCTCAGCATAGTCACCACTAGAGGTAACTGCTTGCGTGAGTGATTACTTTGGGTGAAGTTCACTCTGTGCCCTCTAGGGGGTGTTGGTAGCTTTGGATGAATTTAGGTAACTTGCTCTTTAACTACCAGAGATTCACTCTGCATAGTTAGAAAAGTTCAGTGAAGTACCTTCTTTCCCCTCTAGGGGGTGCTCTTAACTTGGGTTGGTGCAAGCCTGCCACTTGGTAATCAGTTGCCAAAGTGTGTGTGGGGGGGTGCTTTTCCTTCAGCAGGGCTAAAATTGCTGAATAAGTGTAGTGTGCAGATTGGCCACCAGGGGATGCTGCTGCACTGCTATTGGAGTTAGTTGAGCCTTTGCAAAACCTTTTCTTTCCATTGAAATTGCTGGAATTCCAAGGGGAGGGGGTGAATTAGACTTCCTTCACAAATGGCTGGGTGGTGAGAAGATTAATTACTTTATTGCTCTTAGCCTGGTCACTAAGCCATAAGGCCAGGGGTTTTCAAAGAAGGAGAGCAGCATTTTTGAGTTAACTTCTTCCCAAACAAATACTTAGAAATCTTACAAACGAACCATTGCCTTTCAAACAAACAGAGTTGGCATGAGACACAGGTTGAAACAAGCTGTTTTAGTTGTAAGCAAAAAAGGGGGGTAGCTGCCCAACGCTTCTCTGATCTTTAGAAACACAGTCTATAACAACCTCAAATAGCTCTCTTTCTTCTGAATTAGCACTTTGCAACAGGCAGTAAAGAGCTGTGTGGTGCAAGAAACCTTTCCAGCCTATTATGCAAAGAGTCAAAGGCTGCATTCTGTACTTCTAAGCAGAGATTGTTAAAATCATGTGCTCAGAAGGCTTCTTCCCCAAGCAGTCAGATCAAATGCACACACAATTCCTCTGGATTTTAGCAACACAGACGTAAAACTTTTGTCTTTGCTTTAAACATTGGCTGGCAGACAGAAAATGCTGGCAAGGGTGCAGTCTCCCAGCATCAACTCCTTGCCAGCAGATGATTGGAGAAAAAGCAACATCCTCTTTATTCCAAGGCAGAGAGATACACACAATTCTTCATTTCATGCAACAAAGACACAAAGCTCTTTATACTATTACTTATAGTGAATGAAGCAGGAAGATGAAACTTTAGCAATGCAGACAGATGGAGACTTCTTGCAAAAGAGGAAGATTAGCCTTATCAAATCACTTTACTTTCTTTAAAGCTAATATAGAGAAAGGTATAATTTCTTACTGTTCTGATCCAGATGTAAGTTGCTTTGTAAACCCAGATCAGACAGATAAACTCAATAAGAATGATTTTAAAACAGATATTTAATTCAGAAATACTTGCAGTTATGGTGATTGCTTCTGGATAATACACATCTGTTCATTTTTATAGGTAAGAAATTAATACTTCCTCCACACCAACTTCTAATGTGGAATGAGGCCATCTGAGTCCTCCAGTGGTTCCATGCTTAACTCAGACAAAGACATTCCAAACTGGCACATGGCCAGGATATCCTGTGATGAACTTTAGTGGCTCCTCCCACAGATCTGATAACATGGGTTTGCTGACTAGCTAAAACTACATTACCCATAAGCCATCTCTTAAGGAGACAGCACTTAACCCAATAAATGCCAAACATTCTAACACAGGGCTTTTCAACCTTTTCACCCATTGTACCACTTTTAGGATATGGCAATATCCGAGTACCACCAGTCGCCTAGCAAGGTGTCAAAAACTTGATGACCAAACAAAAAAAAGGAAAAAAGTGATAAAGTACAGGTAGTCCTCGACTTACAACAATTCGCTTAGTGACTGTTCAAAGTTACAATGGCACTGAAAAAAGTGCCCCCCAAGGCACAGCTGAGTAAGACACCTGCCTTCCCGCTTGGTGGCACTCTCATTCCCCTCCCCTGCTACCACTTTTCTAGGATGGTTGCGTACCACCTGCCAGGTGCCAATGTACCACAGGTGGTACCCTTACCACTGGTTGAAAAGCCCTGTTCTAACATACAGGTCTACATGCTCTAGTCAGGGTTACACGATCCAGAACAGCATCCATGTTCTGCTGCAGAATCATGCTGCTGAGAGTTGATCATGAAATGTCAGGCATGTTAGGAGAAATCTGCCAGTATCCCCAAAGCATATTAGAACCTTCAAAACTACATTAGATACACCTGATTTATTGAACATAGCCCATATTTGTAAGCACTTCTGAAAAACTCTAAATTGTTTCTAGGGTTAGTGAAGAAAATAAGGAATAAAATTCAGCAAGAGGCCCTTATTAAAGATTCTTTCAAATATCCAATTCATTTGGTACTTGAGGTTGCAATGATTAACATTGCTAATAGAATACAGACTAACTCCAAACTCCAAACTTTTCCTGTTTGGGAATGCTCTGTTTTTCCCATATTGGAAAGCCCAGTTCAATAAAACTAGCAACAAAGCTTATAACTTTTCACTGTACCTCTTACCAAAAAGCTTCTTAGAAATTTCATAAGAAGAATCCCTAGTGATGTAAATGCCTTAAGAAATAGTAGATGGGTTGCTATATAAATTTGTTTAATAAATAAGAAATCATCTTGACTTTTTTTTCTGAAAACAGAGATCATGTATGAATCATATAACCTTTCTCCCCTATCATCTTGGACATACACAAATAATGGTTCTATTAAACTTTGTTTAATTTTATACATTTTTATATTTTATAAAAATATAAAATGTTTAAAATTCTATAGTTTTTTAAATAATTTTATAACTCTAAACAGGTGTGCTATTCCACATCAATATACAGCATATACAATGGAAGACATACGTGACAGGCAGTCAATACCGGTAGTTCTCAGTAGTATGTCTGAATAGTAAGTCTTTCCAGATTCCCATGACTGAAAAAGACACAGCAACTTGATCTGCCCATCAGGTTTTATGAATTCAGTTATCTATCTCAAGGAAATCACTTGAGTCTGACTATCTTACAAAGTATACATGGAGAAAAGATGGGGGACATTTGAGTCTCTTAAAATGTTTCATTGGAATGTATTTCATTGAACAAGTATGGGTAGAGAATATTAAATGTATTGAATTAGCCAGTTTAAGTGAGTTGAAAGGTATCTCTTTCAATTGCAAACTATTCCAAGCAGAAGTTAAATAAGTGGGCCACAATATGTCTAGTGAGAATATGTTTATTCATCCAGAAAAAAATAGAAGCCTAATGACCTGGTCTCAGGCAACTTCTATAAAGGAGTTTTATTTCTTTCTGCTTTAATTAAGTATACTAGCCACAAATCCAAAACATAAGAAACCAAGAGATAAACACTATTCTAAAAGGTCAGAGCACTTTAGGAAAAGGTGGATCCTTGAATGTGTAATATTTTTAAAGCTCTTCACTGTTTTCCCCCAGTGTCCGCTTATATTAAACCAGGAGTATGCACTCAGATTGAGAGGCTCATGGCCTGTATGCCATCAGAATGGTGAATAAAACTGAGTGAAATTATCTTTCTCACAATTTTGAGCTCTGAGCTTTAAAATGGGTAGTGACACCCACTAGTAAGCATACATATATGAACATGTGTAGTATATTTTAGTATATGCTCACAGAGAAGGCACTTGTGGCTTATTCTTCCAGGTTAACTCTGAGGCCAACCTCCACACAGCATGCTTCTTTTCCCAACTCTGTAAAAAAAGTGCCAAATGTAGTGTTCCACAAATTTGTGTTAATTTTTTTCTCATATTCTTCCGTATCATATATGGAGAGAATGAAAATATTGACAGGATTCAGTTTTCTAGGAGTGACTCATTTCCTGTCACTTAAAAATCATGCTTGTCATGTTCTTGATTTACAGTGGAATTTGTGCATTTTTATATCAGTCCCAAAATGCTCCTCTCATATATGGATGAGTTGAGAAAAAATAAGCAAGACAATTAGGTTGGGGTGGCAGGAGACTAACAGCTACAGTACATGTTAACCCTATGCACTGTTACTCAGAAACCATGTGGAGGTTAATCCCTGATGAGTGAATATAGAATTTTAACAGAACGTAAATGAGTTGCTAATAAAGGAAGGATTTCCATATTACCCAATATTAGGCCACCGGAAGACATTCAATGTTAAGCCAAAGGAGTAAGTTCATACATTCATCTAAAACAGGGTTCCCAAACCTCCAGTCCATGGACCGGTACTGGGCTGCAGCATGCCAGCAACTGGGCCACATGAACAAGCAAAGCCCCATCCAAAGGATGCAGGCTGCACACAAAACCACATACTCTCCGGTCCGTGGAAAATCCTTTCTCCACAGAATCGGTCCCTGGTGCCCAAAAGATTTGGGACCTCTGATCTAGAATATGTAGAACAAACACATCTTTTGCTCAAATAGCACTTGAGAGAATTTAGGGAAGTACAGGTATTTTTGATATCATATGCAAGAAGTAAAATTGGAACAGTCGCAGTTCTTCCACTTTGGTAATCTATAGATTACATCATGTGTTTGCATTGCTTAAGTTAATGTGTAACACATTTCATTTACAGATGAAAACAAAGCACCATGTGACATTTTTCTGCACAGCTAAAAAGATTAATTGCATACTGTTGGTAGAAATTCTAGCCCACTGAATAACACCAAACAGCAAGTTGAAATTAGACAGAGATTTATTAGCTACAACGGTTTGCAAAGCGTGGTGGACTCCAAATAAATATTTGAGCCACAGCGAAAACACATATTATATACATTCTATCCCAACGCCTTGGCCCCTCCTCTGAGGTTACAATCTTATCAGAGCTGCCTAAACAAAATACATTAATACAAAATACAGTCATATCAGCTAACATCAAGCTAGCATCAAGTCCTGCTGCGTTTCAGCATAGAGACGCTATAGCAAAGGTGTAATTGGACATTGGAAAGAAGTGACTAGAGGAAAAAACTAGAGGAAAAAACCCTGAAGCAGACCTGAGGGTAGTGAAGATCTTAAAACCCTATTGGAGTGTGGCTGGCTGCGGGAGAGTGTGATCTGCGGTGAGGAGCCGAAGGGAGAAGGAGACGCCGAAGTAACTGAGGAGAACGGACTGAGGTTGGAAGGAAAACCTGGAGTTTGTGAGAAGCTGAGTGCGAAGGAACGGAGAGACGTTTGGGGGGAATAGTGACAGGAAATGGAGCTGAAAAGGATTGACTGAAAAGGACTGGCTGATGGTGAAAGAGAGGAATGAAGCTTGGAATTTGAATTTGTAAAGGACTGATTGATGGTGAGAGAGATAAGCTGAGAATGAAATGGGAGTGTTAAACAGACCCAGCAGTTTTTCTTTGCCGGAAGAGAGTTTGGTATCGGGAGAACTTGGTTCTTTGCTTTGAGTGTATTTTGAGATATGATGGCAAAGAAGTGGACTAATGGACATTTTTCTTCAGTACTCAGCCTAAATATGAGCAAAGACAGTTTATTGGCTTTGGGAGCAGAAGGAGGGGAGCTCATACTTTAGAATGCTAAGGGAAATCCATCGGAATGTGTATGGCTTCAAAAAGCAGATGATGTCACTAGCGTTATATTTTCTCCCACTCGTTCTAGAAGACTCTATGCTTCTCATGGGGAAATTATTAGCATGCTGGATATCAGGTGCTTCAAGGAGCCAGTTGAATGTTTCCATGTAAATACAGGCATAGCTATAACCATTGCGGCAGGATTAACATCTGGCATGCCTGTTTTTGTTATTATGTTCTTGAGTTGTTTTTTAACTGTTGTTTGTCCAAATTTTAAATAGTTAACCTGTTTAATACTATTTTAATTGATTCGTTAGATGTTGAATGATGTGGGGGGGATTGACTGTTTGTGGAATGAATCAGGTTGAATGGATGGTTAGCTTATTGTTTTAATTTGCCTAGTTTAAAGGGCGGTTTTTGTGGGAGGGATAAATTAATGATATGGATGGAGCTGTGGTTGAGTGGAATGAATGGGATGGACTGGCTAGCCTGCCTGGTGCGGCAGAGGGGGAGGGGGAGGGGGACGCTGGCTCTGGGGTGATACAGGGCCAAAGTATACCGGTCTTGCTGGGGAGAGGCAGATATGGCGGGAGCCATAGGGTAGGCCATTCCCGGGGAACAAGAGCTTGCTGTCTAAAAGCGATCCCTTGCTACGACCCTGTGAGTTCAGCCCGAAGTACTGGTAATGGGCGAAATCCGGACCCTGGGCTCAGGCTGTTGCTGCTGAATGCCAGGTTGGTTGTAAATAAAGCTCCCCTCATCCATGATCTTCTCCTGGATGAGGAGGCCGACCTCGCATGTGTGACTGAGACCTGGCTGGACCCGGAGGGAGGAGTTCCTCTCTCTGAGATGTGCCCAGCCGGGTTTCAGGTATGGCATCAGCCACGACCCCAGGGAAGGGGGGAGGAGTGGCTATTATAGCCAAGAAGACCTTTAGCCTACGCAGGCTCCCTGTTTCTGAGATTGCGGGTTGTGAGTCGCTCCTTGTGAAGTTGGACCTAGGGGTACAGGTGGGCTTGTTGCTTGCGTGCCTGCCTCCCAGCTGCGTGTCAACAGCCCTGCCTGAGCTACTTGAGGTGGTTGCTGGGCTGGCGGTTGAGTTCCCCAGGCTTGTTGTCTTGGGGGACTTGAATCTTCCGTCGCTCGGTGAATCCTCTGGGTTGGCGCAGGAGTTCATGGCCACCATGGCAACCATGAACCTGACTCAAGTAGTTCAGGGTCCGACCCACGAGAGGGGACACACTCCCGACATGGTATTCCTCTCAGAACAGTTGAGCAATGATCTGAATTTAAGGGGCTTAGATATCTTGCCTATGTCATGGTCAGATCATTTTCTGCTATGGCTTGTTTTTAAGGCTCCAATCCTCCCCTGCAGGGAGGCGGAACCGATTAGGTGGTTCCGCCCCAGACATCTGATGGACCCAGAGAGTTTTCAGAGGACGCTTGGGGAAATACCAGATTCTCTCATTCACAGTTCGGCAGAGTCCCTGGTTACGGCCTGGAATATGGCTGCGAAGGGGGCTCTTGACCGGATTGCACTGCTGCGACCTCTCTGTGGTAGCAGACCCAGGAGATCTCCATGGTTTACTGAGGAACTCAGGGGGATGAAGCGCCAGAAGAGACGCCTAGAGAAGCGATGGAGGAAAAGTAAATCTGTATCTGACTGAACACTATTAAGATCTTATATCAAGACTTATCAGGTGGCGCTCAAGGCGGCAAGATGCGCGTATCATTCCACCTTGATTGCATCTGCGGAATCCCGCCCAGCCGCCCTGTTTAGGGTGACTCGCTCCCTCCTTAATCAAGGGGGGATTGATGCACCCTTGCAGGGTAGTGCTGAGGATTTTAATAAGTTTTTCGCGGATAAAATCGCCCAGATTCAGATGGACCTTGACTCCAATTGGAATGCAGTGTCGGCTGACAATGAGTCAGTCGAGATGACAGGGACTCGTCTTGATCCTGTTGTTTGGGAGGAGTTTGACCTGGTAGCACCCGATGAAGTGGACAAGGCCATTGGAGCTGTGAGTTCTGCCACCTGTTTATTGGACCCGTGCCCCTCCTGGCTGGTTTCGGCCAGCAGGGAGGTGACGCGGGGCTGGGTTCAGGAGATTGTCAATGCTTCTTTGAGGGAGGGGTCCTTTCCAGCTCCCTGCAAGGAGGCAATTGTGCGTCCCCACCTCAAGAAGCCTTCCCTGGACCCAGCTGTGTTAAACAACTACCGTCCTGTCTCCAATCTTCCCTTTATAGGTAAGGTTGTTGAGAAGGTGGTGTCACTCCAGCTCCAACGGTCCTTGGATGAGGCCGATTATCTGGGCCCTCAGCAGTCAGGATTCAGGCTCGGCTACTCCACAGAAACTGCTTTGGTCGCACTGACGGATGATCTCTGGCGGGCCCGGGATAGGGGACATTCCACTATCCTGGTGCTACTTGACCTCTCAGCGGCTTTCGATACCATTGACCATGGTATCCTTCTGCACCGGCTGGAAGGGTTGGGAGTTGGGGGCACTGTTTTGCAGTGGTTCAGCTCCTACCTCACTGATTGGTCGCAGTCGGTGTTGGCAGGGGGTCAGAGGTCGACCCCTAGGTTCCTCCCTTGTGGAGTCCCTCAGGGATCGGTCCTCTCCCCTTTGCTGTTTAATATTTACATGAAACCACTGGGTGAGATCATCCGCCAACATGGGGTGAGATATCATCAGTATGCTGATGATACCCAGCTTTACATCTGCACCCCGTGTCACTTCAGTGAAGCAGCGGAAGTGATGTGCCGATGTCTGGAGGCTGTTAGGGTTTGGATGGGTGCTAACAAGCTCAAACTCAACCCTGACAAGACGGAGTGGCTGTGGGTTTTTCCTCCCAAAGACAATTCAACCTGTCTGTCCATCATCCTCGGGGGGGGGAGTTTTTGAACCCCTCAGAGAAGGTCCGCAACTTGGGTGTCCTCCTCGATTCACAGCTAAATTTGGAACATCATCTTTCGGCTGTGGCGAGGAGGACATTTGCCCAGGTTCGCCAGGTGCACCAGCTGCAGCCCTATTTGGACCGGGAGTCTCTTCTCACAGTCACTCATGCCCTTATCACCTCAAGGCTCGACTACTGCAATGCTCTCTACATGGGGCTACCTTTGAAAAACGTTCGGAGACTTCAGGTAATGCAGAATGCAGCCGCGCGAGCTGTATTGAGCTTACCCAGAAATGCCCATATTTCAACATCACTCCGTGAGCTGCATTGGCTGCCAATTGGTCTCCGAACGCAATTCAAAGTGTTGGTTATGACCTATAAGGCCCTACATGGCATTGGACCAGGTTACTTACGGGACCGTCTGCTGCCGCATGAAACCCAGCGACCGGTTAGGGCCCACAGGGTCGGCCTTCTCCAGGTCCCGTCAGCCAGACAGTGTCGCCTGGCGGGGCTAGGGGAAGAGCCTTCTCTGTTGCGGCCCCGGCCCTCTGGAATCAACTCCCCCCAGAGGTCCGTATTGCCCCCACCCTTTTTGCCTTTCGCAAACTGTTAAAGACACATCTTTGCCGGCAGGCCTGGGGCAGTTGACACCTTGCCCCAGCCAGTGTATGTTTGTTGTAAGTTTGTTTTGGATGATTGGTTTTAATTTAGGGGTTTTATAATGTATTTGATTTCTATATGCTACTGATTATGTTGTAAGCCACCCTGAGTTTTCGGAATAGGGCGGCATAGAAATCGACCATTGCAAAATCTCCATGATCATGTGATCAAAATTCGGATGCTTGGCAACTGATTCATGTTTATAACGGTTGCAGTGTCCCAGAGTCATGGGATCACTTTTTGCCACAAAGTCAATGGGGAAGCCAGTCACACTTAACAACTGTGTTACTAACTTTACTGCAATGATTCACTTAACTGTGGCAAGAATGGTTGTAAAATAGGGCACTTAACAAATGTTTCACTTAGCAAAAGAAATTTTGGGCTCAATTGTGGTTGTAAGTCGAGGACTACCTGTCATATATTTCTTTTGATTTATTGTATTTTTAAGATGTCTAGTTACACTTGTTCTCTGGACAGATTCCAGAAAACAGAATGAATAATTATAAAAAGCCAAGGATATCAAATATCTAAATGCAATCATTCTAATGCTACTAAGACTTAGGATAAAGACTTGGGATAAACTAAGTGTCTGTCTAGATGTGAGAGGAAATAAAATGAGTGCCAAACAAGTCTGTCCAAGGAGGCCATGGCAGACTTCACATCATGGCTCAGCAGTTAATCATAGCTCCGGAGATACTTAACCTTTTATTCAGCACTTGGCTTGACTTGGCAAGGGAGTCTCAAACACGATTCAGCTAGATTAGAATCTTTATTGCAAGCAAGAAGGAAGCCTGAAACATAATCCGGAGTGAGATACCATCAGTACGCTGATGATACTCAGCTGTACATTTCCACTCCTGGCCAAATCAGTGAAGCGGTTGAGGTGATGTGCCGGTGTCTGGAGGCTGTGAGGGCCTGGATGGGCGCTAACAGATTAAAACTCAACCCTGACAAGACAGAGTGGCTGTGGGTGATGCCTGCCAAGGACACTTGTTTTATGTATATGTTGTGAGCCGCTCCGAGTCTTTAGAGAGGAGCGGTATACAAATCCGAACAAAATAAATAAATAAATAAATAAATAAATAATCGACTGATTATTGCAGTGCAAAGAGGTCTAAGCCTATAGGTACATGTAACAAAATAACAGAATAACTGAGTTGGAAGGGACTTTGGAGGTCTTCTAGTCCAACCCCTTGCTCAGGCAGGAAACCTTATACAATTTCAAACAAATGATTGTCCAATTTCTTCTTTAAAACTTCCAGTGTTGGAGCACCCACAACTTCTGGAGACAAGTCGTTCCACTGATTAATTTTTCTAATTGTCAGGAAATTTCTCCTTAGCTCTAGGTGGCTTCTCTCCTTGATTATTATTTCTTGTCCTGTCTTCAGATGCTTTGGAGAATAGGTTGACTCTCTCTTCTTTGTGGCAACCCCTCAGATATTGAAACAATGCTATCATGTCACCCCTGCATGTGTTTATGTAAGTGCATGCATACTTACATCTTATAAGAAAACCTATTATCAGCCCAAATCAATCCTATGCAGGAAGAAGGCCTCTCCATTGAAGGTTATGTAGTACAATCTACTATCTGGTTTACTGTAGGTTGGTAGATAGATTTAAAATCTGTGTTGGACCAGCATTGTGTTTCTATAAACATCAATAAAGTTTTGATTTAAGTTTATTAATTCTATATCAGCTATATACCAGAAACAAACAGGGCAGATTATAGTGAATGGACAATTAACAGATTCATTTAATATAGAGAAGGGTACCAGGCAGGGTTGTCCCTTATCCCCTTTATTGTTTGTTTTAACATTAGAGGTTTTACTGAATAAGATTAGAGCATCAGAGGAATTAAAGGGAGTACAAATTAGAAAACATGATTATAGATTATGTGCCTTTGCAGATGATCTATTAGTGACATTGACTCAGCCAATACAATCGGCCCAGAGTTTGATGGAGATTATTCGAAATTATGGAAGAGTATCAGGTTTTAAATTAAATTTAGTCAAGACAAAGATGTTGGTTAAAAACTTAGATAATAAATTAAAACAAGATCTGGAAAGAATAACGGGATGTGAGATAGTTAAAAAAGTCAAATACTTAGGAATTTATATAGAAGCTTCAAATGGGAAATTATATAAGAATAACTATGAATTTTTATGGAATAAGGTACAAAAAGAATTGGAGAATTGGGAAAAAATTACAATTATCTATGTTAGGTAGGATAGCCGCAATTAAAATGAATGTATTGCCGAAATTTTTATTTTTGTTTCAAATGTTGCCAATACTTAAAAAGGATGGGAATCTTGAGGAATGGCAGAAAGGTATAAACAAATTTATTTGGGATGGCAAGAAACCAAGGGTTAAATTCAAAATAGTAGTTTAGTGGGGTTTCTTGCCTTCTTACTCTGTATTCACTCTGGGAAGCCTGGGGGGGGAGGGGGGAGGGAGATAACAAGTAATAGATTATGTTTCTCAACTGTAGTTGGGGGTATAAAGGGAATAGATTTTTTCTTTTTTAGGGCGTTCGGGAAAACTCTAGACACCGCATTGGATGGTGAGGAAGGTGGAGTGAAGGTTAGGTAAGTGTAGAGGGTTAGAGGGTGGAGATAGGGAATAGAGGTGAGTGGAGGGAAGATGTACAGAAAGGTGAAAGTATGTAGTTAGAAGGATAGAAGAGGGTTTAGGTTGTTGGAGGATGTGGTGGGGGGGGGTTCCGAGCAGCTATTTGTAGTGATTGTTAAATATGTTATTTGCTTGTTTTCAGTTGAGTTATTATGTTATTATGTTATAATTTTGTTAATAGTTTTTAAAATTTAATAAAAAAATATTTAAAATAAATAAATAAATAAAGTTTTGATTTAGATAATCTTTGTAATAAACCAACTCTCTCTGTCTCTCTCTCTGTCTCTCTCTGTCTCTCTGTCTCTCTGTCTCTCTCTCCCTCCCTCCCTCCCTCCCCCCCTCTCTCTCTCACACACAGATGTTTAGCCTTTTTCTTCCTATTTCTGAGTTACTAGATTGTTAGTATTGGCAGGCAGCTATTAATGTAGTGGTGGTTTCCACCACACCATTCTTGGATGTTACAAATAATGCCTAATATTGTCCTTTCTATATTGTTATTTTCCCTAATAACAGTATAGAAGGCCCTCTCCCTGGTAGCCATTCATCAAATCATTTGGTGTATCCTTTAAGGGAAATGTCCATGAACATTATCTAAGGATCAAGATAAGTGCTCCTTTAGGTCAATCTTATCCAACCTAGTACTCCCTAGATACACAAGTACTACAGTATTTTTGGGTGGATTCTACCCAAAGATGATACTCTGTATTTAGGACATAGAACATACAATACTAGAATTGGAAAGGACCTTGGAGGTCTTCTAGTCCAAGCCCCTGCTTGAGCAGGAGACCCTATACCATTTCAGATAAATGATTTTCCAGTCACTTTGTAAAAGCCTCCACAACTTCTGAAGGCAAGACACCCACAACGTCTGAAGGCAAGACATTCTACTGGTTTATTATTCTCACCGTTAGGAAGTTTTTCCCTAGTTCTAAGTTGCTTCTCTGCTTGGTTAGTTTCCATTCATTGTTTCTTGTCTTGCCTTTTGGTGCTTTGAAAATAGTTTGACCTCCTTGTCTTTTTAGAACACTGCTACATGTCTCCCCTAGTTCTTCTTTTTATTAGACCAGACATACCCAATATGAACAGAACAGCACAAGTAACTTTTCACAACCTGATCCTGGAAAATAAGTACAGAAAACATTGAAATATCTCACCAACTGACACCCATGACTCATGTGGTTTGTATAATTACGTGTTATGTTATGTTCTTTGCATTGATAAGGCATTGAAATGAGACAGGAGTAACAACAGATGCTTCTTTATTTCAGCTTTAAACAGAACAACACAAAATGGCTCTGCCTTCTTTTATACCTTCTACAGGGAACAGCATCAGCCAATAAATGCAATGTATTTTCCCACTCTGCACATGCTCAATAGGCTGGAGACAGCCTGTCTGGCCCGGGCAGGCCACATGGTCTGCCCGGGTCTCACTGCAGCTTCTCTGTGAATCACAGGCCCAGGACATAACACCCCTCCCCTCTTGGTTAAAAAAAATAGATACTTACTATTTTAGTCTACTACAACGTCACTTCTCCATAGCAATACTTAATACTTTTCAATATTACAATACTGCTAGTCTCCCATGTTAATTAATCAATAATACACAATTATTGATCTCTGACACTCACCACATTATAAGACACATCTTACTATTCAATGAAATCTCAAACACAACAACATTATAATATAATTTCGAGTGTGTTCTTATTTCTAGGGAAATACTAGGCCTGTCCGCTTACTGACAGGAACTTCACATAGTCCTGTAGGAATTTTGGAGGGCCTTTGGCCTGTTCTGATCATCTCGGAGCTGCTGAAAGTGCCCGGTCTGCAAGCTCGACTGCCAGGCTCAGCAGACTGGGACTTTGAGACCCGTTTGATGCGGGTGAACCCGGATCTTGCTGGCTGGCCTGTTCCGGGTAGGCCCAACCCTTTGTCCATTTGACTTCAGCTGGCCCTTTCCGGTAAGCCCAAACCAGAGTTCCTTGGTGAGGTGGAATTCCCCAGATCGGCGAGAGAACCCAGTTGGGAACACTGTCCCGTAGGTGCAAGGCCTGAGGTAGATGTGGCATGAGAAGCCGATTGAGTGTAATGTCCCATGGACCCAGTGCCAGAGTCAGGAGCCGCCTCGTTGGCAAACCCCGTTTGGAAAATGCAAAACTTCGCTTTCACAGAGAGACTAAGAACCGTGATCGTGGTCCTCCTCCCCCCTGAGAGCAGAGTCAGGAGTGGAAGGGTGACTAGGTAACCTCCATTGCAGCTGGTCAATGTGCCAATGCAGCACCCAACCATCTTCCAAGGCCACTTCGTATGACAGTGGCCCAGTGACTTTGCAGACCACTGCTGTCACCCAAAGATGTCCAGGCCCATAGTTCCTTGCCCAAACTGGATCACCAATTTGCAATCTCCTCAGTGCCCGCGGCTATGACACCTGTGAAGCCACCCGGTCTGGGTGTAATCTGTCTAATTTGGTAATAAGACGGCGACCCCAGCGGAGTTCAGCTGGGCTCTTGCCTGTAGCTGTGCAAGGTGTGGTGCAGTAGCAAAGGAGAAAATCAGCTAACCTGTGATGCCAGCTCCCATGAGTGAGCCTCTTCAAGGCTTCTTTGGTGGTGCGTACTATGCGCTCAGCTTGGCCGTTGGAAGCCGGGTGAAAGGGTGCCGAAGTAGCATGATGAATCATGTTGGCTTTCAGGAAGGACTGGAACTCCGAAGAGGTGAATTGAGGTCTGTTGTTGGGGACAAAAACATCTGGGAGCCCATGAGAAACGAAGATCTCCCTCAACACCTGGATAGTCCTGGCAGTCATCGTGGTGGACACTGGAATGACCTCTAGCCATTTGGAGTGACTGTCCACAACAATGAGGAAGAATTGCCCCTAAAAGGGGCCAGCGTAGTCGATATCAATCCTCGACCAAGGAGCATGTGTGGCCTCCCTTCTATGCACGGGAGCCTGTGGCATTTCAGGCCTGGACTGTTGGCAAATGTGGCACCCATGGACCTGGGTCTCAATCTCTTTATCAATCCCAGGCCACCAGAGATAGCTGCACGCAAGTGCCTTCATCTGGACTATTCCTGGATGTCCCTCATGCAGAGATTGCAAGATTCTAGTCCTCAATGAGGTTGGGATCACTACCCTGCTACCCCACAGGACGCAACTCTTAAAGGTGGATAGCTCATGCTTCCTTTTCCAAAAACTCTGGAAATTGGTGCCAGGACACGTGTCAGGCCATCCTGACAACACCCAGTTTAACATGCATGTTAGCGTGTTATCATTGGCTGTATCTGCAGCCACATCCCCTGCATTGAGGGGAGACTCAGGCAAATCCTGGATAGTCAGGATATGGTTGGCTGGAGCAGGATCTGATTCTAAGAGCTGTAGAGGCAACCTACTAAGGCCACCTGCATGGCCCATTTCTTTACCTGGTTTGTGAACCAGGGAATAGTCATAAGCAGAAAGGAAGATTGACCACCTCAACATTCTAGGAGAAATTATGTGTGGGATTTGTTTGTTTGTTGTGAACAATCCCAGAAGTGGCTTGTGGTCTGTAAAGATCATGAAATGGCGACCATACAAAAAATCATGAAACTTTTTTATGCCAGCCACAATGGCCAAGGCTTCTCTGTCTATCTGTGCGTAATTACGCTCAGCAGAAGACAGAGTCCTTGAATAGTAGGCTACAGGGACTTGTGTCCCATCAGCCTTGAGGTGGCTTAAGACAGCCCCAATTCCATAAGGGAATGCATCGCAAGCTATACAAACTGGCAACTGCTCATTGATATAAGCTAGAACAGCATTTGAAGACAACAATGCTTTGACCTCAGCAAAACTCCTTTTGTGGACTTCTGTCCACTTCCAGGGAGCCTGTTTATCCAAGAGCCGGTGTAACGGCTCTACCACTGCAGCCTTGTGTGGAAGGAAGGAATGGTAAAAGTTTAGAAGTCCAAGGAAGGCTTGAAGCTCGCTCTTCAACTTGGGACTTGGGGCCTGCTGAATCGCTTTGAGCTTGGACTCAGCAGGATGGATGCCTTTGGCATCTATGCAAAACCCCAGGAATTCAGTGGAAGTTACTCCAATTTTGCCTTTTTCCTGTTTGAGCTTCAGCCCTGCTTCGCGGAAACGCAGCAAAATGGACTGGAACCTTTCAGACAGGTTTTCGTTTTGTAAATATTTTATTAGTTTTATAATTATAAACAAAGAATCAAATTAAATACAACTCAACTTAATACAATCTTTTTCAACTTTCTCCCACACAAAACAAAACATACATTCTTTTAAAAACTTATGTAAAATAAAATAACTATGGGTGTTGCTCGGCAGCACCCCCTCCACCACATCCCCCTCTTCCTTCCTCCCTATCTCCTACTTCCCTCCCCCTCCCCTCTCTCTCTCCCTCACTCTCCACCCTCCTCTCCTACAACCTTCCTACTTCCCTCCACTCCTTCACTCCTCACTCTCCACCCTCCAGATGTGGTCCAGAGGTACTGCCCGAGCAACTCCTCTTATATCAATAAATATATCATTCTTATATATTGCAAGTATTACACTTGAGTACATTATTACACCACCCCCCAGCCCACCCACCTCCGACTTCCCAAAGTGAATACAGGGTAAAACAAAAGAAAACCCACTAGATTAAACAAAATTATTATATAAATCCTAATAAAAATTTAACTATATGCTAAATACAATTTCTTAGATTGATATTTCCCTTGAATATAGTCTATCCATTTTTTCCAGTCCAACATATATTTTTCATTTGAATGATCTTTCAAATAAGCAGATATTTTAGCCATTTCCACCAAATTTATAACTTTCAAAGTCCATTCTTCAATAGATGGTAATTCTGGTTTCTTCCAATATTGTCCCACCAACAGTCTCGCTGCTGTGATCAAGTTCAAAATCAAATTCATCTCTATGGTGGTGCAGTCTTTTATAATACCTAATAAAAACAGCTGTGGTGAAAATTCAATACGTTTTTTCAAAATATTTTGTAGTATCCACCATATTTTTATCCAAAAAGCCTTGATTTTTTTTACAAGTCCACCATACATGAAAATAAGTAGCATCCATACATTCACATCTCCAGCACTTGGGTTGTAAACTAGGGTACATACATGATAATTTTTTCGGATTAAAATGCCATCTATAAAACATTTTATAAAAATTTTCTCTTAAATGTTGTGCTTGTGTAAATTTTACATTTTTCACCCAGATCCTCTCCCAAATTTCCATCATGATTGGTTGTCCAAAATTTTGTTCACACTTTATCATGCAGTCCTTAACTAATTCAGTTTCCGAATCAATTTCTATCAATACATTATACAATCTTTTAATATGCATTGACCTTTGATCTCTAATTTGTTTAATTAAATCTTCATCTACTTGAGATAAACCTGTCTTCAAATCTTTTTTCCATCTAGTCTGCAATTCTAAATATTGAAACCATGTAAGAATTATTCCTTCCTCTCTTAAGATATTCAAGGACTTCAAAAGTAAAAGATTCCCTTCTTTAAATAGGAGTTTCTCATAAGGCACCACATCATGTATTTGTTTTCTATTTATATTCTCTATTGCATGTCTGGGAACCGTCCATACAGGAATCTTATTGTTTAATTTGTACTGATATTTCTTCCAAACACGCAGCAGAGCATTTCTCAATAGGTGCTCTTTGAAACTCCTATCCACCTTTTTATCATAAACTAGATATGCATGCCAACCATATAATAAATCATACCCTTCAATATTCAATATTCTATCATTAGTTAAATTAACCCAATCACTTATCGCTACTAAAACAGCAGCATGATAATATAACTTAAGATTTGGCATTTTTAAACCACCTCTTTCCCTTGTATCCTGAATAATTTTTAATTTGACCCTCGGTTTCTTGCCATTCCAAATAAATCAATTAATACCCTTCTGCCACTCCTCCAAATTCGCATCCTTTTTAAATATAGGTAACATTTGAAAAAGAAATAAAAATTTAGGCAATACATTCATTTTAACTGCTGCTATCCTACCCAACATAGATAATTGTAATTTCTTCCATTTTTCCAATTCTATTTGTATCTTATTCCACAGAACTTCATAATTATTTTTATATAACTTCCCATTAGAGGCTTCAATGTCAATTCCTAAATATTTAATTTTCTTGACTATCTCACATCCCATTATTCTTTCCAGTTCCTGTTTTGAGTTAAAATTCAAATTTTTAACTAACATCTTTGTTTTAGTTATATTTAACTTAAAACCTGATACCCTACCATAAATTTTAATAATCTCCATCAATCTCTTGGCTGACTGTATTGGTTGAGTCAGTGTCACAACTAAATCATCTGCAAAAGCACGTAATCTATAATCTTGTCTTCTGATCTTTATACCTTTTAAATCATCTGCTGCTCTTATCCTATTCAATAAGACTTCTAAAGTTAAAACAAACAACAAAGGGGATAATGGACATCCCTATCTAGTACCTTTCTCTATATTGAATGAATCTGTTAAATCCCCATTCACAATAACCTGTCCTGTTTGTTTCTGATAAATTGCCAATATAGAATTAATAAACTGATCCCCCATTTCCATCTTAACAATCAATTTTTTCAGAAACAACCAATTCAATCTATCAAATGCTTTCTCTGTGTCCAAAAACATAAGAACTGCGGGCACTTGAATATGCTTCTCCAAGTATTCTAATATATTAATAAGTTGTCTAACATTAGTTTTCATCTGCCTCCCTTGTAAAAAACCGGTTTGATCAGAATGAATTGTCTGTTGTAGGACTGTCATTAATCTATTAGCCATCACTTTTGCAAAAATCTTATAATCCGTATTCAACAATGAAATAGGTCTAAAATTTTCTGGTTGAACATTATCTTTTCCCTCTTTGGGAATTAAAGAAACATAGGCTGTTTTCCATGAAGGTGGAACCTGACCACCCTCTTGTATACTAACAAATAGCTCTCTAAGAGGTTCCACCATTTCCATTTGAAGATGCTTATAATAAATCGCCGTTAACCCATCAGTCCCAGGAGATTTTCCCATTTTCAATTGTTTAATCACTGAAATTATTTCTTCTGATGTAATCAATGTGTTTAATCTATCTCTTTGTTCATTGTTAATTACTAGTACCTTTTCATTTTGCAAAAAATCTATCTCATTCTCTTGTATCTTCTCTTCAGCGTATAACCTAGAATAAAATTCTAAAAAGGCTTTCTTAATAATTTCTTGTTGAAACACCTCTTTCCCTTTATACTCTATTTTTTCAATTATTCGGGATTTTTGTTTTTTCCTTAATGTATAGGCCAGCCATTTGCCAGGCTTGTTAGAATTAAAAAATGTATTATGTTTTGCATATTGTATATTCCTAGAAACTTGGTCTGCCATCAACAACTCAAATTGTTTCTGTAAAACCTTAATCCCCTCTTTAATATTTTTATCATCTGATCTCTTTATTAATAACTGTTCCTTCTTTCTTATTTCCTCTTCTAACTCCTTCTGGTTTTTTTCTTGTTTACATCTATGCCTTTTATTCAAATCAATTAAAATCCCACGCATATACGCTTTACTTGCATCCCATACCATTTCTATAGTTGTATCCTTATGCAAATTTAACGTAAAAAATTCCTTCATTACATTTTTTACATTCATTCACATTTATATCCTATTTAAACAAGTTTTCATTTAATCTCCAAGATCTTTTGGGTCTCTGTCCTTCCGTTAATTCCATCCAAACCGGATTATGATCTGTTAAAACTTTAGGTAGGATCTTCACCTTCTTTAAACTAAGAAAAAGGCCACTTGATGTTAATATAAAATCAATTCTAGAAAATGACTGATGCCTATCAGAAAAGAAAGTAAATTCTTGCTCTTTACCATTTCTTTCTCTCCATATATCTATCAAATCAAAATCATCCTTTATATCAAAAAAAGATTTAGGCAGCTTAGAATGTGTTTGAGGAATTGGTAATATCTTCTTTTTGTCTAAACCAATATCTATCACACCGTTACAATCTCCCATTATAATACAAGACCTATAATCAAATTGTATTAACTTTTTATGTATTAACTTGTAAAATTTTCCTTGTTGTTGATTTGGTGCATATATACCCATCAAAAGTACTTTCTTCCCATCTTTCAAAATTTCAATTGCTAAATATCTACCTTGTATGTCTGATTCTATTAATTTGGCTCTTATATGATTTTTAAAATAGATAACAATTCCATTCATCTTCTCAGTGGCCACTGCAACAAAGTGTGTACCTAATTTATTATTTATCAAATATTTCTGATCAGTAATTCTAATATGTGTTTCTTGTAAGCAAGTTACATCATTTTTACATTGAGTCAAATAATGAAATATCTTCTTCCTTTTCTGTGGAGAATTTAAACCATTGACATTCCATGTCAAATATTTATTTGACATGACCAATTTCAGAAAGCCTTTGCAAGACCAAATCAATATTTTCATCCATTTTCTTCTTTGGTCAAGCTCCCATGGCTTCCAGACTTGTAGATACTACTGCTTGAGTTGTACATTCTTGTTGTTCCTTTTTTTCTTGTTGTTCCTTGCGTTTAGTAGTTGCCGAGTTTGCCTTTGATCTTTAGGCATCTCTACTTCCAAGGGCTGAAAGATATCAATGCTCCGCAAATCTCCTTTATCAACTCCTGTTGCTGCAAGAGGTTGTAACTCTGCAAACTGTACTTGTTGTTTTTGCTCCTTATCTCTTTCTTTTTATTTATTTATTTATTTTATTTATTTTTGTGATTTCTATACTGCCCCCCTCCCGAAGGACTCGGGGCGGTGTACAGCCCAATTAAAAAACATCAACATACAAAAAGTAAAATTATTAAAAATAGAATAATTTGGCCCAATCATTTAAAAACCCAATACGTAATCTTAAAAACTCAATCCCCTAAAAACAATTATGGCCTTGCTGGTACCGGAGCTACTATTCCAGGCCGGCTTGTTGAAAAAGATGTGTTTTTAATTCTCGACGGAAGGAGCGCAATTCCATCATCGTGCGGAGTTCGGGGGGGAGCTCGTTCCAAAGCGTTGGAGCTCCCACAGAGAAGGCTTTCCCCCCGGGGGTCACCAGCCAACATTGTCTGGCCGACGGCATCCTGAGGAGACCCACTCTGTGGGAGCGTACCAGACGGCGGGAGGTATTTGCTGGCAGAAGGCGGTCCTGTAGATATCCGGGTCCGATGCTATGGAGCGCTTTAAAGATGGTCACTAACACCTTGAAACGCACTCGGAAGGCCACCGGCAACCAGTGCAGCTCGCACAGGAGCGGTGTTACATGGGAGCGCCATGACGCTCAGGTCACTACCCGCGCAGCCGCATTCTGGGCCAGCTGAAGCCTCTGGGTGCACCTCAAGGGGAGCCCCATGTAGAGAGCATTACAGTAGTCCAGCCTGGAAGTGACAAAGGCATGAGTAATTGTGCATAGCGAGTCCCGGTCTAGGAAGGGACGCAACTGGTGCACCAGGTGAACCTGATAGAACATCCTCCCGGCCACGGCCGTCAGATGGTCCTCTAAAGACAGCCGTGAATCCAGGAGGACTCCCAAATTGCGAGCCCTTTCCGCGGGGGCCACTGTTTCGCCCCCAACGGACAACGAAGGAGTGAATTGACTAAACCGGGACGACGGTAGCCACAGCCACTCAGTCTTGGAAGGGTTGAGCTTGAGTCCGTTCTTCCCCATCCAGACTCGCACGGCACTGGGTCAGCACGACAAGAGCATCGTTGGGGTGGTTCGGCATGGAAATGTACAACTGACTATCATCAGCGTACAAATGGTACTCCACACCAAAACCACGGATGATCTCACCCAGCGGTTTTACATAAATGTTGAACAGTAGGGGCGAGAGGACCGACCCCTGAGGTACCCCACATATGAGGGGTCTCGGGGTCGACCTCTGACCCCCTGTCAACACAGACTGCATCCGGCCAGAGAGGAAGGAGGAGAACCACCGCAAAACAGTGCCCCCTATACCTAACCCCTCCAACCATTGCAGCATGATACCATGATTGATGGTATCAAAAGCCACCGAGAGGTCCAATAGCACCAGAGCAGAGGAACAACCTCTGTCCCGGGCCCGCCAGAGGTCATCCACCAACGCGACCAATGGTGTTTCCGTGTTGTAACAAGGTCTGAAGCCCGATTGGTGTGGATCCAGATATAACGATTCCTCCAGGTGCCGTGGGAACTGTCGGGCAACCACGCTCTCAACAACCTTCGCAAGAAAGCGAAGGTTGGAGACAGGACGATAATTTGATAAAACAGCTGGATCCAGGGTAGGCTTCTTAAGGAGGGGCCTCACTACCGCCTCTTTCAAGGTGGCAGGAAAGACACCCTCACTTAAAGAAGCATTAATAATTGCCTGGAACCAGCCTCGTACCACCTCCCGGGATGCCAATACCAACCAGGAAGGGCACGGGTCCAATAAACATGTGGTCACCCTAAGTCCCCCCAGCAATCTGTCCACGTCCTCAGGAGTCACGGGGTCAAACTCATCCCAGGTAACAGTCTCAGGACCTGACTCCGCCTCTCCCACTGGACATACCCAGTTGAAGTCAAAGCCTTCCCGTATCTGAGCGATTTTATCATACAGATATTTTCTGAAATCCTCAGCTCTACCCTCTAAGGGGTCTCCTCTAACCTCCTGGTGAAGAAGGGAGCGGGTCACCCTAAACAGGGAGACTGGGGGGTTATCTTATGATGCGATAAGAGCAGTGAGGTAGGAACATTTCTCTGCTCTTATCGCCGCTAGGTAGGACCTAATATGGTCTCTTACCAGTGTTTGGTCAGATTCGGCATGGCTCAACCTCCAACTGCTCTCTAGGTGTCTTTTCCGGCGTTTCATCTCTCTCAACCCCTCGTTATACCAAGGGGCCAATCGAGATCCACGCCGAATCAGAGGCCGCAAAGGCACAACTCGATCCAGAGCACCGGCAGCTGCCCTATCCCAAGCCGCCACCAGCTCTTCGACCGAGTCGTGTATCAGAACCTCAGGAATTGGCCCAAGCTCTGCCTGGAACCGCCCGGGCTCCATCAGCCGCCTGGGGTGGTACCATCTCACCGGTTCCGCCTCCTTGCGGTGGGGTGCAATGGTCAGAAAGTCCAGGCGTAGGAGAGAGTGATCAGACCATGACAGAGGTTCAATAACTATATCCCCTATATTCTGACCACGCAGCCACTGTCCAGAGACAAAAACCAGGTCAAGCGTGTTCCCCCCTGTGTGTGGGGGGCCTTGAATTACCTGGGTCAGGTCCATGGCTGTCATGGAAGCCATGAACTCACGAGCCTCCGCGGACGCCCCGCCCACGGACGGCAGGTTGAAGTCACCCATAACTATTAGCCTAGGGACCTCAACCACCACCGCGGCGATAACGTCCAGGAGCTTGGGCAGGGAGGTTGATACATGGCAGGGAGCCAGGTACGTAATCAACACCGCCCTCGGACCCCCAAGGTCCCACTTCACCAGGAGGGATTCACAGCCTGCCGTCTGAGGAACAGTGACCTCCCTCGGCCTGAAATCTTCCCTAATCACGACCGCCACTCCTCCACTCCTGCCCTGAGCTCTCGGCTGGTGGAATGCAAGGAAACCCAGTGGGCACATTTCCACCAGAGGGACACCACCCTCTGGTCCCAACCAGGTCTCTGTTATACCCGCCAGGTCTGCTCCCCCCTCTAAAATTAAATCTTGAATGAGGGGGGCCTTATTTGCCACAGACCTGGCGTTACACAGCATCAGCCTACAGCCAGGGCCCTGTGGTTCTGAATAACCCCGAGAACAGGTTGAGTCTTGGGTGTCGGAGCGCACGACCACTCGTAAACAGTGAGTGCGCACTCCCTTATTATGATACGGCCCCCTGCTCCCGCTATACCTGCCCCTCCCGCTTACGGTACTAATTGGAACTAAGTTAGCCTTAATCAACCCCCCGTCCGCACCCTCAGGGCTCCATCCCCTTCCATTGCCAGGCCTGTCTTCTTGCTCCCTTCCAACAATTCCTTCTCCCACCCTAGACACCCATTCCCCACCCCTTCCCTCCCTTAAAACTTTCATTAAATACTTATTTAAAAAATCCCAAAGCCCCTTATTTGATACATGCCATCTCTCAGGACTCCAAAGTCCGTCTTTGAGATGGGCCCTTGATAAAACAGAGGGCCATGATTGCGAGAGGGGGGAAATCTCACAATGCAAGAAGAGTCCTCCTCGAGTAAGCAGCCAGTCAGGTAAAGTGCATCGATGGGGTCTGGCAAGAGAACCAGGCAGTCCAATCTAATTTTAAAGTCCAAATTCCAGGTTTCCATCAGGGTGATGGTAATAATAATAGCAGTAACAACAATAACAATAACAATGATGATGGTGGATTTTAGGTGGTCCGGGCAGGAAAAGGCCCCTATGTTGTTCCATCCTGCTCCATCTAATCCACAGTCCAGAGATTCACATATGTGCTGCCGGGGCAAGGACCAGGTCTCTAAAAAGGGTCCATAGAGGCAGCACCAGGGTCAGAATCTGGGATTCTTTCATCAGGGCTATTTACTGCCCCTCCTGATAATGCTCGGTTCCACTTTCCTTCCCGCATAAAACTAACAGGGTGGGGGAGGCCACTGCAGTTCTCCCATTTGGCCTCACCATTGGCCACTCGTCCACCAGGGAGGGGGAGGCATGACGACGTTGTTTCCCTCACCTCCAGGTCCATGCTGCTCCCTCAATCACCTGCGATTCTCTGCTGTCTTCCCAAACTACTAACTCGCATGATGGGGGGCGCCGCCAAACTCTTCCCTTTTACGGTGGCCTCCCAACGCCAATGCCTCTCAGCTGTCTTCCCAGCCATTCGCTCACGTGGTAGTAGGGAGGGGGAAGGGGCCGAGCTGTTCCCTTTCACGGTGGCCACCCAAAGCCAGAAGCCTCTCAGCAGTCCCTTCGCAGGTTGTCCGCTCGCATAGTGGGAGGGAGGGGGAGGGGAGGGGAGCCGCTGCTAAGCTCCTCTCTTCCACGACGGCCTCCCACCCAAACTCCCAGCAGGCTCCTCACCTCACCGCAGGCTGCAGGCCGAAGGGGGGGTACGCTGTTAACATCACCCAACATATGCTGTTATCATCATCCAACTTCGTCCATTCTCGGCAAGGAGGGAGTCAGCAGACACGTCTCTGGAAGGCTAAGGTATTCTGCTGCCAAAATCCTCGGGGTCCCAGATGTTTCTCGACCCCTGGGGGGGGTCTCTAGCCATTTCCCATCAGAAGCCCGGCTGCTCTTACTGGGAAGCGCCCTCCATCTTGCGCATGTCTCGGCATTTTGGTGGTTCTGTACTTTTTGGTGTTGGAGATGGGGGTTTGCCAGCCTTCATCACATTCTCAAAGAAATCTTTTGCTTTCCAAATAGAATTTAAGTGGTATCTGTTACCCTGATAAGATAATGATAATACAGCTGGAGCCTCCCACCTAAATTGTAAACCACATTTTTTAAGTTCAGCCACCAAAAATGCCTAATCTTTTCTTGCTTTTAACATCTTCGGAGGAATCTCCTTCAAAATCACAACCTCTTGACCAGCCACATTTCATTTCTTGTTATAGGATATTGTAAGCACGTGAGGACTTCCAGTGGCTCTGTTGGTGTCGCTACAGCCTCCTTCAGAGGCTCCGTTATCCCGGGATCTGTTAAGCTGCAAAACAGCGATCATCAGCTGTTTTTTGCGGCAAAAAATCCCCCCTTCAGGAGAAGAAGGGGTGAAGAGCATCGGGTGTGGGTTGAGCTCCTCTAAAAACCCCCTGAAAAAGATTTCAGGGGGAAAGAATGAGAGCTCCTCAGGTGCTCGAAGACGCTCCAGCCCGGGACGCTTCTGTCAGCAGACAGAAAAAGACTCCGCGACCACCCCTGCGGAAGATAAGTATCTAAGAGAGATCTACATGCAGGCGGAGTGAATGCAGGAGATTTACATTGCAAGTAACTTTTTATATTCTACTTCTGACCACAACTATTTTTACAATCAACATAACGACTGTAAAGTGAAAGTGACTTTTTAGAACAAAGCCATAGCGATCGCTCAGATTTAAAGTTTAAAATCCTATAAATCTCAACTAAATCTAGGATTGGAAAGAAGATAAGAAGGAAAAGAAGAGGAGAAAATTTTGGCAATACATGTGTAAAAAACTTTTTATTTAAAGTAACTTCTTGAGAGTTTTTATAAAAAGTGGACTGATTATAGAATGGCTACCAGACAAACTAAAATAACAGCTGCGAAGGTGGCAATATCTTCACCGGCTCAGCCCTCTAAATCACAAACAAGTAGCTTTTCTGCTCCCCCAGCTTCTTCAACATCTATACAGCCTCAAGCCCCCTTGCCTACTCAATCCCCTCCAGAAATGCTGACTATGAAAGACCTGCAGGCTGCATTATCAATAATGATTGATAATATAGAGAAAAGTATCGAGAAAAAGATTGCAACTCATGCTGAGGAACAAATTAAAGGAGTAACTGATGAATTGGAGAAAATTAAAGAAATAATTGAGACTCATAATACAGTGATAAGAGAGGATATTGTGGAAGCTTTCAGGGGGGTTTGGGACTATACTTTGAGAGTGGAAGAGAAAGTGGAAGGGGTGGAGTAACAAACTGAGGAAAAGTTGGATGAAATTAAAAGTGATATACAAGATCAAGCTGTTATGGTACAATATAATCAAATGATGTGGGCTGTCAGAATAAGAGGACTGAAAGAGGAAGCAAATCAGAATCAGGAGGATTTGAGAAGAATTTTTGGAGAAGCTTTGGCTCAATTTTTAGATGAGGGGGTACAAAATATCTCTTGGCAGATAGATAGGATCTACAGAGTTAATTCATGGATTGCAAGACAAAGAAATTTACCTAGAGACATTGTGATTTATTTTGTTACAAGGAGATTTACAGACAGGTTTTCGATTGATTCCCCTGTGATGAGGACATCGTCAAAATATGGGCAAATTCCTGGAATGTTTTGGAGCATTCGCTCCATCATGCTTTGGAAAATGTCAGAGGCTACATTAACTCCGAACTGCAGTCTTCTGACTTTGAAAGCTCCCCAGTGCATTACGATTGTTTGGGCCTCTGCCATTGCATCATCAATCGGCAGCTGTTGATAGGCCTGGGCCAAATCTAGTTTGGCAAAAACTCGGCCTCCTTTAAGTGAGGCCAAAATGTGGCCTACCACAGGCACCGGATAAGAGTGCTGCTATAACGCTTTGTTTAGCGTGCATTTATAGTCAGCACAAATGCAGAGTTCCCTGTTGGCCTTGAGTGGCATGACTATGGGTGTTTTCCATGAACTGCTATCCACAAGTTCCAAAATGCCTTGCTGTAGCAGTTTATCCAGCTCAGCATTAATTTTTTGCTTAAGCGCAAAAGGCACCCAACAAGGCTTAATCCTAATCAGTGCAATGGAAGGGTCTAACCATAAGGCAATTTGGCCCAGGCCTATCAACAGCAACCAAGTTTTCAGCGATGTCAAAAGTCTCTTGCCCACAAACGCATAACAACATTGCAGCTTTGAGCCCGTCCTCCCGAACTTGGTTGACTCTAAAGTAGTTCTCCACCCTGGCAACATAGGAGCTCCAAAGTTCTGGATGTGCTACGTCAAATTCAGACAGATGTCCAATCTTTACAATGATTGATTCTTGGTGGCCTCTTCCAATGCCTCGTGCTGCTCAGGCTTGCGAAGGGGTTCCAGGACGAATTTTGATGAGCTCTCCTCCAGTGTCTTCATACTGGCAGGCAGAGTCGCACAAGTTGGAACGCCGAACTTCCAAGCACTTTGGGCTTTCCGTGGTGAGTCAGCCTATTATTTTTTTTTCTCTTGCAGCATGATCCCACCTTCATCGCCAATTCTTTGCATTGATAAGGCATTGAAACGAGGCAGGAGTAACAATAGATGCTTCTTTATTTCAGCTTTAACAGAACAACACAAAATGGCTCCACCCCCTTTTATACCTTCTACAGGGAACAGCATCAGCCAATAAATGCAGCGTATTTTCCTGCTTTGCGCATGCTCAATAGGCTGGAAACAGCCTGTCTGGCCTGGGCAGGCCACATGATCTACCCGGGTCTCACTGCAGCTTCCTGCACCTTCTCTGTCAATCACAGGCCCAGGACATAACATGTTAATCCAATCAAAAATGGATTTCCAGATAATGAACTCATCAGGCTAAGGTCAAGTACTTTTTTTTCATTTAGCCCACAATGTTATCTTTTCCAGAATGCCTCTTTGTTTAAAATGCTAAAGCCAATTAAACTGGTTTTTCTTTCTCTCAATGCTTTTATTCCAATATTTTTCAAGTGAACATGTGTACTTAAACATGAAATAGCTCCAAGAAGCTTCTGAAGCAGCCATGAGAATTTTGGAAATAATCTTTCTGCCTTAACAATTTGAAAAAAGGTGCATTCTGCACAGTCTTTTGAATGCCCAATGGAGCTGCTGATAACAGTTCTACTGAGGATTATTGACTCTGTCATTTATACTTCTATAACTGTCTGATTTGGTACAGTAACTAAACAGGACGGACACAGATTTCAACGGATAGTTAGAACTGCAGAAAAAACAATTGCAGCTAGCCTGCCTTCCATTGAAGACCCGTATATTGCACAAGCCAGAAAGAGGGCTGAGAAAATATCTACAGACCCCTCACATCCTGGACATAAACTGTTTGAACTTCTCCCTCAGGATGCCACTACAGAGCACTGCATGCCAAAAGAACTAGACATGAAGACATGCCATCTCTCTGCTAAACACATAATTCCCACAGCACTATCTTATGCCTAAGGATATCTAACTATGTAGTAGAACTGTATTATTATTATCTTTCTCATCTTTCCTATTACCTACTCCTATTAGTATCTTATGACTATCACTTTGTTGGTTGTATCTTATGATTTATAATTGTATCTTATGATTTATGATTTATCACTTTGTTGCTTGTATGTACACTGAGAGCTTATGCACCAGTGACAAATTCTTTGTGACCAATCATACTTGGCCAATAAAAAATATTCCATTCTGTGACTGCTTGTTTGAACATTTAGGCCAGATCATCATCCCTTGAATTGTCTGGGAGGTTTGAACCCTTTATTTCTCCAGATATAAAATCCACCAAACATACAAATATAAGAGGTTACATACATAAGGTGACCAACCGTCCTCCTTTAGGGAGGACAGTCCTCCTTTTGTAACTTCTGTCCTCCCTTGAAAAGTGTCCTCCTACATGTCCTCCTTTTCAATATTTGAAGACTAATCTGTAGGGCTTTTTCCCCCTCGTAGAACACTCAGAATGGCATTCTGGCACCTTTTTTTGATGGATTTTTTTCAACTTTTGCATGAGCTGTGCTACTCCCCCTATTGGCTTTCGAAGGCCAACAGGAATTGCTGCTGAGCGCGCCAAAACACCCAGCCGCAAACTTTGCACATGCAAGTTGTCTTCAGTGAAGGTGAATTGGCAGGAACTTTGCACCCCTCCCTGCTACCCATCTAACTAACCATCTCCTAGTTAGTCCCAAAGATACCTGGAGGAGACTGGAGCGGCGATGCCACAGTAACTTTCTCTTGATCTTCGGCCCTGCTAGGGCAATAATGGCTACGGGCACAAGAGGCAGGGGCAGCGGGGCTGCTGTGGGTGGGGGTGTGAGGGGCAGCAGTGGCTGGCTGCCCCTGTGCTGTGAGAGCCGCGGGGCCTGCTCTACATGGGGCTGTGCAGGGTGGGCGGTGGTGCTGGCGGGGTGGCTGCAGGCGGGGTGTGTCGATGGCGGGCTACCCCCCGGGGCTGGAGCCGGCGCAGGTGGTGCTTTGGGAGCCGTGGGGCCTGCTCTACAGAGCAGGGCAGCAGTGCTGGCGGGGCGGCTGCGGGCAGGGGCGAGGCATAATTACAATATAAAATGTTATTGTTACAAATGTTTTTTATTATGCATTTATCATATTATAGTGTATTCTGTATTATTGTTGCAATGAATAAAATGTTTCTTTTATTTACGATATTTTTTTCTTCAATTTATTTGTGTCCTCCTTTTCATTGTAAAAAAGTTGATCACCTTAACATACAAAGAAATATAAGAATTCATTGAAGTACTTTAGGCCAGTGGTTCCTAAACTTTTGATTCTTAAATTACCCCTTATTACAGAAACTTCTGTCTTGGATCCCACCAAGAGAGAAACAAGAAGAAAATTGATAAGGTTGCATATTGGCAGCCAGTGTAACTCATGGAGCAGAGTTGTAATGTGCTAATTGTGTAGTGCACATTATTGTTTCTGCTCCTGCATTTTCTACCAGTTTTAATCATCACCCTGAAGTCCCCAATCTCCTCTCAAGCTTATCTCCCATAGAGAGATTGGTTCAGTCCTCTATGGCAGTGGTTCTCAGCCTGTAGTCCCTGGCCCCCAGGAGGGCCATGATGTTGTCCCAGGGGATTCTCAAAGGCTTGAAGAAATGTTATGATTTAAATCTTGAGTTAAATCTTGGGGATCCATGGCCATGATCTATGGCCACAAAATATATTTTAAATAGAGGTCTGAGGTAAATAAAAGGTTGAGAACCACTTCTCTACAGCTGATTTTTGTTACTTTTACTTAAGCAGTTACATGAAAATACCTTCATATTCTGTTGCCTTCTTTCTACTTAAATCCCCAAACAGGAATAGAACAAGGCTGCATTTGGCTTCTCTTCTTAACATTTCACCAACAGTGAGTTTCACCCTCCCAATACTATTAACTTATACAGTTGATGCTGAATGAAGCAGCTATCTTTTCTACTATACAAATTCCTGAGCTAGGAGATCCTTCAAACCCTAGCAACCTATTGAGATAAGGAAAAGCTACTCCAAAATTAAGATTGCATTTTTTTCTTTTTTCCAAAGAGAATCCTGTGCCATAAATTTGTTGAATAAAAATTTAATGGAGCAAGGCAGATCTTCAAAATAACTTTCCATTCCTCTAGTTATGGAGGGAACAAATTAGGACAGACATTGAAAAGCTGACAGGAACTCATAGATTGCACCCAAGAAGGGTGTTATATATCAATGTCTATTAAGATCTTCATATGTGAAATAATTTCCAAAATACACAGTTCCTAGTATGCATTTACAAAAAGCTAAATTCAATGTAACCACCCAGTCCAGTAACAGCTTTATTTAAGTCCCATGCTGTGTCTCTAAGACATCTGTACAACTTGAATCTGGGTTAGACTTCTGTCTAGTTGGTGCTTGTATTTGCTAATTCAATAAATTGGCATAAATTGTTTTATAAGAAATTATTTGCTTACTCTACTATGCTGCAATAATTTGATTTCAACCTGGAAGATCCAACTACAGAAGGATATAAGTCAATTTGGCTTTCCAAGGCAATGTGTTTCTGGGCCTGGAGCTTGTTAGGACAAAGTTGAAATTAAAAAAAAATATCTAGATATAGATCTCCCCAAAATATCAGGGAGCCTTTATTAAACCCTGTGAATTGGGGATTAAAGCTGCTTACGCTAACAAATTTCCTATTTGATATTATGTATTAAAGCCATTGCAGAGCTTTCTTCCTAGTTCATTTTAATGGTCTATATCAATGGTGCTAGAAGGAAAATATAACAATGTCCTCTTCTCAGAGCTATATGAAATTGAAGTCTCTAATCTATGAACCTTTGTATGTCCTCTCTATAGGATTCCCCATTTTCATTATGCAGCCCATCTTCTATTTAATGGTCCTTCTAAAACAGAGAAGCATTGTATCCACCTTCAGTCTCTTTTCATGGAGACTGAGGTAAATAATAATCCTGTGCTTTATTTATTATATTACTTTTTAATCTTCAGCAAAGTTTGCATGTTTTTTATGGGATAATCTGTCTCCCCAAGGCAGGCCTACCTCTTCTAGCCACACATTTCTACATTATGTAGTCATATTATGTGGCATTACAGAAATGGGCTCATTATTATGTTTTCTTTTTTCAATCAATAATAATAAAGGTTGCAAGTTCCCCTTCTTTTCCACAAAGTGGGGTTAGGAAAGAAATTACTGGGTGAAGTACTGTATAGAAGATTCTACCAGAAATATGTATAGAAGATGCTGCTATCCCCAAGCATGAGCCGGAGCCAAGATGTTAAAACCCAGGTGACTTCTGGGAGAGAAGAGTTCAGATCTCCACTTTTTCAGATCTTCAATACAACAAAAAGAGATACAGTCAAGAACGATGGATGATGAATGAAGGTGCGCTGAATTAAAAAATGAGCAACACCTATAGATTCTGACTTCCTCTGTTGCAGTAGAATGAAGCATTAACATCAAACCTCAACTTTTTACTTTTCCATAATAGTATAAACTAGCCATTTCTATAACAACAAATCAATCTAATCAGTAAAACCAAAATTCCCCCCCTTTCATAGTCATCAAGTTTTTGACACCTTGATAAGCACTGGTGGTACTTGAATATTATCATGTCCTAAAAGTGGTACAATCTGTGAAAAGGTTGAAAAAACCTGCTATAGAAGAAATATTCTGAGGTCATTGGGTCCTATAGGAGGAGGAGTCCTGACGGCACAGTGGTTAGAATGCAGTCTAACTCTGCACATAGAGTTCGATCCTGACCAGCCTTCCATCCTTCCGAGGTTGGTAAAATGAGGACCCAGATTGTTGGGGACAAAATGGTGACTCTGTAAACCACTTAGAGAGGGCTGTAAAGCTCTGTGAAGAGGTATGTAAGTGATATTACTATAGAGAGAATAAATGAGGATGGTATCTCAAAATAAATATATGAAGGAAGAGTCAGTAGGTTGAGAGGAAAGGAAAACCTGAGAAAGTTGTGGTTGGAAAAGATTTTAAAGCATAGCAGTGAGAATGATACAGAATAAATGGCAACGTATGAAGCAGCATGAGGGTGTGGTAGATGTAAAGAGGGGTAGCAAAGATTGAAAGGCTTGGAGACATATAGTGAAAGATGTTAGCATACTGTAACACACTCCTTTCCTTGTTCTTAGCTTTTAATTTGTGGAGCTATTTCTTTCCTTTTTTTTCTGTGCTCTATAGACTATGACTTATGCAGAAAAAGAACAGTATGATGGGTATGCATGCATTTATCAGTCCACTAGATTTATATTTGCCACAGTCATAATGTACTGCAGCACGGTTTGTTTCAGCACAAAAGGAAGTTCTACTTAACTATATTAATTTATAGCCATCCCTCTTAAGCTGCTTGCACTATTAGCTGTAAATTTATCTGTGTGAATTAGCTTTCGCAGACCTTTCAGATTCAATCAATATTTAAAAATGGTAAGCAAAGAAGTCAGAATTGGCCAAGTTCTTGCTGCAGAGAGGGCCATCCTTGGGCAGGGTGATCCAGAGCCCAGGCTCCAAAGGAAAGATGGAGCTGTCAAAAGAAAATTCTTGAAGCCAGAACCAAACCTAACTCTGATTTAAGTCTATTTTATAATTAAATTAAATGCAATAAATATAGTCAGTATAAATACTGTTATGAATTCAATCTACTACAAAAAATAATAATGTGATGACTTTGGGAAGAAGCTTCAGAACCCTCATGAACTTTTCAAACTTGAAATTCTGCTATTTTCTCTGTTAAATAATCCAGCCAGTTTTATAATCCAACTATAAAAGTTTCAGATACTTGAAGCTTTTAGATTATATTTATTCCATCTTTATCATTTTTATAAATAACTCAAGATTATGAAGAGAGGTGAAAACGCACCAGGCCCCACCTTCCCCTTTTAAAATAGCCAATAAAGCCGACGCACATAAAAGGCAGATCTGGAAGTCGTCAAAAAATGGGAGGTGACAAAGAGAAGGCTTGAGTGGGCGTTCAAAAAATAAAGGAGGGGATGAGAATGCAGCGATTGCAGTGGTTCAGGGACGGTTTGGGGTGTCGGCGAGTAGACACTCGAGGGTCGTAAGACGGGGAGTAGAGGAAGAGGGTCTGCAACAGGGTGAAGCTGCGGGAGCCCAAGGGAGAAAAAGGCCCGAGCAGGGAAAAGTGCCAGCGGGTCAGAGGAGGACAGGGATGGAAGGGCAGCAATAGCAACAGCAGCGGCACTTTCCATCTTCAGCAACGAAGATAGTCGTTGCAACAAAGTCACCCCTTTGTCGCAGCGACTGCAGAGCAACCCCAGGAGCAAAGCAATGCCGGCCCTGCAGCAGCCAAATGCGTGAGCCAGCGGTAGCAACTTCTGCAGCAGCCATCCCCAACCGCCCCCCCTCCCCGTATGCTAATGCCGGACAGAGTTGGCTGAAAATGTCTGATGGGACAAAGTATGATCTCTCCGCCTCTTCCCGCCCGCCCCCATCTCCAAACTTTAGTAGAGTCAGCAAAGGACTGGGGGGGGGGAGGAAAAGAATGAGAATCAGCCCCCCCTCCAGTCCTTGCTTATGAAACAATATAGTTCAAGTAACTGGTGTCTGTTTTATAGTGTTTTTCAAACTTGGCAACTTGAAGATGGGTGGACATCTTTTAAGAATTCTGGGAATTGATGTCCACCTATCTTCAAGGTGCCAAAGTTTGGAAAACACTGGGCATGGCACTACCAAAACAATTCCAAAGATTTATAAAATAAGAAAAATATATATAGGAATAGCTTTGTAAAATTAGATTTCCTGGATGGATGCAATATGAATACAGTAATGGATTGAGTAAGAAATATAGGAGAATAAGGAACACATTGAAAACATATGTTAACAGTTTATAGAAAACACCCACATAATAATAAAATGTATTTTATAAAGAAACACTTATTTAAGTATATAAGTAATAAAACTCAGAGTCAAAAGCCTTTGGTGGCGTACTGCCATTCCTGAAAGCTTGTACAACAGAGTTATGCCAATTCTGGAGTAGTGATCCATTGCTTTCCGTCCCACTGTTGAAGCACAAATAGTTTCTGTCCTTCAGTTACTATGGATCATGCAAGATTGCAGATTTTTTTACATTTCCCATTTATTATGAAAATACTCAGAAGGCACACATTTGTATAGTATGCATACAGAGAGATATTTTTAAACAGTGAAAGTTCTTCTAAGCAGAGGTTCAGCGTTGCTTGATAGCGAGATGGGTGGCATATAAATTTAATAATAAAAATTAATGCCAAAAGAGCTTGTATCATCATGCATTTTATACATAGTAACTTTGCCACAACAATGTCTAGTATGTGTTGGATTTCAATACTCATAGCCCTCTGTTTAAAAATGTCTATTTTGTGCTATTAAAATGGATGGCACGCGGAGCTTGCTTATTCTAATAATGTCTTTTTTATAAGTATTTTATTAATTTTCTAGTTTTACAATCATAAGTACTTAATAAACAACATGTTGTCTGGGTCCTTCAGTAATTCAGCGGTACATATTAACTTCCTCAATCTAGGTACAATACTACACCATCCAGTGCTTCCTCTCTTCTTCCGGTGTTATACATTTTCCATACTGGGCACATACAATTCTTATTGCTGTAATACATATACAATTGAATAACAGTATCTTTGTTAACATTTGTTAATATTATATATAATATCAGTAGTGTCAATTTAAAATATCTTTTCTAACCAAAACATATTTCAATTGCATTTGCATTTAATATCCATTTGTTCAATCAATATCCTGTTTTCCTGTTTTTTTAAAAAAAATGATTTCCCATCAGTATTCAAAATGTCTCTATCGCTTATATTTTTTCATAATAAATTATATTTGGGCAACCAAAGGCTTCCCTTGTTCAAACCCTCTTAGCATTTTCACATTTCTCTTCTCATACCAAAATGTAAAATTCTAGTTATAAATCCTATCTTTCTAGTTCTAATAACACTTCTGTTTCTAACAATTATCTATTCTCTTAGCCATATTCAAACATCTCTTTAATAGTATAATATCCTATCTAATGGGTTAGGACCTCTATTTTCTTCAATCTTATTCTAGCTTTCTTCCTTTGTCAACTAAATTTCCAAGCCAATCCCTTTAAATCATCAAGTAGTTCTTCCTCTATTTTTATGTATATTGTTTGGAATAAGTAAGACAATTTGGTTAAGATATTATTGGAATAATGCTCAGCCATTGATGTTCATTAAACAGCCTCCCTCCTTCTCCAATTTCCCACAATTCTCCTAACAGCTTTATCTTCCATTCAATCGGCTCTTCTTCCTTATCCTCAAGAGTGTTCTGAGATCTTGACAGGTAAGATGTCTTTTCCATTTCTGGTATTATCGCTATATCTAATTCTTTATTTGTCTAAGTCTGTTTGTTAATTCCTTCCTTTAGATCCTCCATCTTTAGATCCGCTTCCTCTAATTTTCCTTCTATTTTCTGGTTACAAGTTCTTGTTCTTTTATTTCCTTTGTGTTATATGAGCTAAGGCAATTGTCTTTTGTATTAATTTTAACATAGAAAGAATTTCCTTCTGAGCTTCGTCAACATTTTCTTGTTGATGTGTCAAGCTGGGGACTTTGGAGATAAATGTTAGAAATGTTGTTTTTTACCATTTAAAGCTGAGTATGGAAGATCCATTTTGTTTTTATATGTGGTCTCTGTAGTCCAATCTACCTAGGGATTTAAAAAGTTTCAGTCAATTGTCATTTGAGCTCCAAGTTATCCAGCCAGCCTACCAGTCCATCCTTAAGCCTGCCCTAAGCAAATATAAACAAAATTCAAGTTTTTCTGTCCAATGAAAAACATGTCCTTTCTGTCCAGAGAGAAAAAAGCAATTAAAAGTTATTTATCAGTCAAGGGTTTATAGTCCAAAGTATTCCATCATCTCAATCCATAATGTATGTTTCTTCTACAGGTAAATAGCTCCATGACACAGCTCTAAAAGTCAGTTAATATTTATATTTGTTGTCCAGGCAGGTCAGTTTCAAAATAGTTTATCATCTGTGCCACACAGATAATGAGCCCAAGAGTTTTTTCCCTCTTTTCCCAGATGCAATCTAGAAAAATGAAAGTTTCCAAGGACAGCAAAAGTCTTATCTGGGTCTGGGCTTCAAGCCACGTTTCCCTTAAACATAATAAATTGTAGTTCCGTGGTTCACCACTAGATGTCGTTGATGCTATCTTCCAGCTTTTTAAGTCCAAACTTAGGTTACAAGCTTTTCAAGTCTCTTTTTTTAACAAAAAAATTCTCAAAAGTCTCCAAATTTCAAAGCTATATATATATGTATTGATTCCAAATTAATCTTGTAATTTTCTCTGTTTTGCCCCCAGCAATTAATTCGCTGCTTTTCTTTTCCTGAGGGAATGGGGCAAAAATTCCCCTTCCCTCTCTCCTCAGGGAAGATTCTTTGCTTTGGGCAGGTTTTTTCCAGGAAAAAGTCTTAAAGTCATAAAGAGACAATAGGGTCTGGCTTCTGGTTTTGATGTCGTGGCATTTTGGACGCAGGAAGATGGGGGTCAGTCTTTCACATTCGATTTCACCCCGCTGGCCCCCGGAAAGGATAGAAAGTCACCCTGTAGAGGTGACAAGCAAGGAGAGGGACCCTCATTGATCGCAGGAGGGTGGCGGCCCTTCCATTTGATCCAAGGAAGCTCTCCAAATTGACAGGGCAAAGACTGCATACATTTGTGTAGCCAGTCAGAAGCTGCTGACAACGGAAGAGAATAAGCACTAACAAGCAACCATACAGCAACGTGGATGAAACTGGGTGAGACCCTATCCTCTTTTTATGACTCTAAGACTTCTTCCTGAAAAAAACTGCACAAAGCACCCTTCCTGATGAAAGAGGGAAGGGGAACTTCCACCCCATTCCCTCAGGAAAAGAAAAGCAGTGAACTACCGTAATTACTTGGGAAAAGCAGAAAAAATTACAAGATTAATTTGGATTTAATATACATATATGGCTTTGAAATTTGGGGACTAAAAGTGCTTTTGAGACTTCTTTTTTTAAAAAAAAGATTTGAAAAGCTTTAATATAAGTTTGGATTTAAAAAGCTGGAAAACGGTGCTATTGACATCTAGTGGTGAATTATGGCACTACAATTTGTTATGCCTAAAGGAAACTTGGCTTGAAGCCCAGATTTAGATAAGACTCTTGCTGACCTTGGGAACTTTCACTTTTGAAGATTGCAGGTGGGGAAAAGGAAAAAAACCTTTTAGGCTGCTTATTGTGTTGCAGAGACAATGAACTACCTTGAAACTAGCCTGCCTGAACTACTAATATAAATATTAACTGATTTTCAGGGCTGTGTTGTGGAACTATTTCCCTGCAGGAGAAACACACATCATTGCTTGAGATGATGGAATATTTTGGATTACAAATATTTGATTGATGAACAATTTTTATTATAAAGACCACCTATTAAAAATGAAATGGATGTCCTATACTCAGCTTTAAATGGTAAAAAACCATCTCTAACACCTGTCCCCAAAGTCTTCAGTTTGATATACCACCAAGAAAATATGGATGAAGATCAAAGAGAAATTCTCTCCATGTTGAAATCAATACAAGAGACTATTGCTTTACCTCATGGTGAGATTAGAAATAACACAAAGAAGATAAATGAACAATTTTCTAATCCAAATTTACAAACCCAGAACATGACTACAAAGAAGGAACTCACAACTCAGAAAATAGAAGGAAAACTGGAGGAAGCATATCCAAAAATAGAGGGCCTAAAGGAAGGAACTAACCAACAGATTCAGACAACTGAAGAATTAGAAAAAGGAGCGATAATATCGGAAATGGAAAAGACATCTTACCAATCAAGAATGCAGAACACATTTGAGGAAAAGGAAGAACTGATTGAATGGAAAATAGAGCTGTTAGGAGAATTGTGGGGAATTGGAGAAGGAGGGAGGTTGTTTAATGAATATCAATGGGTTCATTCTTCCAAAAATACTTTAACCAAATGGTCTTTCTTATTCCAAAGAACATACACAAAAACAGAAGAAAAATTACTTGATGATTCAAATGCATTGACTTGGAAAGTTAGTTGGCAAAGGAAGAAAGCTAGAGTAAAACTGAAGAAAATAGAGGTTTTGATCCATTAGATGGGATATTATATTATTAACTAGATGTTTGAGTATGGTGGAGAATAGATAATTGCTAGAAATAGAAGTATTATCATAACTAGAAAGATAAGATTTGTAATTAGAATATTAAATTAGAGAAGGGAAACAGGAAAATGCCAAGAGTTTGAATAAGGGAAGCTTTTGGTTATGCAAATATAACTTACTTTGAAATGATAAATAATAGAGACATTTTGAACACTGATGGGAAATTAAAATTAAAAAAAAGTGAAAACAGGAAACTGATTGAACATATGAATGTTAAGTGCAAATGCAATTAAGATATGTTTTGGTCAGAAAAGTTATCTAAAACTGACATTATTGATATTATGAGAAAAATGTAACAAAGATGTTGATATTCAATTATATATTTATTAATAACAATAAGAATTGTATTTGCCTAGTTTGGGAAAACAGGTACTACCGAGAGAAGAGAGGAAACATTTGATGGTGTAATATTGGATCTAGATTGAAGAAGTAATAATAATAATGATGATGATGTTGGAAGGGACCTAGGAGGTCATCAAGTCCAACCCCCTGCTCAGACAGGTAACCCCATACCATTTCAGACAAATGGCTGTCCAGTTTCTTCTTAAAAACTTCCAGTGTTGGAGCATTCACCGCTTCTGGAGGCAGATTGTTCCATTGATTAATTGTTCTAACTGTCAGGAAGTTTCTCCTTAGGTCTAGGTTGCTTCTTTCCTTGATTAGTTTCCATCCATTGCTTCTTGTCCTGCCTTCAGGCACTTTGGAAAATAGCTTGACTCCCTCTTCTTTGTGGCAGCCCCTGAGATATTGGAACACTGCTATCATGTCCCCCCCTCATCCTTCTCTTCATTAAACTAAACATACCCAATTCCAGCAACCGTTCCTTATATGTTTTAGCCTCCAATCCCCTGATCATCTTTGTTGCTCTTCTCTGTACTCTTTCTAGAGTCTCAACATCTTTTTTACATCGTGGTGACCAAAACTGGATGCAGTATTCCAAGTGTGGCCTTACCAAGGCATTGTAAAGTGGTATTAATACTTCACGTGATCTTGATTCTATCCCTCTGTTAATGCAGCCTAGCACTGTGTTGGCTTTTTTGGCAGCTGCAGCACACTGCTGGCTCATATTTAAATGATTGTCCACTAGGACTCTGAGATCCCTCTCACAGTTACTACTATTGAGCAAGGTACCCCCTGTACTATACCTGTACATTTGGTTTTTCTTGTCTAAATGTAGAACCTTACTTTTTTCACCATTGAATTTCATTTTGTTAGATAGCACCCAGTGTTCAAGTCTGTCTAGATACTCCTGTATCCTAAGCCTATCTTCTGGAGTGTTGGCTATTCCTGCCAGCTTGGTGTCATCTGCAAATTTGATGAGTTCCCCATCTATCCCCTCATCCAAATCGTTGATGAAGATGTTGAAGAGCACTGGGCCCAGAACAGAGCCCTGGGGCACCCCACTACACACTTCCCTCCATGTAGATGTGGTTTCATTGAGGACCACACGCTGAGCTCGGCTGGTCAATCAGCTACGAATCCATCTGGTGGTGATGCTGTCTAACCCACATTTTTCTATCTTATCGAGTAGTAGGTTGTAATCTACTTTATCAAATGCCTTACTGAAGTCCAAGTAAATTATATCCATAGCATTCCTCTGATCCACTAATTTTGTCACTTGGTCAAAGAATGCAATAAGGTTTGTCTAGCATGATCTGTTTTTGACAAACCCATGTTGGCTTTTAGTAGTGATTTTGTTTGCCTCTAGGTGTTTGCTGATTCGTTGTTTGATTATCTTTTCCAGAATCTTCCCAGGTTTTGAGGTCAGGCTGATAGGAGTGTAATTTCCTGGATCCATTTTTTTTCTTTTTTTGAAGATGGGAACTACATCAATTCTTTTCCAGGTCCCCCCATGCTCCAGGATCTTTGAAAAATATAGTTCAGTGGTTCTGAGATCACATCTGCCAGTTCCTTGAGAACCTTGGGGTGCAATCTTGGAACTGCCAAGAAAGGTGTGTGTGATCACATCAGTATCATGCTGCCAGCCCCTGATTTAGCTTAACATATCAACCCAACCATTATTGCCTAGTGTTCTTTACTAATGAGCATTTGTACTTTGTTCAGTAACCATGGTGAAAACCAGTATTTGCAGGCTTAATGCAATAGTGCTTTCTTTGGTTGCAGAATCACTGTGGCTATGTTAGAGACACGATTCTTGTTCTGTCAGTTGCACTTCATTACAATTCATTCATGAACTAAGGCATCTTTTGTTTATGCTAATTTTTCATCACTATGATCAATGAAGTCATTAATATTAATTACAAGGAACTGCAGGATATAGCACTAGCAATAGCACTTAAGCTTATATACTGCTCCATAGTGCTTCACAGCAGGGGTCCCCAAACCCCCGACTCATGTTCTGGATCATATGTTCTGGATCATATAGCTCTATGTAACCTCGTATAGCTCTATGTAACCCTATCTAGAGAGCATGTATCAGTATGTCAGTGGGAGGAGTTTCTAAAGGCATTGGGAGACTTCCTGGACACAAGCCAGATTGGAATGTCTTTGTCTGAAAGAAGCATGGGCCATCAGATGTCACCACGATGAGCCTGCACCATTATACAGATGGTATGGAAGAGAGCATCATCCTTTTACCTATAGGAATGGACAAAAGATGTATTTTCCAGAAGTATCAACCACAGCATGAAAGCAAGTAATCTTTCTGATTAAAATATATATTTTTGTTATGAAATCATTTCTATTGAGTTGTCTATCTGACTTGATTTAAAAGAAGGTATTTTTTAACTCAGAGTCAGAATGGTAAAAGGATGCTCAAAGTTCATATCAACTTTGTAAAGGCAAATAGTAAATTGATATGATTAATTTTCCTCTAATCTACAACAGTTTAAAGAAGCAAAGTAAATATTCTCTAACTTTATAAAGGCAAGTAGTAATTGGGTGTGGCTAAATTCCTTCAATTGCCTGCAACAGTAATATCTGGGATCAGTCTCCCACTAAACGCCTGAAAAGCAAAGTCAGTGTGTCTGTTTGGCAGACAGCGTTTCAAAGAAGGTGTGATTCAGATGCATTGTTTTGTTGATTCGCTGTTAACTCTTCAAGTAGCCACTGCATGATAAAGTTTATCTGCATATTGACAAGCATCTGCTGGCAAGGATTCACTACTAGTCAAACGCTGTATGCTAGCCAACGTTTTAAAGTAAAGATTATAAAGTGCCTTGTGTTTGTTCGGATGCTTCTGCTAGAATTGCCTTTGGATCTGTTTACAAGCCAACGTTTAAAGCAAAAAGATATTGTGATGTCTATCTCACTAAGTAGAAGAGAGAAATCCGCATTCTCATTGTAGGATTTACTGGCATGTAAAGTTTGTATTTCTAACGCTAAAAGAGAGCAGCAAGGGGCCCCTTCAAGGGCTATAAAAGGTCAATTAACTCTCAACTGAATGCTGTTTTCTTAGTTCACTTGCCCTAGCAACAGGTTGCCAAGGAAAGCAATCAAGCCATTAACCTTTTCACTCAGCCACAGTACTGGTGAAAGAGGCTAAACTTCCCCCTCCCTTTGGAATCTCAACAATGCCAATGGGAGATGGTGTTCAGAGGTCCCAATAGCATCACAGTGGCACCCCCTGGTGGCCAATCTGCACAGGACACCTGCTAAATTTGAACATGTTAGATATCAACAACTTTATAATTAATTCTGCACATAGCAGGCTTACACCAAGCCAAGCTAAGAGAACCCCATAGAGGGAAAGAAGGTACTTCACTGCACGCAAAGTAAATCTGATAGTTAAAGAGCAAGTTACTTAAATTTATCCCAAGCTACTAACACCCCCTAGAGGGCACTGAGTGAACTTCGCCAAAGTATTCACTCACTCAAGCTGAAAACCAAGTTGTTCCAGTTTGAGTGAAATTAAGGAGAAGAAAGCAGAACCAATTGTCCTTTCTTATTATCACAAGCTGATGACCAAGGGGTTCCAGCCTGCAACTTAATGGCCACGTGGGAGTTTTGTAGCTCTACGTTCTCTCAGTGGCCACTAGCAATAACGTGGTAATAGTAAGAATTTGGCTGGCCTTTCTTCAGACACCCCCTAGTGGTTAAAGGAGGAACTACACGGAAGCCTTTAATCACGCCCAGAGCCAGCCCTCTAGTGGACTAAGGGTGAACCTTGAAGAAAGAGCACCCTGGTAGCTGACCCACAGCAAGTGACCCCTAGTGGTGAAGGGGTGAACTGTGCTGAAGTACCCACAAACACAGGAGAACGCACCCAGTGGCATCTCCACCCACAGACAGCACCCCTGAAGCTGATCTACAAGCAGCGACCCCTAGTGGTCAAAAAGAAAAGTTCATCTAATTTGCTTTAAAATAGCTAGGAAGTGTACTGAACCTGTCCTAGCCATGGCAGAGTGTCTTATTGATTTCGATGAAGGGGTTCAACCAACCAGCCTAGTTGAGACACCCCAACCAGCCAGCCAAGGAAAAATGCTGCAAACAGCCAACCTTGACCCACACACAGAGGCTGAAGCTCAAGCCTCAGTGAGGCCAAAGACATCTCAGGTGCCCTATGACCTGAGGCAACAAAGAAAGCTTACAGCAGCCATGCACTCACATCTGATAGAAAGATGGGAGTCAAACTACAAGCGCCATGAAAGATGCTGGGAGAGATTACACAAACTCTACCAAGAGCCTAAGGAGGAACTCTCCCTTGAATGTGCACACACAGTGGAAGGAGATAAGGAAGATGCCTATGCGCAATGGATGGACTCTGAATGGCAACTCAAGGACATTCAGGAACAATTAAGAGACTCAAGAGTCGATGGCAAGATGCAAAGCCTCAAGCTACTAAACGAGGAATGTAAGAAGCTTCTAGAGAGCTCACAGGGTCCCCCAGAGCCCAAACCTCGCCAGAGAGACAGACCGGTCAACAGGGCCGAGTCCGAAATTTCCCGTTATTCACATGCACCATCCCAACAGTCACATGTGGCTCCATCTCACATGTCTGGAAAAGCCTCATCTTTCCGCCATATATCCAAGGCACATTCCAGCATGTCACAACAATCTCATGCCACAGGCACCTCCGGCCATTCAAAGGCTTCTTCTCGCCAGAGCCAAGCATCTCAAGCCTCAAGGGCAGAGAGTATTGCCGCCCAACTCACACAAGCACAAGTCAATACCACAAAGGCTGAAGCTGCTGCACAAGCAGCAGTAAAAGACAAGCAGCAAAGAGAAGAATTGGTAAAAGTGGAGACTGCAGCAGCCCGAAGTATAGCAGAAGCTCGAGCCAACTTTAAGATTTCCCAGCACCAACAGGAGGCAAAAAAGGCAGCCACAGTACAAGTGGCTCTCCAGATAGAGCTAGAAGACACTACATCCACGAACAGGCTGGAAGAGCTAGGAAGAGAAAGCCCTCATAGCCGCATGCAGGCCTACATGGACAACCAAAGCACGTTTCAGCGTGACCAGGTGAGAGCGCCACAGCCAGCCACAAGCCCCCGAAGACTGAGTAGACGAACAGAAGAATCTCAACGACCAGATGTGCCGGTCAGCCACAGGGTTGATGTCGCGACACCTAGGTCACGCGATCTTCCCACTGTCACTGCCCCATTGAACCCACTGAACCATACCCTTGAGGGCAACCGAATGGGTCCACCAGCAGCGGCAATGCCTACACAGCGGGCAGCACCACAAGATCTTTCCAATGTTGCTGCCCCACGGAATTCACCAAACCATACCACTGATGGCAACCGGGTGGGTCCACCTGCAGTGCCAACGGCCCCACAGCAAAACAAGCTGCTGCTCGGGGATGAGATTGAAAGAACTTGAGCCACACTAGAGTCCCTGCTGTGCCAACAGGAGGCAGCGTCCCAAGGAACCACCACCAGACCTGACCAAAGAGGAGAGTCCCGAACACCAGCCATGCCAACCTACCAGGGAGCTAGCTACACTCTACCAGAAAGACAGACCCTCCAACAAATAAGCAAGGAGAAACCTGGGTTCCCTCAGCTCAACGCCAGAGCAGAGGAGTTCAGACCAAGCCAACAAGGTCCCTTGCATGTGGCATGGCAAAATACCCTCAGCCAACAATATGCCAAAGGAAGTTACCAGCCAGTCATGGTGCATGCCCCTATTCCCGGAAGGGATACACCACCTCCACCAAGCTTCAGCCCACACACGGGATCGACGCATCCCCCAATGTAATTGGAAGAAGGTTGGACTTGGCAGCCAGAGGCGTACGAAGATTTTTTTAAAAAATATTTTTTATTAATTTTTGACAAAAAAGAAAAAAGATACTCAAATCAATCATAATATTAAAATAAACAATCATCCATAAACACAACACAACATAGGTACATATTTCAATACAACTCAACTGACAATAATCATAGACCAGCTTTACCAAACATTTAACATTGCTGCTCAGAACCCCCACCACCACATCCCCCCTAACCCTAACCTCCCCTCACTTACCAACTAACTACGTACTTCTCCCCCCTTCTCTATCTCCGTCCTACTAATCCACCCATCTATCCCTACCTTTCCCCCTTCTTATCTACTTACATCAGCCCTCACTCCTCCTTTCTCTTTCCATCAGATGTGGTGCCCAGAGGCCACCCAAGCAACCCCTTAATAACAATAATTAACTATTCCACCCCAATTACAGCTGAGAAAACATAAAATATAAAATATAAACTTATAAATCCTCCCTAAACCCCCCCCCCGGACTTCCCAGAGTGAATACAGGGTATAATAAAGGAAAACCCGCTTCATCAAACAAAATTATAATATAATCCTAACAAGAATTAAAAAATATACTACATATTTACATATACTACATACATTTCTCAATTCTAATACATATCTAATCCCAAACAGATCGCCTTGATAAGAATAACAAGTTTCATTTACGTATCTAGTCCATCAATCTAAGTCAAACTTTTAAAACACTTCAATTCATTAAGAGGTTATATAGAGTCACCGTAAACACGTAATATCAGTAAACCCCTCAATTCAAAAAGTATATTCTTAATCAATTTAATATATCATCCAATAAACATCCTCTCTTCGTTTAAATCTTCCCTTCAACTTCCTTTCATACCTTTTACTCATAAACTTAATATTAAAATCAACCCATAAACTTAGATTGCTTTAGTACCTTACATATAATTTAAATTTCACTTTTCAAGTGGTTTCTGGGCTTTCCCATCTATCAAATAAACCCCATAACAGATACAAACTAATTACACCATTTCCAGCTTGCATTCCTTCAGCCATCAAATCACATAATGCATATCCACCAATCTGTATTGTCAACCCTTAAATCATTTCAGTCCAAATACATTCTTCCATTACTCATCTTCTCTTGCACTTTGTTCAGAATCTTGAACCTTGAATCCATCCATACTTTTAACTTGTCCTTCAGTCGAATTCGGGGTTTTCTCCTTTGCCAGTCAAATCTCGAAAACAGAGCCTCCCTTCCAAGTAATAAGTCTCTCTTTTTTCCTTGCAGTATTTTTTGAATCCATAGAAACCATCTTAACCTAGGCATTAATCCTCTATTTCTCTTGACCATATAATTTCGTTGCAATAACATTTCAAATCTTTGTCCTTGTTTATCCTGATCTTCTTTGCTGCTTCCTATCTTGAAACAAATCCTCTTCCTCCCCAATACAATCAAACCTTTTCCCTTTATCCTCTTTATTCTGAGTACTGTCCTCTTCTTGTATAGGTTGTTTTATAAAGTACTCAACAGTCAATTGCAAATCATTTTTATTTGGAGGAGAGAATCTGGTTAATATTCCTGTAGCAAATTCTTTCAGTACTGCATGCAATTCCTCTTTAAATCCTCTAATTCTGACAGCAAACTGCATCTGGTGAAATTGTGTCATAATAACCTGGTCCTGTGCATCCTCACTTTGTTGCTCAACATTTTCCAATTTTTCTTCTTCATCAGCTCCAATAGTATAGTTCCATACTCCTTTCATGGCTTCAACTATATCTTCTCTCATCTCTAAATTACAAGCTTCTGACATAGCTTTAAAATCTTTTTTCTGTTCTGCCATCTTTTTCTCCAGTTTATCCTCCAGTTTCTCCAACCTATCATTAACTGAAAATAATGCAACATTTACTGAAGATAATGCAACAGTTAATGCAGACTGTAAATCTTTCATTGTAAGCATTTCTGGAGGAGGCTGTATAGGCTCTTGAGATACTAAAGGAGCAGATTGTGATTTTACAAGCTGCCCTGGAGAGGGCATAGCTGCCTTCGCAATTGCTGCCTTTTGTCTCGTAGTCATAGTTAAAAAAAAAAGGAAAGAATAAGAAAAAATTTTAAAAATTGCCAATTCCTCCCTTCTCAATTTCTTTTAAAATCCAATTTGCATTATAGTTTAGTAAATAATTCAAGTCTAAATAGTCTCTCAAGCATCACTTCAAAAAGAGAAGAGAAAATTCAGTTTCACTTTCCAGCGCTTTGATCACTTTCATTTTCTTCACTTTCACTGAGTACAAAGAACAATCGCCATTTTGAAGGGATTATGTTGATTCAAAAAAGTTATAAGTACAAAGGCAGAAACAAAGTAACAAAATACTTGCAATACTCAAAGGTCTCCTGTATTCACTCCGTCTGTATAAGATCCTTATTATTCTCTCTTAAAAGCAGAGGCGGTCGCGACGTCTATTTCTGTCAGCCGACAGAAGCGTCTCTGGGCAGGAGCATTTCAAGTGCCTAGGGAACACACCTTCTCTGCCCCTGAAAATTTTTTCCAGGGATCTTAGAAGGGCTCAACCTTGCTCTTGAGGCTCTACACCTCTTCTTTACCCGAAGAGGGGTTTTTCCACCACAACAAACAGCTGATGAGCGCTGTTGTTAGCGGCTTTACAAACCCAGAGAACGGAGCCTCACAGTAGAGACTCCAGCGACGCCGGCGAAGCCACCGGAAGAGGCGTACGAAGATTCTCCGACAAACCTGGAAAAGACTACTTATTGTGGAAGCACATCTTCAAGTGCACCATCAATGAAGAAAGGGCTGGGCCAGATGAGGAACTCATCCAGCTGACAGCCTGGCTAGGCCCAAAATCCGTAATCACTGTGAACAACATCTTCGCATCCTTTTTGGGTGACCCTGACATCGGCCTTGCAAAGAACTGGGCCACACTTGACAAGGACTACGGTGAACCCACAGTGACAGAGTCCTCGCTTCTGGACCACGTTCTCAGTTTCCCCGACATAAGAATCTACGAACGTCAACAGCTGAAGACTTTCTCATCGCTCATTACTCCACTACAGACAGCACAACAGGATCCTACCTTGCTGGGATTAGCTTGCCTTGACCTGTTTAGGACACAAAATCCTATCATCCAAAAACTACCATGGTTCATATGTGAACAGCTTTCTTGAGCTTACAGGAAAAACAACCAAAACAAAATTCCCCCCTTTGCAGTTCTCACTGAATTTATCAGTGACCAGGCTGACCTCTACAACAACCCCCTATACCTCTCCATCAGAGAAGCACACTTTCCAATGACCAAGCAAAGCAGTCAAAACTCTGATGTAGTCAAGGGACCTGTCCAAGCTATGAAGGACAGAATCACCTTTTCAGTGTACAAAACAGACATCATGCCTCACCCAAAGAATATTCCCAACGAACAAACACTGAGGAGTTCTTATTCGAATCCTCGTCCAGCTAAAAAAGGCCTGACCTTTCCAATGCACAAGTCCTCTCACTCTCTGAACAATTGCAGAGAATTCAGGAAAAAATCCCTAGATGACCGAAAGACCCTACTCAAAGAGAATAGGATATGTTTCAAATGCTGTGACTCTATGGACCACATGGCCAAAGACTGCACAGCTAGGGTGAAATGCCATCTGTATGACAGTAACAAGCACCCAGCAGCCTTACATCTAGAAACTAAGAAGCCCTCTGAAGGGACACAACAAGCAACTTCAACGACGGAGACTCAAACTGACTCTGAAGAGCAGCCAAAACAGTACGGAACATACTACACAGATATATGTGGTGACTCACCATGCCCTCCTTCATGCTCACCTGTCTGTCTTGAAAAAGTCTACCCTGACGGGCAACCTGAAAGGGCTGTAAAGATGTACGCCATACTAGACCCACACAGCAAAGTTACTATAGCTAAGCCCGCCTTTTTCGACCTCTTCGACCTCCCGAGTGAACTGAAGCATTTTGCAATAAATACATGCACAGTACCAATGCGCACGGCGGGGAGGAAAATCACTGGTCTACACATAGAAGTGATAGATGGAAGTTCACATTTCCGGTTACCATCAGTGTTAGAATGGGAGACCTTACCAGATGTTCACAGTGAAGTCTCAACACCAGAGGCAGCAAGAAAAATACCTCACTTAACACAAATAGTTGATTTAATCTCTCCTCTCGATCCTGAAGCTAAAATCCTACTCATGGTGGGAAGAAACGCCCCAGAGTCCATTGGCTTCAATGAAAGAATCAAAGGTCCACCAGGAACCCCAGTAGCCATTCAGACAGAACTCAGATGGGCCATAGGAGGGACGGTTTGTGTTGATCAATCACAAACCCCAACTAAAATCTCCATTCCCAGTAATGGAACAGCACCCCACCTAAAACCACACCTAGAACACTGCACACTTGTGACAACCAAACCTGTTTTGGAAGCAACAGTGTTCCAGACAAGCAAGAATTACAACAACTTAGCTTTGTCCATAGAGGACAAACAAGACAAACAACGCCTCCAAGACTGGGAATCATGGAGCATACTCCCAAGATGTCTCCAAAGCATGCAAGTGCAGCACACATATGTCTACAGCTCACCCGCCACAGTGCAGAAGAAAGAATTGTACATTTCCTTAGATGTGTCTATGAAGGGAAATGCAGCCTTAAGATGCGTCACAGTCCACAGCGGGGAGAGTCACACTTACGTCGTCTTATTTGCAACCATAAGATACATCAGAGTCTACAGCAGGGAGTGCTGCAGTCTCGGTGTCTTCTTTGGAAAAGCGAGACTAACAATGCAAGAAGGCCACACAGTACCAAGGTTAGAGCTATGTGGTACTGCCTTGGCTGTAAAGCTCACCAACTTGACAGCGAAGACGTTGTGCCTTGAGCTACAGTCTACCACCTTCTACACAGACAGCAAGGTGATGTCAAGCTACATCTGCAAACAAAGCAGACATTTCTACATCTATGTAGGCAACAGAGTGAAAAGGATTGAAACATCTTTAAGCCCTGAACAATGGCAACATGTGCCAACAAATAAGAACTTTGTTAATCAAATGAAGTGGCCCAACCTTGCCACACAGTTAACAGAATTGATCTGGCTAGAAAGTCTTGAGTTCTTGGCCTGTCCAAACAAACAGATGCCACAGAGACCAAAACACTATGCCCTTCCAGCTTCAGATCAACGTGCCAACCTTCAACCTCAGACACCCAGTAAGCGTCAACCAATCCACTTCAAACCCCTATCTAAGCGGAAGCACCTGAGATTAGGCATAGTTTTGATCATCTTGATCACTTGTCTTAGCATCCCAAGAATTAGCCTTGTAGGAGCCTGCAAGGACTTACTGGCTTTCATGGACTCCATGTCGTTAAAGACACCCACACATGAAGTCCTCACCACCCTGATGACAACAGTAGCAGCTCTCTTCAATACTCCATCGGTGATTCCAGACCCATCGGTTCTTGAGTATCCTGACTTTCCTGCAGCTGCTGTTCCTGATTCTTCAGTTCCAGCTGATGTTCCTGATCCTGATCCTTCAGTCCCAGCTGTTGCTCCTGTTTTTCCAGCTCCAGCTGTTCCTGAGTTTCCAGATGTTCCTGATCCTGATTCTTCAGCCCCAGCTGTTCCTGTGTTTCCAGATCCAGCTGTTCCTGTGTTTCCAGGTTTTTCAGTTCCTGTGTCCCAGCTGTTGCTCCTGTTTCTCCAGCTCCAGCTATTCCTGAGTTTGCAGGGTTACATAGAGCTATATGAGGTTACATAGAGCTATACTGTTCAGAACACTGCCCATCTCACCTTAATTTTCATCTCTTGTCTCCTCCTAAAATTATTAATTTTAAAAAATACTTTTTATATACTGTTTTATATTTTTTTTGTACACTGGCCAGAGACTTTTGAGGGAGATGGGTGGTACAGAAATGTGAAAAATAAATAATAAAATAAAATAATAAAATAAAAATAATAGATAGACCAAAAATGGTATCTGTTATTTACATAGATGAAGCCTAAAATGGAGTCAACACATCCAAAATGAGTCTGTGAGTTGCACAACAAGATGTGGTTTGAGCTTCTACCCTCTACCCTTGAAGTGAGTTGTTATACAAAAATGCATGGCAGTTACATTTATACTGACAGAAGAAAATATTTGTAGCTCAGGGTTGAACTGTGGATCCTTGGTGCTCTCTGAGTTTGGATGTTTTCTTGCAAAAGATTCATTACCAAACTATGTAGCATCATCAGTGCTAGAAGGGAGTGGGGTATACTCTTATTGTCATATGCTAGTACATAAATCACTATATATATTACATTACTTTTATTAATATATTAATATGTAATATTTTGTTTGGTAATGAAATGTCTGCAAGAAAACCACCAAGTTCAGTGAAAATCAAGGACACCACAATTATGTTCATTTCAAGAACTGGAAAATAGTCAGCATGACAGCCTTTGATAACTTATTTCATTTTCTTATATGAAACTTACTGAGTACCAATTTTCAGAAGCATTTTCTAGATTGTTAAATTTAGAATTGTTGGGGTGATCTATAGTCATAAAGCATCATGCTTTATGGCCAATAATTTTATTGTCCATCTGTACTGACTTTTAACTTTCTTAGCTGGTTAAACCACTGCTTCTACATGTGTAAAGCTAAATATTATTGTTGCATACCAATAAGAAAAGTCTAATAATGTTAAGTGGAAAATACAACAGAACACTTCTAAAGACGTTTGCAATCACTAGCTTTCAATAGCATTGATAACAAACTCAGTTCTTTACTTTGTGATCTATTTGGCAATTTGGAAATTAGCCCATTTCGTAGGAAATTAAATGCTGAAATAATAACTTAGATTTCAGTTATCATATATTGCATGAATAAAGAAGAATTCTTCAGGAACAATCCCCCGCCCCTCAAAATCAACATTAGATCTTTGCAAACAGTATGCAAAACATATGAAATTTATGTATACTGAATCTTTCTCAACTACCTTATCTGATAACCTTTTAGAGAAGTATCCATACTGTATATTTATTTATCTTATTATTTTGAAAGTCAGAAGATACATCTCCAATATCAGAATTTTTCATTCATATCATACTATTTTTTAGTCCATGGATAGATAGCTAATTTCAATAAAATGTGTACAAATAAAGGTAAAGTGAAAAATATGTTGGTAGTTAAAGGCCCCAACTTCTGATTACAGAAGTCAAGTGATGACTAGTCATTTTGATAACCCCTATTCCTATCTATATAATTTTGGTTGTAATCTTTCATTTAGACTGAAATGAAAGATTACAAGTATTTGTATAGGCTGTTTAAAACCTTCTTCAAGAACCTCTTAATCTGGCTTTCCCTGTAGAGCTTCAACAGCAAGATAGGTTGCTTAAAACATGGAGTCCTCGTAATAAATTTAAGTGCCTACCACAACCTAGAATACTTTCTCAAAAGTTCTTTCCCCTTTATGTCTGTTTAATGCCATTTAGATGCTTAAAATGAGCCATTGCTCTCCGTAGCTTTCTAAAAGGTTACAGGCAGTGGTGAGATTCAAATATGTGAACAACCAGTTCTCTGTGTGAATGCTGCTTCCGGAAGTCCATTCTGGGTCTGGGCAACAAAAAATTACCTACTGGTTCTGCCGAAGTGGTGCAAACCAAAGTGGTGCAAACCACCACTGGTTACAGGACTTTTAAAATTGAACTGTTCTCTTTATACCACATTTAATTAAAGAACAGAAAGTACATATTGTTCAGCATCTTAATCGCAGTATCTATTACTACAAAGAAAAATAAATGGAATTCAGTCTTCATCAGAAAAGATTGTAGGGGGAAATCCAGTTTCATATCTTTAAGTAAGCAGTTTGATTCTTTTCAGCCTGCAAATATGTTTTAACCTGCTATCCTTCCATTCTTTCCATTTTTGGCAAGATTAATTCTGGCAAATTGGCACTAGTGAATACATTTCCCTGCTAATGTAAACATTTGTCAGAGCTGTCCTTTATGTACATATTCCAGCAACAACAGAATATTTAGTAGGCATTTTTCAAGAACTGTGTATTAACTTGAGCCAAAGTAATTTAACTGAGGCAGAATACCACCAATGTAGAAAATCTACTCTAGAAGAGTCATATTTGTTGATAATCAGAATATCAACAAATAGCCTGAGCCTGCAAAGATGAAGTGAGGAAAACTAAGGCTCATAATGAACTAAGGCATGCGACCAAAGTCAAAAATAACAAAAAAAAAGCTTCTTTCAACATGTAAAAAACAAGAGCAAAGTGAAGGAAATGATTGGTCCATTAGTGGGTGAAAGTAGCAAGAAGGTGATAAGCAGTAGGGAGAAAGCAGAACTATTTAACTCGTTTTTTGCATCTGTCTTTATACAAAGGGAAAAAACAGACCAACCCATCAAAAATAGTGCCATAAAAAACAGTTTAGAAACACAAGTTAAGATAGGCAAGAAAATGGTAAGTGAGCACCTGTCCAGCCTAGACGAGTTCAAATCACCAGGACCAGATGGATTACACCCCTAGGTTCTCAAGGAACTGGCAGATGTGATCTCAGAACCACTGAACTATATTTTTCAATGATCCTGGAGCACTGGGGAACTACCAAAGGACTGGAAAAGAGCTGATGTAGTTCCCATCTTCAAAAAAGGAAAAAAAATGGATCCAGGAAATTACAGACCTATCAGCCTGACCTCAATACCTGGGAAGATTCTGGAAAAGATAATCAAACAACGAATCAGCAAACACCTAGAGGCAAACAAAATCACTACTAAAAGCCAACATGGGTTTGTCAAAAACAGATCATGCTAGACAAACCTTATTGCATTCTTTGACCAAGTGACAAAGTTAGTGGATCAGAGGAATGCTGTGGACATAATTTACTTGGACTTCAGTAAGGCATTTGATAAAGTAGATCACAACCTACTACTCGATAAGATAGAAAAATGTGGGTTAGACAGCATCACCACCAGATGGATTCGTAGCTGGCTGACCGGCCGTACTCAGCGTGTGGTCCTCAATGAAACAGCATCTACATGGAGGGAAGTGTGTAGTGGGGTCCCCCAGGGCTCTGTTCTGGGCCCAGTGCTCTTCAACATCTTCATCAATGATTTGGATGAGGGGATAGATGGGGAACTCATCAAATTTGCAGATGACACCAAGCTGGCAGGAATAGCCAACATTCCAGAAGACAGGCTTAAGATACAGGAGGACCTGGACAGACTTGAACACTGGGCGCTATCTAACAAAATGCAATTCCAGGGCTTTTTTTCTCATAGAATGCCCAGAACGGAGTTCCGGCACCTTTTTTGGATGGAACCTTGTAGGGTGGGCAAGGCGGGTTGTATGACGTGTGTGAGTTCCAGCACCTTTTTTTTTTTTTAAGAAAAAAAGCACTGTGTAATTCAATGGTCAAATAAGTAAGGTTCTACATTTAGGCAAGAAAAACCAAATGTACAGGTATAGTATAGGGGGTACCTTGCTCAATAGTAGTAACTGTGAGAGGGATCTCAGAGTCCTAGTGGACAATCGTTTAAATATGAGCCAGCAGTGTGCTGCAGTGCCAAAAAAGCCAACACAGTGCTGGGCTATATTAACAGAGGGATAGAATCAAGATCACGTGAAGTATTAATACCACTTTACAATGCCTTGGTAAGGCCACACTTGGAATACTGCATCCAGTTTTGGTCACCACGATGTAAAAAAGATGCTGAGACTCTAGAAAGAGTACAGAGAAGAGCAACAAAGATGATTAAGGGACTGGAGGCTAAAACATATAAGGAACGGTTGCTGGAATTGGGTATGTCTAGTTTAACGAAGAGAAGGATGAGGGGGGACATGATAGCAGTGTTCCAATATTTCAGGGGCTGCCACAAAGAAGAGGGAGTCAAGCTATTTTCCAAAGCGCCTGCAGGCAGGACAAGAAGCAATGGATGGAAACTAATCAAGGAAAGAAGCAACCTAGAACTAAGGAGAAACTTCCTGACAGTTAGAACAATTAACCACTGGAACAGCCTGTCTCCAGAAGCAGTGAATGCTCCAACACTGGAAGTTTTTAAGAAGAAACTGGACAGCCATTTATCTGAAATGGTATAGGGTTTCCTGCCTGAGCAGGGGGTTGGACTCGATGACCTCCAAGGTCCCTTCCAACTTTATTATTATTAGATTATTAGATTATATAGCAATTATTTCTTTAAACAAATTTTACTTATAAGTGTTAAGTGTCTGTATAATTTTTTTACAGAAATTCTCATTCTTCTAATTGTGATTATACAAATTAATCCAAATTAAAGCAAAATAAAAATCAAAACTATTCTTTCTAACCTTCATTTTAGAAGGTTTTTGCCAGTTAAATTTTAAGGTGCAGCAAATAAGTTATAAACAGTAGATAAGAAAAGTGTAAGTTCCTCTGTCTTAAACAAGAAAAAAAATCCTTAGGGGATAAATCGGAATACTTGAGTTGTTGAGGATAATGCAAATAAATTGATTCTTTGAAAGCTTTTCTATAGGTTCCATGACAAAATAGTCATATTACCTCTCTAAGAAGGCAAGAGAGGAAATGAAGGCAGCTGTCAAAATTTAATTCAGTATAACTTTTCATAAAAGAGAACAGTGTTGCTGAAGTTCTCAAGAAGCTTGGCAAGTCTGCGAAAGTGAATTCTTATGATAATAGTATTATCTTCAATTATGCCAAGATAATAAATACACCGTGTGGAGCATTTTTTATAGAACTGAAAATACATGCTGTGATGTTTCTAGAAGGATAATTTTGATCAGTCATCTTTAATGTATGCTTCATACATGGTCACCAGCTATTATTGCCTTCGAAATCAGTTTTATGATAAAGTAAAAATCATGGAATATGAAAACCAAATTTGATCACGTCTAATTTGCCATCTGCTTTGTGCAACCGTCTGTTCAGTGTAATATTAAGATAAGATCATATTTGTGCCTTGTATTGGTCCTAGAACTTATGTTTCTGCTCCTACATTCATTTTTTTTTCTTTCTCAATGCTCGGAGACTACATGAAGAAGTCCCTGCAGTTTATTTCAAGGTAAATTAGAATATTTTAAAGAGTATTCCACTCTATGCTTTCTAGGAAGTCAGTCTAGTGTAAAACAAAAAACAAACAAAAAACAACAACAAACCCCAAATCCAAACGCAGGAAAAATATTGCAGCCCTATTTTGTAATAGTTGGCTCAATGGCAACAGTAACAGGTAGTTGTTGTCCCATGGCCACAATTAAGTAAAGAGTTATAAGACAATCACTAGGTTGATGCACTGAATCTATTGCAGGATTAAACCTTCCAGTCTATCGGCAAACATAAATTAGATTATATGTGGATGTTATGCCTCAATTCAAAGTTCACTGTAAGTACAGTATACATTAATATATATTCCATGTGTTACTCTGTATTCCATGTACTGCTGACATTTACTTGATAAGGAAACTCTAGATCAGGGGTGTCAAACTGCCGGCCCATGGGCCGGTTGCATCATATGGAGGTCATGCCCTCCCCAGCTCCAGCAATGCAAAAAAAGTCATGACACATCGTGACACATCACATGATGCGGCAAGTTTGATACCCATGCTCTAGACATATGTTAGACTTTAAAAGTCAAAGTGAATATCCAACAAACTTCAGCTGTATTCTCTAACCTAAAAAAGTCAGAGTTTTTGTGATAAATAACTTTTCAGCCGAGGCAGTTTCAGCTCAGCTTTCTCCAAACCATCATATGAATAGAAGATTGTATCTGTTACCAGCATTATAAACTAACTGGTATTTCTTCCACTAATACAAGCTGTTTTAATATCTCCAAATAATTAAGTCATTAAGGTTTTTCAATTGTCCTTTGCTTGGTATTTCCTTCACCTATGACTTACCTTTTAAGTAACAGATATTCTTGTCTGGAAAGAAATCAGCACTGTTCTCAAAAGACATATCTAGCAATTCCACAAAAGCATAGTTAATTTTTCTCTCAAATCCCATATCAAACCAAGACAAATCTTAATAATGTGGGTGGTTTCAGGGAGTGGAGTTTTGGAGTTCATACAAGAGTGAAAATCAATTGTATGTAAAAAAAAAAAGTAGAATTTTCCTATTTTAAAAATAAGTCTCTAATGGAAAAAATCAGAGAACAAATCCTGGTTATCTTTGATAAGGATTTTACTCCTCTAGTTTTAGCTGCTAGCTTAGCTTTCTTCTTTGAAGATATGGAATATTAGCTTTAATTGAAAGTTTGTGTTTCCTTATGCCTAATTTCCTCTTCTCTCCTTTCAAGTTACCTGGAGTATATTGGGAACATATAGAACACATCTATGTTCACACAGATACATCAAATAGAAAATCTGTTGCCAGAAAATTGACTCTAACTGAGGTAAACCACTATTACAAAAAAGGTGCTGCATATACTGCCTAACCCAATCTACTGCAAATGACTGATAAGTGACTGTAGACTTGATTCTGAATCAATTACTGTATATTAAAGATGCATATGCCTTCTTGGCTATATCCTCATTATTTAGAATTTATCAAAACATCAACCTGAATATTTTTTGAATAACATCCAAGAACATGAAAATGTAAAATATGTATATATACTGTAAGTACAGTATGTGTTTACTGTGCATAGAATGAACACACAGACACACACACACAACGTTAGAATTTCAGAGAGTCAAAATGAAAATTACAAGTGATTTCATTAGGAGACATCTTGTGATCAGCTCTTCATGCTGTGTGAGTGGACAGATGCTGCTGTTATTGTTGTCACTGCTTTGACCAAAAGCCTTACACATTTTTCAGCCTGCTTCTTGATATTTATTTATTCAATATACAGATATTATACATGTAATATTCAGATAAGAGCAAAACAGCTATAAAACTGTTGTGGAGAAGATAATAATTGAATCTTTTCAAGCAATGCTTAGTCATAAAGGGACTTAATTCAGGCAAAGCACCTCAATATACCACCATCTAGCGGCAGCACAAAGCTGTTACATCAAGGCATCAAAAGTGTACAGTATGTTGCATGGAAAGTCATCTCTAAGAAATCAACACAAGGTAAAGATAGATAATACCTGAACATTGTGCCAGGTCTGCCCATTAAACAAATTTGATTTCTGTTTGTCTCACTGACTCTTCTATTGATGAAAGTTCGGCAAGTTTGGGTGACCCTTGCATTCTACCAGCAGGAAAATCTGAGCTCCCTGCGGGGAATATTTGTATGCATAAGCACAAAGGTGCAAAGGTACTTCAATAGCTGTTTCAAAAAAGATGTATCATCATCAGACTGAGTCATTCTGTAGGAGGAAAACTGAGGAAGATAAACACAATGCCTTGACAGAAAGAAGACATGGTGCTGATGAAATTGAGTGTAGTGTTGGACTTCTGCTGGAGAAAAATAGCAATTTAGGGCTGGGGAATTGTTAAAATTAAATTAAATTAAATTAAATTAAATTGCTGTTTCTTTTTGTGCTCACTTCTTTTCAGCAAATGACCATTCCATATTCTCCTGTAAAGAGTAGCAACTTTATGAATCTTGGCAATTGCTGCAAAATAAATGTCATAAAGTAATTAGAAAGAACCCATCGGAATATGGTAGGCTCAGATCATATTCCTGTTCAGCTGAAAAAGATCCCAATGACATGAGTTGGGCTTACATGTTCATTCAGATAGCTGTATAAAGTCCTTTCCAATAGCCCCTAATGTACATTGAAACTCTTAAGCTGCCCTATCACTGATAAATTAGCACTTCCTCCGTAATTCATATCATGTCATGTCCCTGTGTTTCTTCCCTTCTCTTTAGTGTGTTCTTATTTGTATGACGAATTTGCAGCAATGTTTTGTCCAGATGCTCATTCAGATGAACATGAAGAAATGCTCTAGAGATTGAGTTGTATTTAATTTGATTTTTTGTTAATAATTATAAAAAACTAATAATTTTTTTTTAAAAAAAGAAATGCTCTAGAGGTTATGCAGATAATCTACCATTTGTTTCATTGGACTGCATTGAACAAGTCCATAATGTAATAGATTAGAAACATAATTACTATAAATGGAGGGGGGAAAATGCAGAAAAAGATCAGCATTTTTGGTGACCTTGGCTTATTAACACTCTATGACAAGTCTCTAATTTCACCTTGGATGAAAATTCTCACATTTTCTCATAGACCAGGCTATAAAGCTAACAAATCTACCAGCGAAAGATATAGCTTTAGAGGCTATTAATTTCTTCAATATTCTTCACAAGTGATTAAATTAGTAGCAAGTAAATTAATTAGATCACTAAAAATATCAGAAGGAGTGTGTAGGAGGACTTGGCAAAATAGCCCTCAATTTCAGCAATAGCCAGCCAGCTGCAAAAAAACTACAAGCAGGACAGAAATATTATGTTACCCCAGTTGTTTTGTCTCCAGCATACAATATTTCTGATCCTTAATGTCACTATATAACAAGTTCCATTTTTATTATTGTAGCCAGTATCTACTGTTCCTGAATTGATCTATTAATTCTAACATTATGATTTGCCTGTTAGAAAAAGAATACAACCAATTTGCTCAAAATAGAAAATGATTTTACTTGTAGATTGTAGAAGCTGGTTCTCATTATCACTAAAGAATGTAATTAAAAACAAAAGAACCCATGAAATTGGTTCCAAAGAAATCCAGAAAGAGAAACATAAGGCTAGGAGAGCAGTGCAGGTTTAACTAAAGCATTTGTTTGCCCAATACATAAAACAGATGTGCCTTCAGCTGATGCCAAAGCTTACAAGAGTTGGCATTAGACATAATGGAGGAGGAGGAGGAGAATTCCAGTCAAAGTGCCATATTTAGAAAGTCTTACTCAATGAGTGATATTACAACATGCCCTGTTTGTCACTTTGTTTGGTTTATTACAACTAAGGTTTAATTCATTCAATCAATCTGTGAGGACTTGTTGAAGCATTAAGTTGGCAGCATTAAGTCTTCAACTTTACAGGCTCAGGTTGAATACAATTAAGCTAGAATTGGATATTCTAAATATACTATGCTATTTGAGGGAAAAAGAGAGGGAATATTTGACGTATTGATTATATTATGTATATATGTCTTGTTTTAAGATGTTTGATTACCCCAGCACCACGGTATGTCCTGAATATGTTCCTTTAAGAACTTAAAAAAACCAATAAAATTTGTTTTAAAAAAAAGTCTTCAACTTTCAGAGAACTATTTGTTAAATCCATGGGAGATCTTCTTCTGCCTGATTTAGAAGCTATAAAATGTATATCTTTTCAAATTGTAATGTATCACCTGTCTTTCATCTTGAAAATAATCTTAATCCAGCTTTTTAGTTACCTTAATAATATTGGGTTTTAATTAATTATATTTCACTTTCCAGTCTTAATTGCTTTGAGTTCTCTATGGATGAGAAAATTGGATGGTAATTAAGATGCATAATTTTGTTTAGACTTATTTATTAATAATCCATACTAATTAGTCAATTTAGTTGTGGGTGTTTTTTAAAAAAATGGAATGTCAACACTGGCCAATAATTATTTTAAGCAATAGAAGTTAATGTTGACATCACAAGCCATTGTTTTTCAACCTTGGCCACCTAAAGATGTTTAGACTTCAACTCCCAGAATTCCCCAACTATTGGGAGTTAAAGTCCACACATCTTCAAGTGGATGAGAAAGACTGTCCCAAACAGATCTGCAGGGCATTCATTGTATTGGAGACAACTCTTCTTTTCACTATTGGCTGGAATATGATCTAGGACCAACTTTGGAGTACTTGTATCTCCAATCCTCTTATATATTTCTGAGACAATTGCCATCACTTCTATACAGTATACAGTAATTTTCAGCAATTACTCCAACTCAGCCAGAACTCCTAAAAAAGGGTGGCATTGCTAGTAAGGAATTAGCTCTTGCTATGGAGGATTTCCTGTCCTTTAGGAACTCCACATCCCAGAAGCACAGGCTTTAGATGTCTGTTAGAATCTGTAGATTATTTTACCAAGGTGCAACTCCTTTTGGGAATAAATGGTATTGAAATGATCAGACAATATTTTCTGCCTTCAGATTTATCTTCTAAAGCAGAAATGGAAAAAATGTGAGAAAGGGGAAAATAAAGCAATAAGTGGAAAATTGTTATGGTGGTTTGAGTGCTAAGGTACAGGTTCAAAGAGATGAGGATTCAAAAGTAGTTTTTAGCAGAGCCAGTAGGGCTGCTTTGTTTCTTTTCCATTTGGTTCTGTATCAACTGGCTCCCAAGTTTCAGATAAATGAATTAAATTTGAGAAAAATGTAATTTGTTCAACATTAAAGGAATGGAGATGTTTGCCAACTACAAGCCTTTTTCACAACCTTATACAATTCATTGCTGCAGGCTGTAGGTGTTTATAAAAATAATGCTAGAAAGCCCTGTCAGTAAAAATATTCCAGAATGAAGAAATGTTGCAAACTTTATTGTCTGTTCAACAATTCCTCCAACCTTTAAATTTTCTGTTCTTCCACTGAGTGAAGTGTGCATAATCAAACACAGTGATGTATTCATCTGTACTGTGCCACTCATAAGTTTCAGAGTACTTTGCAAAATTACAAACTATATGTACTTCATTTATAATGGAAATTCAAGGACCTCTGGGTTAGAATTTGACAACCATGTAATAATACTAGCAGCACAATCTATCAGGTTTAGATGATGGAGGGATGAGGAATACATTATCTGGAGATTTTTAACCAAGGCACAAAAATGTAATTGTCAGTGCTGGCAAGTGGTCAGAATACTTGGGTTAGTATCTTATTAGAGAAAAGAAAAAGAAATTTAGATCTTTCAGTGAATTCAATTAATAACACTTTATTCATATAGACTAGTTTAATGCAGTTGCTTCAATCTAAATCCTTTGGGTGACACACCCTGATGCAGTAAATGATCACATCCAGAACTAACTGAAAAAATAACTTTCTGAAGATTGCAATTGTTCTGTTTCAGGAAAAGAGGCATTGAGACGAAGCAACGAGTTCCAACTGTCTCCTTTATTGCAACACCAACAAAACAGGTTTTAAAATGGTGCGCCCCCTTTTATAGCCCCCCCTGCACAATACCTCGCTGGCCAATCATTGCAAAGGCTGGAAGCAGCCTTTCTTGTCCCGGGCATCCACATGGTCTGCCCGGGCCAATCGCTGCAGCCTGTGCCTGCTGGTCCAGGACATAACACCCCTCCCCCCTTGGCTAAAATAATAAGGCACACTTATTATTTTAAATACTCCAACACTCCATTACATTGCTTACGTTGCATCTATATATACACAACACTACAGTCTTGCTATCATCATGCTCCCCACTCCCCTTGAGCTGCATTACTTAACCCAGACTACCAGGCCTGCCCATGAACTGACAAGGACCGTACATAGTCTTGTAAGTATTTGGGAGGACCTCTGGCCTGCCCTGATCTTGTCATGGCCAGTGTGTGTGCCTGGCCTGCCAGCTCGCCTGCCAGGCTAGCCAGACCAGGACTTTGTTGCCCCAAAGACCCAGGGGACCCACCCAGCTGCTGACTGGCTGGATCTGCTAAATCCAAGCCAGGGTTCCTTGGGGGGGGTGGAATTCCCCAAGTGGTGGGGTAGAATTCCCCAAGTCCCCAATGGACTCCTCTTGGGAGCACTGTCCCTTGATCCCTAGACCAGCAGCTGGAGTGGCCTGACTGCCAGAGGCCGGAGCTGCCTCCATGGTGAACCCCCTTTCTGCGGACTCCCTGTTTGGAGCAATAGCTGAAGCCTGGGAATGTTGGAGAGACCATGGTCCACAATCGTAATTGTGGCCCTCCCCCCCCCGAGAGCAGAGCTAGGAGCAGAAGAGTTGCTGGGAAGCCTCCAGCGCAGTTGGTCAATGTGACATCAGATCACACGACCATCATCCAAGGCCACTTTGTATGACAGCGGCCCAGAGACCTTGCATACCACTGCTGTGACCCAGAGATGTCCTGGTCCATAGTTCCTTGCCCAGACCGGATCGCCCACTTGTAGTCTCCTAGGTGCCCACAGCTGTGACACCTGTGAAGCCACCCGGTCTGGGTGCAATTTGTCCAGTTTCGTGATGAGGCGGCGACCCCAGCCGAGTTTAGCTGGGCTCTTTCCAGTAGCTGTGCAAGGTGTGGTGCGGTGGCAAAGAAGAAAGTCCGCTAACCTGTGATGCCAGGTCCCTTGAGTGATCCTCTTTAAGGCATCCTTGGTTGTGCGCACCATTCGTTCAGCCTGGCCATTGGAAGCTGGATGGAACGGTGCAGATGTGGCATGCCGGATCATGTTGGCCTGGAGGAACACCTTGAACTCAAACAATGTGAATTGGGGCCCGTTGTTGGAGACAAGGACATCTGGAAGTCCATGTGCAGCGAAGATCCCTCTCAGCACCTGGATGGTCCTAGCAGTGGTAGTGGAGGAGACAGGCATGACCTCTAGCCATTTGGAATGGCTGTCCATGAGAATTAAGAAGAATTGGCCATGAAAGGGCCCAGCGTAGTCGATATGGACCCTCGACCATGGGGTATGAGTCTCCTCCCACCTATGAACTGGGGCCTGGGGCATCTCCGGCCTTGACTGTTGACAAACAGTGCACCCATGGACCTGGGCCTCGACATGTTTGTCGAGCCTAGGCCACCAAAGATGGCTGCGTGCTAACGCCTTCATCCGGACTATTCCCGGATGTCCCTCATGCAGAGACTGCAGGACTCTAGTCCTCAACGAGGTTGGGATTACTACCTAGCTACCCCATAGGACACACCCCTTGAAGGTGGAAATCTTGTGCTTCCTCTGCCAGAAGCTCTGGAATTCTGAGCCTGGACATGTGTCAGACCATCCAGACAACGCCCAAGTCAGCACACGTGTTAGCGTGTGATCGGTGGCTGTTTCTGCAACCACATCCCTAGCACTGAGGGGAGATTCAGGCAAGTCCTGAATAGACAGGATGAGATTGGCAGGTGCTGGATCTGCCTCTATCTGCTGTAACGGCAACCTGCTGAGACCATCTGCATGATCCATTTCTTTGCCTGGCTTGTGAACCAGTGTATGGTCATATGCAGACAGGAAGATAGACCACCTCAGCATTTGTGGGGATATTATGTGTGGGGTTTGTTTGTTCATTGTAAACAATCCCAGCAGTGGCTTATGGTCTGTAAAGACCATGAAGTGGCGGCCATATACGAAGTCATGGAACTTCTTTATGCCAGCCACTATGGCTAAGGCTTCCCTATCTATCTGTGCATAATTGAGTTCAGCTGATGATAGGGTTTTAGAGTAGTATGCTATTGGGACTTGCGTTCCATCAGCCTTCAAGTGACTTAACACAGCCCCAATCCCATAAGGGGACACATCACAGGTGATGCACACTGGCAAGTTCTCATTGAAGTGCGCGAGGACTTCATTTGAAGAGAGCAAGGCCTTGACCTCTTTGAAGCTCTTTTCATGTGCTTGTGTTCACTGCCACGGGGACTGTTTGTACAAGAGCCGGTGTAACGGCTCAGCCACTGCAGCCTTGTGAGGAAGGAATGAGTGGTAAAAATTTAGCAGTCCCAGAAAGGCCTGAAGTTCGCCCTTGGATTTGGGACCTGGCGCCTGCTGAATTGCTTGCAGCTTGGATTCAGCAGGGTGGATGCCCTGAGCATCAATGCAGAATCCTAGAAACTCCATGGAGGTAACCCCAATCTTGCACTTGTCTTGCTTAAGCTTCAGCCCCGTTTGGCAGAAACGTAGCAAAACAGCTCTCAGCCTTTCGGCTAAGAGATGAGGACATCATCAAAGTACCGGCAAATGCCAGGGATATTTCGGAGCATTCGCTCCATTACACTGGAAGATGCCAGTGGCCACATTTACTCCAAATTGCAATCTTTTTACCTTGAATGCCCCCCCTGTGAGTCACTATAGTTTGGGCCTCTGCCGTTTCCTCATCAACTGGCAATTGTTGATAGGCCTGAGCCAGGTCAAGCTTAGCAAAGATCTGCCCCCCCTTGAGGGAGGCTAGAATGTGACTGACCACTGGTACTGGGTATGAATGCTGCTGCAGTGCTTTGTTAAGCGTGCACTTGTAGGCCGCACAGATTCAGACTTCACCATTGGCCTTCAGTGGCATAACTATGGGTGTTTCCCATGGACTACTGTCCACAGGCTCTAAGATACCCTGCTGAATCAGTTTATCCAGCTCTGCATCTATTTTACCCTTTAAGGCAAAGGGCACCATGCATGGCTTGATTCTAATGGGACTATGGCTGGGTCTAGCCTCAGAGAAATAGGAAGGCCTTTGTAGAAGCCAAGTTCTGGACTAAACACATCTGCAAATTCCTTGCAGACTCCAGCCAGGCCTGTTGTTTGCATGCTGTGTATTCCAGTCACCTGAATTCCCAGGGCCTCAAACCAGTCGAGTCCAATGAGACTCGTACCGTCTCCCCCAACCACAACTACATCCAGTAGCCCCTCAAAATTCCTATGCTGCACCTTGAGTGTGGCCTCCCCCCTCATGTTGACTCTGGAATTTTGGAAATCTGTGAGGATGAGGTTTGACGGCCTGAGTTTCACCTGCAGACCACTTCTGCTGCAGACCTTGTTAAAGGTGTCTAAGGGGATGATTGATAGAGCAGACCCAGTGTCCAGCTCCATCGACAAGGGGACCCCTTGCAACTTCATGTCAATGTGAAACTTCTTCCTAAGTGGGCTATGGATCCCCGTTCTAAAAACGCTCCTATGTGATGCGCAGAAGCCCACCCTGTTCTGGCTGGGGACCCTGGTACCTTTCTGAGGCAATTCTTCTGGGTAACATTCCTTCTGGTGACCCAAACAGACAGAGGCAATGTGGCCTTGCCTCCCACAGGCCGTGCAGATGGCAGAGCGAAAACGGCAGTCTGCACGGCGATGGCAGCCTCCACACCTGATGCACCAAGGGGATGATGCTGGCTGGGCCTTCCCTCCATGAGGCCTTCTCTTTGGAGTCTGATGCAGCCAGTCCACTTCCAATTCTGGATCCTGTTCGGATTCTTCATGAGCAACTTCTTGATGGACGGTGGCTGGAACTTGAGGGGGCTGGGAGAGCCGCAAGGCCTTCACAGCTCCGCCTGCTGCTTCTTTGGCTGAAACTTCCCTCAGGGCATCTTCGAAGTGAGGCCTTCCTTTGCAAAGAGCTTCTGCTGCAACTCCTGGCTTTGCAGGCCAGAGACAAGCCGATCCCTCAGTCTCTCCTCCAAGTCTTTGAATTCACAGTGCCCAGTTGCTTGTCGCAAGGCCACAACAAACTCTGCTGCAGACTCACCAGGCCTCTAGTCCCTCTGCTCAAATGCGTGTCGCCAGGCAATCACTGAGAGCTTGGGTTCAAAATGCTCTTGAAGCATCCTCTTCAATTCTGTGTAGGTGATTGATTCCAGTGGTGATGGGGCGACCAGATTCTTCGCAATCTCGAAGGTCTCTTGCCCACACACACAGCAGCGTGGTAGCTTTGAGGTCATCTTCACGAATTTGATTCACCCAGAGGTAGTTCTCCACCTGGGCCACGTACGAGCTCCAGCGTTCTGGTTGAGCTGTGTCAGATTCTGAAAGCCGGCCTATCTTTGCCATCGTTTCAGCCCAGGACCTTCATCCATGCCTCTTGCTGCAAGGATTGAGAAGGGGCCCCCTTTTCTGAGTTCACCTCCAGCGTCTCAGTGCTGGCAGGCTAAGTCAATCTCCAGGAGCCACACTTCTCTGAGCTGCAAGCCCTCCTGTGGTGAGTCAGCTTGGCTTCTTAATCTGTTTGCCTTGCAGGCATCCCACCTTCGTCGCCAATGTTCTGTTTCAGGAAAAGAGGCATTGAGACGAAGCAACGAGTTCCAACAGTCTCCTTTATTGCAACACCAACAGAACAGGTTTTAAAATGGTGCGGCCCCCTTTTATAGCCCCCCTGCACAATATCTTGCTGGCCAATCATTGCAAAGGCTGGAAACAGCCTTTCTTGTCCCGGGCATCCACATGGTCTGCCCGGGCCAATCGCTGCAGCCTGTGCCTGCCGGCCCAGGACATAACAGCAATGCTTTAAAAGCAAAAGGGAAGAAGCCAGGGAGGAAATTAATGGTGTTTAGAGCTGCAACTTAAATGAGAAAGACCTATTTGTATTAAGGAAGAAACAGCTCCATTAAATTTGATGGTACCTGTGTAAGTAGACAGGAATCGATACTATTTGGAAAGTTCTTAACTGAAAAATAAATTACAGAAACAGAAGGAGAAGGTCCAGACTGCAAGATATGAGAAACATTGTCTGAAAACACCCATTGGGTTTAATGAAAGGTGCACAAAAATACAGCTTTGCATAGATGCCATTATTTTGCGGATCTGGGTCAAACATTTTATCTTTTCCCAAAAATGTACTGACTCATTTTTTCCCCAAAATGGATCATGCAAAGCCTTGTAGATATCTGTATCTAAGGCAGAACTTTTAATGAACTATGGGTTCATTAAACTTACAAAACTAAAGCAAGTACACCCAATCCAGCTTGGCCTGCAGAAAAACAACCATGGTCACTAGTCCTTCTAAACTTCAGCATCTGCAGTAGACTTCTCTGATTCTATATGAATCATTAACTTGAATATTTCCACGGATGAAAAATTAAATAGCATAGTGCCATCCCTATTGTTGAAAATTTATTTACAGCATATGTCTCTTTCTAGTTTCCTTAGTTATATTCATTATTACAAAGCGCTGGAAGGAACATACTTATCCTACCAGATTACACAATACATAGGCAGAATCTCTGACCCTTTTCAAAAACCTCAAGGCTGCCACAAGCTACGAAATTGCAGAAAATGAATCCTTGGTATGATAGCCCACAAACCAAGTTGTCTTTCTCCTCATACTCCTTTTTGGAAACACTGAATTCATTCTTTGATGGCTGTTGTATCTATCTGATGCATCTACGTGGAAGCAAGAATACTATAAGGGTAGTCCCTGAAATGATATTTTAAATAGCAAATAGATTTTGCATGCTGTGTGGATAGCTTTGCAGTCATTTAATATATGCCATGAGCCACTCCCAAAGATATACACAATGTGGTACTGCTTGGGCAATCAAATAGTGTGATTTGTGTAATTAATGTAATTTTGCAAAACAGAGCACATTTTCTGTTTGAAAATTTCCAATGAAGATTTGCTATCATGACAGGTTTTGAGCAAGCCCGAGTAACCAATACTCCATAGCAGATGCCTCCCACCCTATTTTTCACTCAGAGAGGGTCTGGCTGAGAATTAGTTTGTGTTTGAGGAGCAGGGGACTTTAGGGCAGTGCCTCCCCCAATCTTTTGGGCACCAGGGACTAGTTCCGTGGAAAGAGTTTTTTTCTGTGGCCTGGAGAGGGTGTAGTTTTGTGTGCTGCCTGCATTCCAGAGATGGGGTTTGTTTGTGTGGCCCAGTTTCTGGCATGCTGCAGTCTGATGCTGGTCCACAGACCAAGGGTTGGGGATCCCTGCTTTAGGGGGATAAAATTGATGCCTTATGTCTCTCAGTTTTAAAGCACACATTATATTCCCTAAGCACTTCCAAATGTACATATAACACACATAAATTTTAAGGAAAAAAAAGTTTGGTTAAGCCTTAGCCCTGAATAATAATAATTAAAAAAAAACAGTTCTAAAAAATTCCAACTACTTTTGTCATTCCCCTTTTAGGGAATTTGGCTAAAAAGGGCTACTGCCCTTAGATAAAGGCAGTTCCAAGCAATATGAAACAGACATGGTGACCATCTCATAGGTATGTATGTGTTTATTTATATTTATATTTCACTTTTCTAAACCACCCATCTCCCTCAAAGTGGGGCTCTTTATTAGTTAGTAATATCTGGTCTGAAGGTGTTGTGCATAATGCTTCCTTCTCCTATTTTCTCTACTACAACAATCATGTGAGTTGGGCTGAGAGAAAGAGACTGGCTGAAAATCACCCATCGGGTGTTTATGCCTAAGAGAAGACTAGAATTCTCAATCTCCTAGAGACTAGGCCGGCACCTTAGCTGCTACAGTAAACCAGCACTCTATATGTTGGTGGTTAGATTTGTTCAGCTGTTCTGAAGTTTGGGGTTCCATAACTAGCATCTAAATGAGTTCCCTGCCAATCAGCTCAACATCTGCAGGTGGAAAGCATTGAGGAAAAAAAGTGCCATCTTGCAAATATTTACAATATTGGCTTTTATACAGTGTGGCTAAGATGAGGGCTGAGCCAGTACCTGCAGTCTTTTTTTTCTTTTAAATAAGTTTTATTGTTTTTTTTCATTTTACAGACAAGTGCTTACGAAACAACGTGGTGGCAGGGCAATCAATTATCCACACAACAAAGTCATACCCATAAAAATCAGATTAAATCATTAAAAAAGAAAAAAAAGAAAAGAAAGAAAAAAACAGAACCCCCCTCTTTCCCCTCTAATAACTTATTATATTCAAATTGATATATTTCAATACAACTAGGTCAATCCTATCAATCCTTAATAACTTTTCATCTAACTAGATCCACAAATCCAACTCCTGTGTGAAGTTTACTTATTTCAGTTACTATGTTCCATATTTCTAATCTAAGTACATAATTAACACTTCGGGAATCTCCCCATTACCTTTTCCCTTAACATATTCAATAAACATTTATTAATATCATTTCTTATTTTTCCCTATTCTTCTTCCATTACAAAATAACCATCAGTTCTAATGTATATATAAAAAAAGGTATATTAGTTCATATAAAAAAAGAACAAAGAAAAAGAACAAAGAACCAAACAGAGCAAAGTAAAAAAAATACCTTTCCATTTCTATTATACTTTATAATCTAATAATCAATCCCTCAATATCAGTATCACATTTCTTTAACCTCATCAAAGTTACTATATCCAAAAAATATTAATACATAGATAAACACCTTATTATTAAGTTCAGACCCTTAATTAACTTTTATTCAATCTAACATCTTATTTAACTGTCATAAGCCATAAATCGATCCATATCTAATAAGCCTTTTAAAATCATTACATAAAACCTTCAATCACATTCTTAAATCTTATTCTAGCTTTCCTTTTATGCCAAATAGGTTTCCACAACAAGGCCACTATATCCATAAGCAAGTCATTTTTTTTATCTTGTCATGTCCTTTGAATCAAACAGAGACATCTTCTTTTCTGTTTTAGGAACCTAGCTCCTTTGTAAATAATCCCTTGTTGTTTAACAAGGTCCAATCTCCACTTTTGAAACTGTTGAGTAGCCGGCTCAATTACGTCCAGTTTTGTACCTAATAGTTGTTTATCCAAGTTAGCATCGTTCTCAGTTCGTTGGGCTTGTCTGTCCATTTCTATTAATTTTAGGGTTGTAAGTGGTTTAATTACAGTCCTTTTTAATTCCTCAGAAAACTCATCAGCCTGCGTATAGTGTAAAGTGGAATCTTCTTTACCTTTAGTTAATCCCGCTTCTAGTATTTCTTGATCCATAGAGTACTCAGACGAAGTCTGGGAGTCAGTTTGGAAGTTCAAAGCAGGATTTCTATTTTTTATTTTCATCGTAAATTCTTTTATTTGCAAACGTATTTCATCAGTAGCTTCATAAAGTTTTTCCAGTATAAGTTTATAGTCAAGTTGAGCCAAGGGTTACTCTATTTCAAAGATAATCAAAAACAGTCTGTATCATTTAATAGGGGCTGTGTTCAGAGAACATTTAATCAGTGTCCATCCCCACCAGTGCAGCTGTTAATCTTCTTTGTATTTTCCCCTTTATGATAATCTGAAAGTCAAGGTTAATCCAATCCTCAAAAGAAAAAGTTGCAATTTTAAGTCACTAATTAAAGTTGCAATTTTAAGTTTTTCCACAAGGGGTCCTCAGTAGCATGTAAAATCTTCTCCCAGAAACCAGGAATCTCATAAACAAGATCAGGAAATACAGAAAAAAGAAGCATTCAAACCCAATAGCAGATTCAATACTGACAAAATTTTCCAAGACCCCGAAGTGAAGGAAAAAAGAGAGAAAAAAAGGAAAAAAATCACTTTAAGTTAATTCAGTCCAAGCTTCTTTTCCCCACACTCACAAACACCGCCTTCGTAGAGTAGGGAAATCATTTAAAAGGTGCTTTTTACAGGCGCAAAAAAAAGAAAGAAAAACCAAGAGAGGGAGGAAAAAAAATCTCACCCGGCTCAGCCACGGTGGTTCCTGTGCTTAGATGTTCTTCTGACTTCTGGTTGCAGCGGCTAGATGAACGGCCATTTTACTGGCCGTTCTTTCCACCGTCAGCCCAAAGGAGCAATCTTGGTCCCTGGAAGAAGCTACCGCTCTCCCAAGGACAACAAGGACCTCCTCACTGGTAGCTGCCCCCACAGGGCAGCTTTTCGACCGGATTAAGGGTCTACCGGCAGCAGAGAATCAGCTGGCAAGGAGAGCCATCTCCTTGCACAGCTGCGAGCGCAGCTATCCAGAACCAGAAGTCAGTGCCTGCAGTCTTGAGTATTACTGTACAGCAGTATTTCTCAACTCAGCAATGTGGCATCAATTCCCAGAATTCTCAGCCAGGATGCTTCTTAAAGTTGCAGAGATTGAGAAATGCTGCTTCTAGAGAGTCAGTTGTCAAGATGTTTGTTTCAGACCAGGGACACGCAAGCTGAAGTTCACCACCTTTACAGGATTGTTGTTATAGGAAAAAAAGGAATAGAGGATTGTTAGCATGCTGCCTTGACTTTTTTTTTTTAAAGAAAGAGGGCATAGCAATGCAGTATGTAAAGAAACCAGGAAGAACGAGTGGTCTGAGAGGAAAATAAAATCATGGAATTGAAGGGACAGTTGTAATTCTTTATTTTGACCAACTGGGCATGGCAGTATAGCTGGTCAGCGGCAAATGTAAGTTATTAGATTTATCCACAGTAGGATCCTTCTTCATGAATTCTAAATTAGGAAGGAAAAAAGTAGAGAAAAATAACTGGGAAAATATATTCAAAGACAGCTACTATTAAGTGGGCAGATATAGCATTTTTCTAAAGATGTGCAGAGTTATCTGATATGTTAGTGACCTTCCATACTGACTGGAAAAGTCTGTGAGCTGAAGTCCGCACACCTTAAAATTGTTCAAGTTGAGAAGTACTGCAGCATCTCATATGAGCATTACTGTTTCTATCTGTTCCAAATATTTTAGCCAGGAAAAAAAGTTCTGTGTGGCTAGAAAGAAGTAACAGAACCAGGAAAAGACTAACCTATTAATGCAACCTGTCAGGGCCCACTTCAATACCTCATCCCAAGAAAGTAAAACTCGTAGAAGTGGTTTTCTTCCAAAAGGAGCTTTTATTAGGAGAAGCTGATAGTAGGCATAATAGACAGGATCTGAGGGTTTCCCACCAGATCGATAGGTAAAAAGTATCTCAAGCATAACCCCACCCCATAGTTCATCCAGTCAGTTCAAACAGATGTTAAGATGTTAAGTTCATTGTGGGAAAAAAGGAGATAACATCAGGCTGTCTCTGGACTGCAGCAATGTTTAGGCGGCTCTTCACACCTTCCCTTGCAAATGCGGAGATAAAGCAGTTGCCGGAGGTACATTCCATTCTCCTCCCCCCTTTCTACCTGACAACAGTGGAGAAAAAGTTCACAGAGGAAGAAATGTAGAAACAGCAAAGTGTTACATTGTAGTGATAGAGGAAACAAGGCAATAAACCTCAAGTGCTTCCCCCCTCCCCTCCAGGAGTATGGCAGAACCCAGGGAGAGAAGAGAATGCAATTCAGGTTTAGAGAAAACACAAAAGATGGAAAGGAAAGGGTTAAATATGGGTTCTGACACAACCCAAGATTCTGTTACAAGAGAAATGATACAAATATCTTTGAATTGTCCTGAAGGCAGGACAAGAAGCAACGGATGGAAACTGATCAAGGAGAGAAGCAACCTAGAACTAAGAAGAAACTTCCTGACAATTAGAACAATTAACCAATGGAACAACCTGCCTCCAGAAGTGATGAATGCTCCAACACTGAAAGTTTTTAAGAAGAGACTGGACAGCCATTTGTCTGAAATGGTATAGGGCTTCCTGCCTGAGCAGGGGGTTGGGCTAGATGACTTCCAAGGTCCCTTCCAACTTTATTATTATTATTATTATTATTATTATTATTATTATTATTATTATTATTATTATTATTATTATTATTATTATTACTGCTACTACTACTACTACTACTACTATTATTATTATTATTAAGTTCAGATTATGGTGATCCCATACCAGTGAAATTTTCTTTGGCAATAAGTAAGTGCTTTGTCATTCCCTTCTTTGTGGGTGGTTCTTTTTTCCAAACATCCCAATATAATCTACAATCTGTCTTAGTGAACCTCCATCCAAACCAAGGTCAGCTAAGAATTACTATAGCAGTACTTAAGAGTTTGTGAACTCTTTTAAATGTTCAGTATTTGTGCATTGACATGACCTAAGATGTGATTTGTTCTCCACCCAAGTCCTATAACTAGATACAGAAAACCCAATTAAACAAACAAATCAAAAACTTATTGGATTGCCTCTTTTCAAGATGGCTGCTGCTTCATAAGGTTTATTTTTTCCTCTTACCGACGATCTGCTGATTTCACTGCTAAAGCTGGTTCTTTGGCAGTGCTGCTACCTGGTTTTGAATGGGAGCACTTAGGAGTGATCCAAGATGACTTTTGGATGATTGTGGACACAGTGGGGAAGGGGGGGTGGTCTTGAAGATTCCAGTTCCCTCTGGAAGCAATTGAAAAGTCACCGGCTGTATCCACCTTCCTGTCAAGCAGTTTCATTTTCTAAACATGTTGGAATTTTAACTTTCACTTTTTGACTTATTGTTTTATTTTGCCTTTTGCTTTAAAATTTGAACAGTGGTTCATCATTGATTTATTTCAAGCCCTTTCTGGACTCTAATTGCTTTTTCTCTGTTTTCCTTCTTTGTTGTTTTGGATAACCTCTATCTCTTCCATATGGAAAATATAGCAACGTTCTGGGTGATAGTGAAGAGACATTAGACTCTCACAACTAGATTCTGTATTTTGTGAATTTGCAAAATACTTGGAGTTTATTTCTATTGAATTTTTCTTATAAATTTGGATTGAAATAACCAGTGCTTTTTTTTTGTCATAGAACGCACTGGAATGGAGTTCCAGCACCTTTTTTTGACAGATTTTTCAAGTTTTAAAAGTAACTTTTGAAAATTTGATGTTTGGTCCACGTGGACTTGAATGATGTGTCAAGTATAATAGGTCAGTGGCATTAAAACGGTGCATGCGGGCTGCTTGTGTGTTAAGTCCAATGCATACGTACTTTGTCCGCGCTGGTTGTGATGGCGCTTCTCGGCTTGTGGCACTGCTCGGCTTGTGATTGGTCATGTGTTTGCATGCTGAGTGCTTACTGCTGTTATGTTTCATTACACAACTGACATGTGTGGGCGTGTGTACAGTGATTGACTATGTGCGAAAGGTAAATAATTTATTTTTAAAAATTGTTAGTGAATTGAAAATCTTTTTTTAATTTTTAGTGTAAAATTTACTATGAATATTTGCCTTAAATACAATAAATTAAATTTATGTTAAGAACTGAATATATAATTTTTTAAATAAAAGATTAACAAGATGTGAGTTCTGGCACCTTTTTTCTTACAAAAAAGCACTGGAAATAACAGTGTTGGGATTCAGCCAGTTCGCTCCAGTTAGGCAGAACTGGTAGCTAATTTTTTGTTGCCCAGGTGCAGAATGGACTTCTGGAAGCAGCATCCACACAGAGAACCGGTTGTTCACATATTTGAATCCCACCACTGAATATAGAGGAAAATATTTGTTTTGTTCTTTGTTCTCTGATTAAGTTCCACAGATTAAAATGTCTGAACAGTGTCTGAAATCTAAGAAAGAGGGGTGGGAAAATATGCAGCTTCTAGCTGGTTTTCTCTTACATAAATTGGATCAAACTTTAATGATTCTACAAAAAATGTTACAACCTGAAGCTTTATCTTTGGTGGAAGACACACAAAAGGACTTTGGTTCAGTTCTAGATCAAAGATGTTGTTCAGAGGTTTAAGTTTAAGTCTGTATACTTCTCCAATATTACAGCCTTAGCTGGAAGAGAGGGAGACAAATTCTTTTCCTCTACAAAGGAATCCCTTTCCTCTATGGAGATGGAGGGAGACTGGGTGGATTTATTAGTGATAACTGTAACTACTTCTGCTTTTCACTCTGACTCGAAGAGAGACATATTGTAGAGACCGAATTTACTACATTTAATTAAACAACAATTGACAAGAGAGGATATTAAGAAACAAACATGTTATAACTTTTGGGATGATCCAGGATAGTTAAGATGCTGTGGTAAATTTTCTACAAGTGGATTACAATAACAGCTTGTTAACAGAAATATTTGAAACTTTAATTTTGTTGGGTTTTACTATTATTGTTTTTCCTGCTAATTATTTTGTCACTAATGTAACATACAGAAGACAGGTCAACAAGTTGCTAATAGATTTAGTAGTTTAAAAAATTTAGGAGGGCCTGTTTCACAAGGGATCGGAATGAATTGCAGTAATATATTAATTAGTATTCAACTAGAGGGGATAATATGTGTATAATGTATTGGTTTTTGTTGATGCACTCTTTTTTAATGTTCTGACTGTTTTGTGTTTTTTTCTTTTATGTCTTCTTGGATTTTTATTAAGTTTTGTATTTAACCTTTTTCTGAATAAAATTAGAAACAATATTTAAAAACATGTTGAGTTGATCTCTTCCATTTCCTAGAATCCCTGCTTTTACACTATCCTGCCAAACACAAAAGAAAGTTGTATGGGCTTATTGCAATGGAATCCATATCTAATAAGCCTTTTAAACCCATTACATAAAACCTTAAATCACATTCTTAAATCTTATTCTAGCTTTCCTTTTATGCCAAACCAGTTTCCATAAAAAGGTCTCTATATCAATGAACAAGTCACTCTTTATGCCTTGTGGTATCCTTTGAATCAAACAGAGACGTCCTCTTTTCTGTTTTAGAGACCTAGCTCCTTTGTAAGTAATCCCTTGTTGTTTTGAAAAGTCAAATCTCCACGTTTGAAACTGTTGAATAGCCGGCTCAATTATGTCCAACTTTGTAGATGATAGTTGTTTATCCAAGCTACCATAGTTCTCAGTTCATTGGGCTTGTCTGTCCATTTCTGTTGATTTTAAGGTTGTAAGTGGTTTAATTACAATCCTTTTTAGTTCTTCGGAGATCTCATCAGCATGCATATGAAATAGGATGGAATCTTCTTTACCTTTAGTTAATCCCGCTTCTGTTGTTTTTTGGTCTAGTCAATTTGTAAATTCAAAGCAGAATTTCTGTTTTTTATTTTCATAGTAAATTCTTTTATTTGCGAACATATTTCCTCAGTAGCTTCGTAAAGTTTTTCCAGTATAGGTTTATAATCAAGTTGAACCAAAGGTTGCTCCATTTCAAAAATAATTAGAAACAGTCTGTATCATTTAGTAGAGGCTATGTTCAGAAAACATTTAATCAATGTCCACCCCCACCAGTACAGCTGTTAATTTTCTTTGTATTTTTCCTTTTATGGTAATCTAAAAGTCAAGGTCAGTCTGATCATCAGAAAAGAGAAAGTTGCAATTTTAACTTTTTCCACAAGGTGTCCTCAGTACAATGTAAAATCTTCTCCCAAAGACCAGGAATCTCATAAACAAGATCAGGAAACACAGAAAAAAGGAGAATTCAAGTCCAATAGCAGATTCAATATTAAAAAGTTTTCCAAGACCCCAAAGTGAAGAAAAAAATAGAGAAAAAATCACTTTAAATTAATTCAATCCATTTAAGCTTCTTTTTCCCACACTCACAAACACCACTTTCTTAGAGTAGGGAAATCATTTAAAAATGATTTTTACAGGTACAAACACACAAAAAAAGGAAACCCAAGAGAGGGAGAAAAAAAAGTCTCACCCGGCTCAGCCACGGTGGTTCCTGTGCTTAAATGTTGGCTACCTTTTCTTAAATTTAAGGGTGCCTTCTCCATCTCTGAAGGCTTTTAATCGCTAGTTGTTCAAAATTCTTTGATCTTCAGAGCACTTCTGGTGAGGGAACAGGATGGCCATAGGAGGCTGGGTTTCCAGCCTCCCAGTCTGGTTTCACATCGCCTAGTGTCTCTTAAAGGGACAGAAAGTTGCCCTGGAGGGGCAACGAAGAAATAGGGATCTTTTGGTGGATTTGGTGGAGATCAATCTAAGCGTACTGAATGCTCCCTCCAAAGGGGTGGAAGAAAGGTTGCCAGGGAAGCCTGAGCAATCCAAGTTGCCTGCAGCCGGAAGGGAAATTATGAAACAATTGCTGATCTCCAACAACAAGTTATATCTGGGTGAGCTGAAATCTTTTCCTTCTCCTTGTGCTTTAAAATATTGAGACCCTGAAAAGGAGAACTTGAAAGAGTAAAGACCCCCAGAGAGACTTTTGGAGTGGCAAATTTAACATTAAGGGGAAATTTTAAATGAATAACAACTATCGGACTAAGGAGTGTGGAGAGTTGATAAATAAGCCAACGAGGACATCTGCTGGTGAAAAATAAGAATTAAAGAATTAAAAACACAGTGACCTTGAAAAGCGTGATTAAAACAAAGTCTTGGTTTGAGGTAATAAAAGAAAAACTGTTTATAGCTATACTTGTTGACACTGGATAAAGACTAAATAGATACCATTCAGGAAAATAAAAAGGAAAATAGAATATTTTAAATATAAGAAGAGACTGGAGGAGGCAATTCTGTCTCACAACAGCAGATTCTTGATTACGCCTGGGACATAAGTTTAAGACTGTGAGCAATAAAATGAGTACATCTAATATTTCTAGACTTGCAAAGAAAACTTCTTCAGCACCTCTGTCGGACAAGCCAGCCAAACCACTCAGAGTTCTGTCAGCACATTGCTACAGCGTGAAAAAGCACGTATGGCTCAAGACGAGACACAGACCTCTTTAAAATTAATTCAGCTGACATTACAGCAAAAGCATACTGAGATACAAAGCAAACTGGACAAAGTAAGTGAAGAAATTATGGATATAAAGGCACAATTCGAAGCTCAAATCAAAAAATTACAAAAAATGAACAGAAAATCCAGGAAGTGGAATTTAAAACGCAAGACATTGATAAAAAGGTGGAGATGTTACTGCAAAAGAATGAAGGATTGGAACAATCAAATCAAGAGCTAGAATGTGCCATGGCAATGGTAGAAATGAGAGAAGCGGAACATTATTTGAGGTTTCAAAATATTCCTGAAGACACTGAAGAAAATATAGAAACGGTGATTATTGAGCTGTTGGCAGAACTTCTAAACGCAGATCGAATTGAGATTCAGAATGAAACAGATCAAATTTTTTGCATGAGTTCAACCTATGCAAGAAAAAATAGATTACCAAGAGAAGTGCATGTGATGTTTATGAAGAAATCAACAAGAGATGAAATACTGAGAAAAGTGAGAGAGGAACCCTTCCAATATAAAAATAAAGAAATTGTGGTCCTAAAACAGATACCCAGGAGAGTGAGGGATATCCGGAGACACTATCATTTTCTAACTACAAAATTGATTGCCAAAGGCATAAATTTCAGATGGCTAATGCCAGAAGGCATTTTAATAAATTGGAACAATACAAGATACCGACTGGATTCAATTTGGAAAGCAGAGGACTTTGAAGTAAGAAATAGAATAATTTTGGATGAAGGATTGCAGCAACAAGAGGATAAGCAGACAGGAGAGACGGCCCAAGGAGCAATGGCACAAGTAGAGCAGCAGCAGGAGAAAAGTGAAGGAGAAGGAACTGCTAGAGAACAAAGGATTACAAGATCGACTAGGCTTAAATATAAGTAATGAAAGAGAAAATGGAGAAAAAAAAAGAGATTTTTTCGGTAAATGTAAATGGACTAAACTCCCCAACAAAAAGAAATAAAAATCTTAGGAAACTTCAGAAATTAAATATAGATATAATTTGTTTATAAGAGACACACATAAAAAACAACATTATAAATTTTTGGAACACCCCAAAATGGGGAAGCTTTATTATACATCAGCACAACAAAAGAAATGAGGGGTGGCAATATACGTTAAAGAGACAATAGATTCTAAATCAGTGCTTCTCAACCTTGACCATTTTAAGGCATGTGGACTTCAACTCCCAGAATTCCACAGCCAGCATTGCTGGCTGTGGAATTCTGGGAGTTGAAGTCCACATGCCTTAAAATGGTCAAGGTTGAGAAACACTGTTCTAAATTAATATATTCAGATGAAGAAGGAAGAATTGTTATGGTTGAAATATATTTGCACAAAAAACAAATACTGTTAGTGGCAATTTATGCTCCAAATGATAGTCAAGAACAATTTTATCAAAGATTACACAGAAAATTAATAGAAATGGAATACCAAAATATTTGTTTAATAGGAGACTTTAATGCGATAGTAGATGGAATAATGGATTATAAAAGTAGTAAAACAGGAAAACTTGGAAGAAGAAGACTACCCAAGGCATTTTTTGACATGACAGAAGAAATTGGAATTCAAGATGTCTGGAGAGAAATCAACCCTCAAAATCGACAGTACACTTTTTACTCAAATAGCCATAAATCTTGGTCAAGAATTGACATGATTTGGATGACTTCTGAATTAAAGATGGATATACAGGAAATTGAGATAGAAATAGGCACATGAGCAGATCATAACCCTTTAAAACGACATGGAAAGGAATAAAAAAAAAACCAAGATGGATTTTAAATCAATCTATACTAAAAGATAAAGAATTCGTAGACTTGGCCAAAAGGGAAATGGAATTCTTTTTTAAAGAAGATAAAGAAGAAGACACATCACTACAAAACGTATGGGATACAGCTAAAGCATATTTTAGAGGCATAGCTACAATGTATATGGCAAATAAAAACAAACAGAGAGGACAGCAATATTTATTATTAAAAGAAGAATTTAGAAAGTTAGAAATAGAATTACAACAAAACCCACAGGAAAAGACTTTGAAAAGAGAAATGGAAATAATAAAACATAAGTTGAATCTGTTGGACTCAGAAAAATTGGCGGAACAAATAAAGAGAGCAAAACACTTTTTTTTCAAAAATGCCAACAAGCCAGGAAGATGGCTAGCCTATAAACTTAAAAAGCAGAAAGAGAAGAAAATAATACATAACTTAGTAGATGGGAAAGGTTGTTTACAATTTAAAAAGGAAGAAATAAAAAAAAATAATTAAGAACTATTATATGGAATTGTATGGCAAAGAGGAGGCTGTAAAAGAGAGAATTGTTCAATATTTAGAAGAAAGTAAATTGCCAAAGATTCCAGAGACATTCAAAATTATGTTAGAAGAAAGAATAACAATGATGGAAATATTAGAGGCTATAAAATGACAAAAGAACGGGAAAACACCAGGCCCAGACGGGCTACCAGTGGAACTTTATAAAAAGCTACAAGACATATTAAGTGAACCACTGAAAAAGCTTTGCAATGGATTACTGTTAGAGGCTAAACTTCCAAACACATGGATAGAAACAAATATTACTCTGATACCAAAAGAAGACTCAGACTTGATGTATATTAAGAATTATAGACCGATTTCATTACTCAATGTGTATTATAAAATTTTTACTTCAATAATGGCAGAGAGACTGAAAAGATACTTAGTTGAGTTTATACATCCAGATCAAAACGGCTTTTTACCGAAGAGACAAATCAAAAATAATTTAAGGGTGATAATGGCCATATTAGAATATTATGAATTACACCCAGGGAAACAATTAGCATTAGTGTTTTTGGATGCCCAAAAAGCATTTGATAATGTTTCTTGGCAATTTATGGTTCAACAATTACAAATAATGGATTTTGGAAAGAACTTTACAAATATGATAAAAACAATATATAGTAACCAGACAGCAAAAGTGATAGTGAATGGAGATTATACTGAGAGCTTTGAGATAAGAAAAGGCATGAGACAAGGGTGTCCACTATCTCCATTATTATTTATCTTTACTTTGGAAGTATTAAATAGAAGGATAAGGCAAGACACAGAAATTGAAAGTAAAAGATGAAACATATAAACTACAAGCATTTGCCGATGATCTAGTATTTATTCCTAAACTATTGGGAAAGATAGAAGAATATGGAGAAGTGGCAGGACTAAAAATAAATAAAGATAAAACTAAAGTAATAGTAAAGAACCTCACAGATAACAAAAAAGGCAAATACTAGAGAAAACAGAGGTGCAAATAGTGAAAAAAGTTAAATATCTAGGTATCTATCTTTCAGCTAGGTGTTCATCAATAAAAGAAGACAATTACATAAAATTATTGAAGCAAATAAAACTAGACTTAGAAAGATGGAAAAATCTCCAACTATCAATATTAGGAAGAATTGCTACAGTAAAAATGAATGTGTTGCCAAAGATTTTATTTCTATTTCAAACGATTCTGATAAAACTTGAGAGAAATTTTTTTCAAAATTTAAATTAATTGGTTTTGAATTTTATTTGGCAGGGGGAAAAAAGCTAGAATTAAGATGAAATCATTACAAGATGCTAAGGAAAATGGAGGTTTCGGGCTGCCGGAATGGACATTGTATTATCAAGCATCGGTGTTAACATGGGTGAAAGAGTGGATAACACTTAGAAATAAAAGGTTATTGTATTTAGAAGGACATGATTTACAATTGAGGTGGCATGCTTTTTTATGGTATGGGAAAAACAGAGTCTATAAGTACTTTCAAAATCATTTTATAAGAAATGCCTTATTAACAGTATGGGAAAAAATTAAAGCTAAAATATATTTTAAAATTCCAGGGTAGTTGTCAACGATGGAGGCATTTATACATCCGAAACTGGTAGATTTTGAAAAAGTATGGACATATAAAGATATCTTAGATATTCCTGGGAAATTAAAATCTAAACAAGAAATGGAAAATTTAGGAATTAATCTATCCTGGTGGGCACATTTACAGATACAAAATAGATATGAAAAAGATGTAAAAATGTATGGATTTTACAAGGATCAAACTGCGTTTGATAAGATTTTGTTAACCTCAGATGAGAAATTAATTAAGAAAATGTATAACTTTTTGTTAATTTTGGATATGGAAAGTGAACAAGTGAAAGAAACAATGATAAGATGGGCAAAAAATTTTGGTTATAACATAGAATTAGAAAAATGGCAAATGTTATGGGAGAGAAACTATAAATTAACAATGTCAACTTCATACAAAGAAAATTTGTATAAAATGTTTTATAGAGGGCACCTTCCACCAGCAAGATTAGCAAAAATGTTTAAAAACATGTCAGATAGATGTTGGAAATGTAAACATAATATAGGCACGTATTATCATATTTGGTGGACATGCGGGAAGGCAAAGGCTTATTGGAAAAAATATACATATGTGGTTAGAAAAAAATATTGGATGAACAAGTGGATTTTAAACCTGAACTTTTTTTACTAGGCATTATGTCTGAAAAGACTAATAAGCAGAAATTATATTTAACCCTACATATTACCACAGCAGCAAGAATAATTTTTGCACAATATTGGAAGAATGAAGGATTGCTATCAGAGGAAGAAATAACCAGGAAGATATTGGAATGTGCAGAGATGGACAGATTAACTATGCGGCTGAAAGACAAAGAAGATACAGACTACTATCAAATTTGGAATTTATTTTATTCTTGGTTAGAGAAAAGAATGAAGGATTAGGAATTGAACATGTATTAGCTTAGCAAACTCCAGACAACTTGTTGATTGGAAAAATTAACATATATTGATGAAAAAATAATAATAAAAAGATTGGGGAAAAAACAAAAACAAAATTCTTTGATCTTGACAACAAATAAATATTGATACAATCACACTCTACTTTCTTGCTGGAACTGAACTTTTACTAGAACTTTTAATAACTAAGCCCACTAATTTTTATATTTTTTTTGAGACATTACAGTAGACTGCCTTGAAATCAACCTGCCTGGAAGCCAGTAAAGAAATCAAATTACCGTATTTCGCGCTCTATAGGGCGCGCCTGCTGATAGGGCGCACCTAATTTTTAGAGGAGGAAAATCGGAAAAAATGTTTTGAGCCAAAAAGTGGGCTAAAATATTTATTACAATAACAGGATATCTTAACATGAACAATAGCCAACAGCAGCATTAAGAACCATCATTACTGTAAAAGATAAGGTCTCTAGTCATTGGTAAATCCAAAAAATTCCTCACAACTGTCCGAACTTGCGAAGTCCAGTGGCTCTGGCTCACTATCACTGGTGTCAGGGTCTTCATAAAGGGCACCATCCTCTGAACCATCCAAGGCATTACTGATGCCACATTTCTTGAAGGAACTTACAACTGTTTCATCCTTCACGGCTTGCCATGACGTTTTCACCCACTCACAAACTTGAGTGATGGTGGGCCTTTTCATTCTTCCAGTGGGTGTCAGGTCATGATTCCCAGCAGCCATCCACTTGTTCCACTCCTCTCGCATGAACACTTTAAATGGCTTGTTAAGTGAAACATCCAGAGGTTGCAACTGGCTAGTAAGCCCCCCAGGAATGACAGCTAGATGGGTGTTTGCTATTTTAAAGTTTTTTTTTGTGTTGTCACTGATATGTGCCCTAAACTGGTCAAGTACTAGTAGGGCAGGTTTCTTCAGAAGACCTCCAGGGCGTTTGGACCACACTTTTTCTATCCATATTTTCATTCCACCTTCATCCATCCATCCTTTCTCATGAACATGGACAATAACTCCACGTGGGATCACCTCTTTCGGCATGGTTTTTCTTTTCAAAATTATCATTGGAGGCAACTTGGTGCCATCCGCGCAGCAGGACAACACAACAGTATAATGGGTTTTCTCATGTCCTGAGGTCTTCACAGTTATGGTTTTTGCACCTTTGTCATCAACAGTCCTGTTTGATGGAACATCAAAGGTTAATGGGACTTCATCCATATTTCCAATCTGCCCTACTTCAAAGCCATTTTTCTTTCTTGCATCAATAACAAACTTATGGAAAGACAGAATCTTGGATTCATATTCTTTAGGCATTTTTTGCGCAATTCTAGTTTTGGTGCGCATAGCAAGGCCAGATCTTCTCATGAACCTGTAGCACCATGATGCTGATCCAGTAAAGTCGTCAATGCCTTTCTCTGCAGCAAAACGCTTGGCTTCACATCTTATCATTTTCGTGGAGACTGATAATCCATTGTTCCTGTGATGTTTGATCCACTCTTTCATTTTCACATCTATCTGTGGCCATTTTGCAGCATGCCCACGAAAACTGTGTTTGCTTTTATCTGCTTTTTGCAGTGCTTCCTCCTGTCTCCTCCATCCCCGTATCATTTTTTCAGTTGGAGGTGGCCCAAAATGTCTTTCAGCTGCCCTGTTTCCATGTTTTTTGGCGTATTTTACTACCTCCAGTTTAAATGGGATTTTATAGCTTAGCCTTCTCTTCTTTGACATACCCCATGTACATGAATGTGTTAAACTGTCACTGAGTGATTCTGTGTAGTGACAGTTCAGAGAATTCATGTTGTGTTTTGCCATTTTTTTTCTTCTTGGCACGCTTTTCCGAGGAATCAGTTGGCGTTTTGAGGCTTTGGGTCTGCTTAGCTCCCCTCCCCAGTCCGGCTCTTCACTCACCTTAGCAACACCTTCGTCCTTGCCCACTTCAGCCCGCCCCTGCCTCCTTTGCAGCCTTTTCAGTCTTTGCAGCCGCCGGCCAATGAGGGCTCAGAAGGTGCTGGGCAGTTTACGTACGGTATTCCAAAGAATAAAGCACTGGGCTAAGCCAGGCAGGGGTAGGCAACCCTGGCTCTTTGAGGACGGGTGGACTTCAACTCACAGATGGTGGTAAAACCAGCGGATTCTTAACCCCCACCGCAGTTTCCTCCTAGCAATGGAAAAACCTCCCGACTCGAACCGAAGCCTGGAAGCTCAGCATGCAAGAGAAAACGCCGCCGTAGAGTCACGCGGATGCTAAGCGGCCTCCTATTGGGCTTCCGAGTCGTCACGGGGGCGGGGCGGGGCTAGGCTACATTTCGCCGGCCGGCGTTTGTTTCTTGGGCTGGTCGCGGCAGATTACGGCAGCCGTGAAGATGAACGCGGATCTGCGGAAGGCCTGCACCCTCAGGAGCTTTCCTAGCGCCTCGCTGCTGCGGCTCATGGCTTCACCGCCGGCGCTGAGCTCGTCTGCCTGGCCGCAGGGTGACAGCTGCTTGCGGGCGGCTTCAAAACCGCCCGCTCGAGCGGCAGCGGTGGCCAAGAAGCTTTGCTCGCGCTCCTCTCGCGCCGCATGCTTCATCATCAATGGGAGCAAGAAAACTGCAAAATTCAGCTGAATGCGAGGGGGGGAGAGGACAAAGATGAGGGAGGAGATAGGGGAATGGAGTTGTTGAAATGCGCTCTGTGGTCACAATGCAGGCAAGCTCCCCCTTTACCCTGGAGGAGGCGCGCAGAGGGCTGCCTGGTTTGAGCCATTACCGGTAACTGTGGAATCCAGGGTCAGCTTGGGGGGGTCAGGACATGGCCCCCACAAGCTAGAGGCTCTTCCCTCCTCACCCATTTAGGGTGGGGCATGGGGGCTTCCCTGGGCTCCTTGGCGGCAGCAGGTGTCCCTGGCGCCCCCTCCTCCTGGTTTGTGCTGCTCCTTGTGCAGAACAAGGAACAAGCAAAGCCACAGAGATGTCTTGCTGCAGGGACCCCCCCCCAAGGGCTGGGGCAGACCAGCTCTCACCCCCCCCCCCCACCTTCTCCTGTCTTTTTAGCGCGCCCTCATTCCCCCAGCCGGCATAAAGCTTTTTCCAGGTTAAAAAAAACAAAACCCGCCCGCTCCCTTCCTTGTTTTGCCGCCCCTCTTGTGTGGGCGGGGTTGAGGGGGTTATGCTAATGCCAATCGGGAAAGAGCTGAGGTGAGTCTGCGAGCTGCCGCTGAAGAGGCGATCGATCGGAGGCTGAGCAGAGCGCCCCCCGCCCCCCCACACTTCCAGAGCCATGGCTGAAGGGGGCGAAGGAGGGGAAGACGAGATACAGTTCCTACGAACTGTGAGTATCCGTGCGTGCATCGGTGTCGGGGTTTCTAGAGCAGCAACCCGGTTTGTTTCCCTCCAGGTCTTCCGAGTGGGTTGCATTACTAAACAAGGTTTCTTCCCCAGTCCCTTAAGCTTTTGCTTAGAGTGAGTGTTTGGGGAAGTGGGAGAATCAAATTACAAGCTTTTCGGAATCAGCTCAGCTCCCGGGCATGGTTGTTTTGGGCTACAAGCCTTTCTTCCCGAATGCCTTCTTGCGAGTCGGACTTCTGGTCCCAGCTCGCCCTTGTAACACTGGTTTGCGGCATTCGTGCCGTCTTCTAAGGCAACGCCGTCTTCTAAGGCAACGGCGCTTGCGTCACATTCCCTCTGCTCCAGCGCGCCCCCCCTGCCTGCACCTTCGCTCCATAGGGCGCTGCTGATTTTTCCTCCTACTTTTGGAGGAAAAAAGGTGCGCCCTATGGAGCGCGAAATACGGGGGTATGTTTCCCTCAAGTGCTTTCATAGAATTGTCCTTCTAGAACTAACCATTTACTGCTTTTCTCTAATTATACATTTCTCTGAATATATATATTTAAATATAAACACACAGCTGGGAAGGTGCTGCTATATTTTAACTAGATTTCACCTTGCAGGTTAATTGAGCTGCCCATTGTCTTGGTCAACAGTCCTGCAGATCATCCTGAGATGCTCCTGCTGCTGTTCCATTAAATGCTCCTGCTGCTGTTCCATTAAACGGAATCCTAGGCAGACATACAATGTGTGCTACTTTCTTTCCCTATTAAAATAGTCCTCAGCACAGTATGTTCTTTCTCAACAGAACACTGCTGGTTTGTTGCACTTACTTCAGAGAAGACTTTGAAACAATGAAGCTACTCCTGGTTTTTAACACAATCTGCTTCTTCCTCTGCTATTTCCCCAGGCAAACATAGTCAGGTCATTACCTTGTGCTCTTATTTTAACCAAAGTGTCTTAATTTATTTTCGGTGTAAAAAAACAGTCCAAAGGCTATTGAAGTAAGATGTGACACAATTTTTACAGATCCCTTAATCTTTTTAATAAGAACATCAGTCAATCACACAATATCTTGTTTCATGGGACTGAAAGTGAAAGGTGACCATTTTAGAACCTTAGAAATTATCTTAATTAATTAATTAATTAATTATATTTTTGTTCCCTGTCCTCTTTGTAAGATCTCAGACTGCAAAACATTTGAAGATTGCAAAGCCCAGAATAGAGTAGACAGAATAAGGACCCTGCATCTTCATGACACATTTTTTTCTATCACCAAGGCATGGTTGGTAATGCTTCAGATCACATTGAGAAATAGTTAAATATTTGTTTGCTGATGCCAATATATCTTATTCACTGATCATAGAAATTTAAAACTTGACTTCAAAAGATGCATCACTAGTGAAGGCCACAAACCTTTATTTCTCTGGTGTAACTTTAAGCTCCCAATCATTGCTTGAGAGAAGGGGAAGGTAATTGTATGTAGATCTGATGTTTTCCAACCATACATGCAATTTTCTACTACACTTGAGGGAGAAAAATAGGACTATATAAATGCTGCTGTTTGGAGAAAAAAAAGCATACTGGTTAACTAACAGAAGCCATGATTGATGTTAGAAGTTAGCTACTTTGCCCTGGGAACATTGCAGTAGCAGTCTTTTAATGGGAAGGTCATTCTATAATTTTGCTAGTAATTATATCATCAGATGACTTGCTTCCCCCCACCCTTCTTTTTGCTTTCTAATTCTTATATTTCTATTATAGTAATAATAATATATAATAATTTATGAATTATATACACAAGAATGAAGTCACAGCTGCCAGTTCTTTAGGTGGTGTTTGTCTTCATACATATTAAATTCTTCCCATGGACCTAGGATGTTGTATGTGTATGAGCATAATACTGTATATATTTGTGAATCCAAGCAGTGTGGCCTTTTGTAATTGACAAATGGAGATTTCATCAATGTGAAAATTTTCTAAATCCCCTGTGCAGATAACCAATGGGACCATCATGGCTGGTTTATGCCATAATCTTTCAATTTCAATTTTCAGTTCTTGGCACTTTGTGATCTTCTCCAATTTTATTATTATTACTATTGTTCTAGGACAAACTAAAGCAAGCTAAAGGGTTAAAATGCTTCTTCGACCACTGAAACTTTGGTTAACATTTCTTGTTTCATCAGAAATTGAATTAAAGAAGAAACATTAGCATTAGTATTAGCATTATTATTATCAGGGCTTTTTTTTTGTCATAGAACGCCCAGAACGGAATTCCAGCACCTTTTTTTGGATAGGGTAGGCAAGGTGGGTTGTATGACATGTGTGAGTTATGGCACCTTTTTTTTTAACAAAAAAGCACTGATTATTATTATTATTATCCAAATCTTCCTGGATAATTAGGTCATATTGAAATCCTTCATCTCCAAGCTTTCTTTTCTGGAGGCAGTCAGCTGGCTGACTTGCTTATGTTTATTTTTTATAAACATTAATAACAAGTGGGTATTTTCTTTTTATATTCATTTAATTCTGCAACATTTCTGATTAATGGAACTAACAGAAAGGGAAGCTTGGAACAGCTCAGGTAATCTAAATTTTTCATTTCCTACTTCTTAATCTAAGAATTCTCGGGGGTTTTATTCTGCAATGATGCTCAGCTCCTCTTTTTATGGCCAGGATTTAAAACTTTCAGTTGTACAATAAACACTAGAGAGCTGGCCCTCTGTTATGACAGTAATAGCTACTCTGGAAATAGCTCAGATAAGGGAAAATGATAGAAATTAAGCAACTATTATCCAATTTCTACTGGTTAAAATGCACTTCCCTCCCTCACTTTTGGCTGAATTACAACAGGAGGCAATTTTATCTTACAGTCCACCCCAATTTCATAGTTGCATGGATAACCCTCCCCAATCTCAGAGAAAATCATCTTCCATGTCTCTGTGGTTTGCTACTCCTAGAGTTTTCTAATGTTATCCTCAGTGAAACAGCAAATTGAATTACTATCTCTCTAGTAAACACTGACTAAAATCCAAAATAATCAGAACAGCAAATAATTTAGTACCTACAGAAGCTATTAAAAGTTCTTCCAAATCTTCTCCAAGCACTATTAAGTCTCTATAGCTGCTCAATCAAATGTAGTTGAATATGTTGAGGGCAAACAGATAAAACCCAACTTTCTTATGGCCCTCTTAAGATCATACTACTGAATTTAGAGGCACATTAATGAAATTTGATGAAGGAATTTTCAACATCTTGTTGAAAAACTAAGAAATACATTAAGCCTCCACTAGGTTTACTGATTCTAAACCAGTCAAACCCTGCCAAAATTAAAAATGAGAGAGAGCCAAATATATTGACCCTACCCCCTCTGACTCCCCTCCATCTCATGCTCTCTACGGTTGTACACAAATTTGGACCCCAAATCTTTCAGAATCTCATCTTTTCAGACTGAAACTTGATTTGGGGACAGGCACTTTGTCTCAGCCCAACCCACCTCACAGGGCTGTTGTAGTGGTGAAAATAGAAGGAAGAAGTATTAGGTATGTTTGCCACCTTGGGTTATTGATAATATAAATTATATATTATATAAATTGAATATTATAAATATAATTTATAAATTTAAACTACAGATTTATAATTTAGAATATTAATTGATTAATAAGCATGATAAAAAGTATTAAGTTATTAAAAGACATAGGTTTTCATGAATTATGTCCATCAATGGGAAGCCCAGAAGGGAAATTCTTCATATCCTCACCTTGCACATGATTGTCACTTCTAGCAGTTTTCTGGTCAATTCCTCTGATTTACTGGAGATATCATATAGTAGCCTTAAATGTCAAATAAATAAATAAATAAATAAATAAATAAATAAATAAATAAATAAATAAATGAACCCCAGACATTCTGGATTCTTGAGATAGAACCCAGTCTCTCAGATTAAAACTGTAGATGTATTATAGATCTCCAGCAGCTCTGGAAACTATAATTATGAATTATCATGTCCCTTCTCTTAATATTCAGAGCCTGCCAGAATCTTTGATTATTTACCACTGAGGTGCAGCATCACTGAGTTTTCAGAATTCATTTGTGCATCAGACACCCATGCATGGCCATGGTAAGGCTTCAAAAGGCTGGCCATTTCATATTCAATAACCACACTTAATGTTGATTACTTCAGTGATGCTGCTGTAGGCACTACAGATTCTTTCATCCTGACTCAAAGAGAAAAATGGAATGGGGTAGAGAGATGGGAAATGGGAAGGTCATTGAATTTATACCAGTGGTGGTGTCAGGATTTTGGCTACAACCTTAAACCAAGATTAATTCCTCTTCCAAGCTTAGGTCTCAGCAACATTTATTAAAAAGAGAGAAATGAAGTTTAAATAATTCTGGCAAATGAACTATTTTCCAATATCCACCAATTAATCTATGATATATATTAGGAAGAATCTTTCTTATTGTCCTTTTTATTGCCTGGTAGGTCTCTTCACTGATCATACAAGAGTTTGAAGATGGTTTATCAAAATGTCTCCTGAATCATTAGCCTGGGACCTATCAAAAATATGAGCTATTGATGCAAATCCCACCAGGGCTGATATCCAGTACTAGGAACTCAGAGCAATCTCACTGTTTCAGGATTTTGTAAATCAAGAAGAAGATACTGTAGATGTAAATACTGTATTTCTAGGAAAAAGAGACAGTGCAATACTTTTCTTAGGATCTACACAGAGAAGTGTTCGGGTTAGGATTAGATCATTGAAACTAATGCTCTGGTTGAGACCCAGTGCAATTAATCACTAATTAGTGATTAGTCTGTAAGTCTCTTCTTTTAAAATCCAGAATAGTATACTAGTCAAATTAGAAAACTTTAGTTTGGCCAAAGATCAGCCAAATGTTGATGCTTTTATCACCTATCCAACAGGAGAGGACCAACAGGAGATAGCTTGTCATGATATGCATAAATATTTTTGGCAATGTTCATTCATTCATTTGGTCATTCATAGCAATAGCATTTAGATTTACAGACTGCCCCATAGTGCTTTACAGCACTTTCTGTGTGGCTTACAATGTCAGTATATTGCCTCCAACAATTTATATGGTCACCTTCTGACCATGATGACTTTGGGTACTAAAAACAGTGAAAAATAAAAGCAAGAGCAAAAAAGCAGCCAAGGTAGAAACAAATACAGTAAAAGAACAATTAAAATAGTTATCTCTTTATCTTATGCATTCAGATAACTTTGGGGAAGACTATCAGAGTGAAGGGTTCTGGAACAAAGGAAAATTGTTTAGTCTGTTGATTTCTTGCTTTTTGTAATTAGCTTTTGCACCAGAGAAATTTCATGCAAGTGTGGGAAACATGTACATGGATGGGATATACTGAAGGAGGGAATACGGGAGTGTATAGGAATGATTGATGTCTTTCTTATGATGTAATGGCTCTGTTGTCTGATTTTCTTTGGCTAACAAGTTTATAAAGCAATGCTACCAACTTTCTAATACGTGGCACTTTTGGATGTAACTCTGCCAGCATTCCAGATTGTTGGCCACCCAGCTGCTTAATTTGATCAGAGAAAGTGCTGCTTGATCAAGAAGTCTCTGCTTGGGTTATCTGATTAGATTGATATGGTATCTCAAGTTTAAGTAAGGAACTGGGACCTTACAAGTGTTAAGACCAATCTAATCTCTCAATTAAAATTCCGCGCATATGAGCCTTACTAGAGTCCCACAGAGTTTCTATTGCCATTTCCCTATTCATATTTAACATAAAAAATTCCTTCATAGCCTTTTTACATTCTTCCACATTTGCCTCATATTTAAACAAATTTTCGTTAATTCTCCAAGATCTTCTAGTAAACTGACCAGTCTTTAATTCCATCATAACCGGGTTATGATCTGACAACACATTAGGTAAAATTTTTACCTTCTTTAAACTTAATATTTAAAATCACTAGTAGTTAAAATAAAATCAATTCTAGAAAATGATTGATGTCTATCGGAAAAGAAAGTAAACTCTTGATCCCTACCATGTCTTTCTCTCCATATGTCTGACAGATTAAAGTCATCTTTAATATCAAAAAACGATTTAGGCAAAATAGAACGCGATTGGGGAACGGATGAGATCTTTTTCTTATCCAAACCAACATCAAGAATACCATTCCAATCTCCCATCAAAATACAAGATCTATAATCCAATTGTATTAATTTTTTATGTAATAACTTATAAAATGTACCTTGTTGCTGGTTTGGAGCATATACACCCATCAAGAGAACTTTCTTCCCATCTTGTAAAATTTCAATAGCTAGAAATCTACCTTTAATATCTGCTTCTATTAATTTAGCTTTTATATGATTTTTAACATAAATAACAATTCCATTTTTCTTCTCTGAAGATGCTGCCACAAAATGTGTACCCAACCTATTATTTATCAAATATTTCTGATCAGAAATTCTAATATGAGTTTCTTGTAGACAGATTACATCATTTTTACATTGCTTCAAATAATGAAATATCTTCTTCCTCTTCTGTGGAGAATTTAAACCATTCACATTCCATGTCAAATATTTATTTGACATGACCTTTTTGTGAAAGCTTCTGCAAAGCCAAAACCACTTCCTCCCTCCTCTTAGGCCTTGCTCCCATGGCTTCCGAAGATGTCGATGCAACTTGTTTTGAATAAGTTGATTTTGCTATTTCTCTTTGATCCATAATCTTGATAGCCTCACGTGTATATCTTTGTTCCTTAGGCCTCTCAGCAACCAAAGGTTGAAAAATATCAATACTCTGCACTAGTTGAGCCTCTGCACCTAATTCTTTATCCTTATCTGGTGTTGAAGTTAGTTGAAGATCCATTAGTTGAGATGATTCCTTATCTTTTTCAGGAGCTGCCCTCTTAGGTCTTGGAGATTCAAATTTACCACTTAACAATATATTCTCAAAAAAGTCCTTCGCTTTAGCAACTGAAGTTAAACGATACCTGTTATTCTGAAAAAATAAAGAAAGTCCAGAAGTAACCTCCCACCTATATTGTATCTCTCTTTTTTTGAGCTCATCTGTCAAAAAGGCATAGTCTTTCCTTGCTCTCAACATTTTGGGAGGTATCTCTTTCAAAACCTGTACTTCTTGGCCAGCGATACTTAATTGTTTATTATAAGCTTTGGTAAGAACCCAGTTTCTAAATTTTCTTGTACTGAAATATATCACAATGTCTCTGGGCAAATTTCTTTGTGCTGCAATATGAGAATTCATCCTGAATATACGTTCCAACTGCCAGGCCAGATTCTCAACCGTATCCTCCAGAAAGGTTGCTAAAGCTTCAACAAAAATTTTTCTTAAATCTTCTTGAGTCTCCTTTGATATTTCTCTAAAGCCTCTAATTCTGACAGCCATCTGCATCTGGTGATATTGTGTCAAAACATTTTGATCCTGTAAATCACTTCTAATTTCCTCTAATTTTTCTTCCATTTGCTGCTCTACTCCTTCCAGCTTTCCTTCAACTCCCACAGCATAGTCCCAGACTCCTCTAATAGCTTCAACAATATCTTCTCTTATCTCTGAGTTATGAGCTTCTATCATAACTTTAAAATCTTTTTTCTGTTCTTCTATCTTCTCCTCCAATTTATCTAACTTATCATTTACTGTAGATAAAGCTGTGGATAGTGCAGAAGCCAGTACAGTCTGCAAATCTTTCATTGTGAGCATTTCTGGAGGGGGTTGTGTAGAAACTTGAGGTTCTGTCGATGTCTGCGCTACAGGAGCTAAAGGGGCAGATTGTGATTTTGCTAGCTGCCCAGGGGATGGTATAGCCGCCTTCGCTGCAGCTGTCTTTAATCTCGTCGTCATTTTTCCCCCCCTTAAGTTACCAAAATTTCCTCCCTTCTTAATTTATTTTAAATTATTTTAAAATCCAGTTACGTTGTGATTCAGTAAAAAATTCAAGTCAAAATGGTTTCTCAAGCTTCACTTCCGCAAAAGCAGAGAAAGTTCAGTTTCGCTTTCAAGCACTTTCACTTAGCGCCATCTTGAAAGGATTATGTTGATTGAAAGAATAATAGTTACATAGGCAGAAACAAAGTAACAAAATACTTGCGTTACTCAGAAAACTCCTGTATTCACTCCGTCTGTATAAAGTCCTTATTATGTATTTCTTAAAAGCAGAGGCGGTCACGGCGTCTGTTTCTGTCAGCCGACAGAAGCGTCTCTGGGCAGGAGCATTCCAAGTGCCCAGGGAGCACACCTTCTCCGTCTCTGAAAATTAATTCCAGAGATCTTAGAAGGGCTCAACCTTACACTTGTCACTCTACACCTCTTCTTCGCCTGAAGAGGGGTTTTCCCGCCGCGACAAACAGCTGATGAGCACTGTTCTAGCGGCTTTTACTGATCCAGAGAACGGAGCCTCGCAGTGGAGACTCTAGCGGCGCCGGCGGAGCCACCGGAAGCCCTTAAATGCAAGGCATAAACGTGGACAAGAGGAAAAAAGGAGAGTGTTAGAGGTGGAAATAAAGAAAAAGGAGTTATTATTAATAAAGAAACCAGATGATAGTAATATTAAAGAAGGGTTAAAGATTTTACGGAAACAATTTGATATGTTGATGGCTGACCAAGTTGCCAGGAATTTGCAATATGTTAAACACAATACATTTTTAACGCTAATAAACCTGGCAGATGGTTGGCTTACACATTAAGGAAAAAACAAAAATCCCGTATAATTGAGAAGGTAGAATATAAGGGGCAAGAAGTATTTCAACAAGAAATTATTAAAAAAGCTTTCCTAGAATTCTACACTAAATTATATTCTGAAGAGAAGGTTCAAGAGAAAGAGATAGATGCCTTTTTAGAAAATCAAAATGTTTTGAAAGTAACACTGGATCAAAGAGACAGATTAAATGCATTAATTACATCAGAAGAAATTATTACTGCAATTAAGCAACTGAAAATGGGAAAATCTCCTGGAACTGATGGTTTTACAGCGATTTATTATAAGTCTTTACAGGAAGAAATGGTTATACCTATGAGAGAATTATTTGTAAATATTCAAGAGGGGGGTCGGGTACCACCTTCATGGAAAACGGCTTATGTCTCCTTGATTCCTAAAGAGGGTAAAGACAATGTTAAAGTGGAGAATTTTAGACCTATTTCTTTGTTGAATACTGACTACAAGATTTTTGCAAAAATTTTGGCTAATAGATTAATGACAGTTTTAACTCAAATAATTCATCCGGATCAAACTGGTTTTTTACAAGGGTGACAGATGAAAACTAATGTTAGACAACTTGTTAATATACTAGAACATCTGGATAAACATATTCAGGTGCCGGCAGTTCTTATGTTTTTGGATGCGGAAAAAGCCTTCGATAGATTGAACTGGTTGTTTTTGAAAAGACTTATAGTCAAGATGGGAATGGGGGACCAGTTTATCAATTCTATATTAGCAGTATATCAGAAACAAACAGGGCAGATTATTGTGAATGGTCAATTAACAGATTTATTCAATATAGAGAAAGGCACCAGGCAGGGTTGTCCCCTATCCCCTTTACTGTTTGTGTTAACTTTAGAGGTTCTACTGAATAAGATCAGAGCTTCAGATGATTTAAAAGGAGTTCAGATTAGGCAACATGATTATAGATTATGCGCTTTCGCAGATGATTTACTTGTGACATTAACGCAACCAATACAGTCAGCTCAGAGGTTGATGGAAATTATACAAAGCTATGGAAGAGTATCAGGTTTTAAACTAAATATATCCAAGACAAAAATGCTGGTTAAAAATTTAGGTGATAAATTAAAACAGGATTTGGAAAGAATAACGGGGTGTGAGATAGTTAAGAAAGTTAAATATTTAGGAATTTATATTGAAGCGTCAAATGGGAAATTGTATAAGAATAATTATGAATCCTTATGGAATACAGTACAATTAGAGTTGGAGAACTGGAAAAAAATTACAATTATCAATGTTGGGAAGGATTGCTGCAGTTAAAATGAATGTATTGCCGAAATTTTTATTTCTATTTCAAATGTTACCAATACTTAAAAAGGATGGGAATTTGGAGGAGTGGCAGAAAGGTATTAATAGATTTATTTGGAATGGCAAGAAACCAAGGGTTAAACTAAAAATTATTCAAGATATAAGAGAAAGAGGTGGTTTGAAAGTGCCTAACTTTAAGCTATATTACTATGCAGCAGTTTTAGTAGCAATAAGTGATTGGATTAATGTAACTAATGAAAGAATATTGAATATAGAAGGGTACGGATTATTGTATGGGTTTCATGCGTATTTAGTTTATGAAAAAAAGTTGGATAGGGGTTTTAAAGAACATTTATTGAGAAATTCACTGTTGCGTGTCTGGAAAAAGTATTCTTATAAGTTAAATGGTAAAATTCCTTTATGGACAATTCCCAGGCATGCAATAGAGAGCATAAATAGACAACAAATTCAAGATGTGGTACCCTATGAGAAGCTTTTAATTAAAGAAGGGAATAGCTTAGAATTGAAATCACTAGATAGATTAAGGGAAGAAGGAATAGCTCTTAACTGGTATTCATATATGCAACTTCAGGCTAGATGCCAAAAAGATATTAAAATGGGTTTTTCTTTAAAGGATGGAAAACTAATTCAACAAGTTAGAGATCAAAGAAGTATGCATATTAAAAGAATATATGATGTTCTAATTGAAATTGATTCTGGAAATGAACTAGTTAAAGATTGTATGATTAAATGGGAAGGTAACTTTGGACATCCAATTACGATGGAAATCTGGAAAAGGATATGGGTGAAAAATGTAAAATTTACACAAGCTCAGCATTTAAGAGAAAATTTTTATAAAATGTTTTATAGATGGCATTTAGACCCAAAAAAATTATCACTTATGTATCCAAATATGCAACCTAAATGTTGGAGATGTGATTTTATGGATGCTACTTATTTTCATATCTGGTGGACTTGTAAAAAAATTAAGGCTTTTTGGATAAAAATATGGTGGATTCTCCAAAATATACTGAAAAAGCGTATTGAATTTTCACCACAGTTATTTTTATTAGGTATTATAAAAGACTGTACCACCGCAGAGACTAAATTGATTTTGAATTTGATTACGGCGGCAAGACTGTTGGTGGGTCAATATTGGAAGACATCGGAAACACCATCTATTGAAGAATGGACATTAAAAGTTATGAATTTGGCTGAAATGGCAAAGATATCTGCATATTTGAAAGACCACTCAAATGAACAATTTTTGATGGACTGGAAAAAATGGATAGATTATATACAGAAGAAATATCAATTGAAGGAATTATATTTGTTTTATAGTTAAATAATTACGTATAAGTAGTTTAGGGGGGTTTCTTGCGTTTTTACCCTGTATTCACTTTGGGAAGCCGGGGGGGAGGGGGGAGGGTTTTAATAATAGTTATTTTATATTTTTTCAACTGTTTTGGGGAGTTTTTTTTTTCTCTTTTTAGGTGGCAAGGGGTTGCTCGGGTGGCCTCCGGGCACCACATTGGTTGGAAGAAGAAGGAGGAGTGAAAGTCAGGCAGGTAGGAAGAAGGTATGAGGGAGAGTGTAGGTGGGAGGAGAGGATGGAATTGGAGAAAGGATTAGGTAGGTTGTTAGAGGGAAGAAGAGTGGGTTAGTTTTGTCTTAGAAGGATGTGGTGGGGAGGGGGTACCGAGCAGTTTTGTTTCATTGTTTGCGAATTGTATATCTATATAATTGTTTACAGTTGAATTGTTATTTCATTTTTTGTTAAAATTTTTATAAAAAACCAATAAAAATATTTATAAAAAAAAAAGACCAATCTAATCTCCAGGGGAATTATGTGCCAAAGAACAGGTGCCATAACAGAAAAGGCTCAATTCCTAGGTCCTGTAAGATTATATTCCTGATGGCATCCTATATGATGGGATCTTGTCTGATTCAGGAACACAGATCCTTTCTGTAACATAAAAGTTTCCCTAATGTGTGTAAAGATGAGTGAAGTCATTCTGTTCATGTAATGGTATGGAAGAATGACCTTATAGGACAGAAGGAGAAGTAATAGTCTAGGCAATAGCCAGATAAGAGACAGCTTAGCCTACAGGAAAAATGGGGACATGGTAAACATTTCATAAGGAACCCTCTTTCTTAGAAATTAAAAATGGCGGAAGAGAGATGTAATTGGGGCTTCTTGTCTTGACTACTTCTAAGAGCTGAGAATCCATCTGTTTTGCACAGAAGAAATATAGGGAAGAAGGCTGCTTTTATCTCTGATATCTTAGGCATCTCCTGTCACCAGCATACCAACCCCAGTGATTACTTTAACACAGGGGTCTTCAAACTTGGCCCTTTTATGACTTGTGGACTTCAACTCCCAGAATTCCTCAGCCAGCGTGCTTGGCTGAGGAATTCTGGGAGTTGAAGTCCACAACTCATAAAAGGGCCAAGTTTGAAGACCCCTGCTTTAACAGGTCAGCTTCAGTGTCTTAATAATGAGGAGTTTCCTACCAAGTCATTTTATTTTTAATTTTTCAACCATCTGTTCCTGCTAGATTAAAATGTGTCCAAAGTCCTTGACAAACCCTAAATCAGTAGCACTGAGCTGCAAATATTTTTTTTCTGCTGAGAATTTATTATTAATAACTCAGCTACCTTATTGGGAAGCAGATGAAAAAGCACACTCACCGTATTTTTTATAAAGATTTTATTGGTTTTTTTAATCAACATATGTTAATTTTTCCAATCAACAAGTTGTCTGGAGTTTGCTATGCTAATACATGTTCAATTCCTAATCCTTCATTCTTTCCTCTAGCCAAGAATAAAATAAGTTCCAAATTTGATAGTAGTCTGTATCTTCTTTATCTTTCAACCTCATAGTTAATCTGTCCATCTCTGCACATTCTAATATTTTCCCGATTACTTCTTCCTCTGATGGCAGTCCTTCATTCTTCCAGTATTGTGCAAAAATTATTTTCACTACTGTAGTGATGTGTAAGAATAAATATAATTTCTGCTTATTAGTCTTTTCAGGCATAATACCTAGTAAAAAACGTTCAGGTTTAAAATCCACTTGTTCACCCAATATTTTTTCTAATCACATATGTATCTTTCTCCAATAGGCCTTTGCCTTACCACATGTCCACCAAATGTGATAATACGTGCCTATATTATGTTTACATTTCTAACATCTATCTGACATATTTTTAAACATTTTTGGTAATCTTGCTGGCTGGTGCCATGTATAAAACATTTTATACAGATTTTCTTTGTATGAAGTTGACATTGTTAATTTATAGTTTCTCTCCCATAACATTTGCCATTTTTCTAATTCTATATTATCGCCAAAAACTTTTGCCCATCTTGTCATTGTTTCTTTCACTTGTTCACTTTCCATATCCAAAATTAACAAAAAGTTATACATTTTCTTGATTAATTTCTCATCTGAGGTTAACAAAATCTTATCAAACGCAGTTTGATCCTTGTAAAATCCATACATTTTTACATCTTTTTCATATCTACTTTGTATCTGTAAATGTGCCCACCAGGACAGGTTAATTCCCTGATTTTCCAATTCTTGTTTAGATTTTTATTTCCCATCAATATCTAGAATATCTTTATATGTCCATATTTTTTCAAAGTCTACCAAGTTCGGATGTATAAATGCCTCCATCGTTGATAACCACCCTGAAATTTTAAAATATATTTTAGCTTTAATTTTTTCCCATACTGTTGACAAGGCATTTCTTATAAAATGATTTTTAAAGTACTTATGGACTCTGTTTTTCCCGTACCATAAGAAAGCATGCCACCCCAATTGTAAATCATGTTCCTCTAAATACAATAACTTTTTATTGCTAAGTGTTATCCAATCTTTCACCCATGTTAACACAGATGCTTGGTAATACAACATCCATTCCGGCAACCCAAAACCTCCATTGTCCTTAGCATCTTGTAATGTTTTCATCTTAATTCTAACTTTTTTCCCCTGCCAAATAAAGTTCAAAACCAATAAATTTAAATCTTGAAAGAATTTTCTTTCAAGTTTTATCGGAATCGTTTGAAATAGAAATAAAATCTTCGGCAACACATTCATTTTTACTGTAGCAATTCTTCCTAATATTGACAGCTGCAGATTTTTCCATCTTTCCAAGTCTAGCTTTATTTGCTTCAATAATTTTGTATTTATTGACGAACACTTAGCTGAAAGATGAATACAGAAATATTTAACTTTTTTCACTATTTGTACCTCTGTTTTCTCTAGTATTTGCCTTTTTTGTTTATCTGTGAGGTTCTTTACTATTACTTTGGTTTTTTCTTTATTTATTTTTAGTCCTGCCATTTCTCCATATTCTTCTATCTTTCCCCATAGTTTAGAAATCATCTCTAAAGGTTCTTCCAAGATAAACACTAAATCATCAGCAAATGCTTGTAACTTATATGTTTCATCTTTTATTTTCAATCCTTTAATTTCTGTGTCCTGTCTTATCCTTCTATTTAGTACTTCCAAAGTAAAGATAAATAATAATGAAGATAGTGGACACCCTTGTCTCATACCTTTTCTTATCTCAAAGCTCTCAGTATAATCTCCATTCACTATCAATTTTACTGTCTGGTTACTATATATTGTTTTTATCATATTTGTAAAGTTCTTTCCAAAATCCATTATTTGTAATTGTTGAACCATAAATTGCCAGGAAACATTATCAAATGCTTTTTGGGCATCTAAAAACACTAATGCTAATTGTTTCCCTGGATGTAATTCATAATATTCTAATACGTCCATTATCACCCTTAAATTGTTTTTAATTTGTCTCTTCAGTAAAAAGCCATTTTGATCTGGATGTATAAATTCAACTAAGTATTTTTTCAGTCTCTCTGCCATTATTGAAGTAAAAATTTTGTAATCCACATTGAGTAATGAAATCGGTCTATAGTTCTTAATATACATCAAGTCTGAATCTTCTTTTGGTATCAAAGTAATATTTGCTTCTATCCATGTGTTTGGAAGTTTGGCCTCTAACAATAATCCATTACAAACATCTTTCGGTGGTTCGCTTAATGCAGCGGTTCTCAACCTTTTTCAGACCGAGACCCCACCTGCACCGCCCATGTGCGGCGCGACCCCGACCTGCGCCACGCATGTGCAGCGCAATGGCCCGAATCACGCATGCGTGGTGCGACGGGCCTAACTGCGCATGCACGGCACGCGCATGACGACCCGGACCACGCATGCGTGGCGTGACGGCCCGAACCATGCATGCGTGGCACGTGCATGACGGGCCAAACCGCGCATGCGTGGCACGACGGGCTGAACCGCACATGCGCGGCGTGATGGCCCGAATCGCGCCTGCGCAGCACGCACATGACGGCCGATGGGAAATGGGGAAAAAATGGGGGAAAAAATGGCGGACTGCCGTGTTTGGCGACCCCTGTGAAATGGTCGTTCGACCCCAAATGGGGTCGCGACCCACAGGTTGAGAACCGCTGGCTTAATGTATCTTGTAGATTTTTATAAAGTTCCACCGGTAGCCCATCTGGGCCTGGTGTTTTCCTGTTCTTTTGTCGTTTTATAGCCTCTAATACCTCCATCATTGTTATTCTTTCTTCTAACATAGTTTTGAATGTCTCTGGAATTTTTGGCAATTTACTTTCTTCTAAATATTGAGAAATTCTCTCTTTTGCAGCCTCCTCTTTGCCATACAATTCCTTATAATATTTCTCAATTATCTTTTTTATTTCTTCCTTTTTAAATTGTAAACAACCTTTCCCATCTACTAAGTTATGTATTATTTTCTTCTCTTTCTGTTTTTTGAGCTTATAAGCTAGCCATCTTCCTGGCTTGCTGGCATTTTCGAAGAAATTTTGTTTTGCTTTCTTTATTTGTTCCACCAATTTTTCTGAGTCCAACAAATTCAGCTTATGTTTTATTATTTCCATTTCTCTTTTCAAAGTCTTTTTCTATAGATTTTGTTGTAATTCTGTCTCTAACTTTCTAAATTTTTCTTTTAATAATAAATATTGCTGTCTTCTCTGTTTATTTTTCTTTGCCATATAAGTTATAGCTATACCTCTAAAATACGCTTTAGCTGTATCCCATATGTTTTGTAGTGATATGTCTTCTTCTTTATTTTCTTTAAAGAAGAATTCCATTTCTCTTTTTGCCAAGTCTATGAATTCTTTATCTTTTAGTATAGATTGATTTGAAATCCATCTTGGGTTTTTTGTGTTCCTTTCCATGTCATTTTTAAAGGGTTATGATCTGCCCATGTGCCTATTTCTATCTCAATTTCCTGTATATCCATCTTTAATTCAGAAATCATTTAAATCATGACCAAGATTTATGGCTGAGTAAAAGGTATATTGTCAATTCTGAGGATTGATTTCGCTCCAGACATCTTGAATTCCAATTTCTTCTGCCACATCAAAGAATGTCTTGGGTAGTCTTCTTCTTACGGGTTTTCCTGTTTTATTACTTTTGTAATCCATTGTTCCATCTACTATCGCATTAAAGTCTCCTATTAAACAAATATTTTGGTATTCCATTTCTATTAATTTCCTGTGTAATCTTTGATAAAATTGTTCTTGACTATCATTTGGGGCATAAATTGCCACTAACAGTATTTGTTTTTGATGTAAATATATTTCAACCATTACAATTCTTCCTTCTTCATCTGAATATATTAATTTAGAATCTATTGTCTCTTTAACGTATATCGCCACCCCTCGTTTCTTTTGTTGTGCTGATGTATAATAAAGCTTCCCCATTTTTGGGTATTCCAACAATTTATAATGTTGTTTTTTTGTGTGTGTCTCTTGTAAACAGATTATATCTATATTTAATTTCTGAAGTTTCCTAAGACTTTTATTTCTTTTTATTGGGGAGTTTAGTCCATTTACGTTCACTGAAAAAAATTCATTTTTTTTCTCCATTTCCTCTTTCATTACTTGTATTTTGGTGTAGTCAATCTTGTAAAGTCCTTTGTTCTCTGGCAGTTCCTTCTCCTTCATCTGTTTGTTCACTTTTCTCCTTCTGTTGTTCTGCTTGTGCCGTTGCTCCTTGGGCCGTCTCTTCCATCTGCTTATCCTCTTGTTGTTGATGCAATCCTTCATCCAAAATTACTCTATTTCTTACTTCAAAGTCCTCTGCTTTCCAAATTGAGTCCAGTCAATATCTTGTTTATTAAAATGCCTTCTGGCATTAGCCATCTGAAATTTATGCCTTTTGCAATCAATTTTGTAGTTAGAAAATGATAGTGTCTCCGGGTATCCCTTACTCTCCTGGGTATCTGTTTTAGGACCACAATTTCTTTATTTTCATATTGTAAGGGTTCCTCTCTCACTTTTCTCAGTACTTCACCTCTTGTTGATTTCTTCATGAACCTCACATGCACTTCTCTTGGTAATCTGTTTTTTCTTGCATAGCTTGAATTCATATGGAAAATTTGATCTGTCTCATTCTGAATGTCTACTTGGTCTGTGTTTAAGAGCTCTGCCAATAGTTCAATAATTACCATTTCTATATTTTCTTCACTGTCTTCAGGAATATTTTGAAACCTCAAATAATGTTCTGCTTCTCTCATTTCTACCATTGCCATAGCCCGGTTCTAGCTCTTAATTTGTTTGTTCCAGTCCTTCATTCTTTTGCAATAACATTTCCACCTTTTTATCAATGTCTTTAGTTTTATTTTCCACTTCCTGGATTTTCTGTTCATTTTTTATAATCTTTTGATTTTGAGCTTCAAATTGTGCCTTTATATCCGTAATTTCTTTGCTTACTTTCTCCAGATTACTTGGTGTTTCCTCATGGTTTCTCTGCAAAATTTCTTGGATTAATTTTAAAGAGGCCTGTGTTTCATCTTGAGCCGTGCTTGCTTTTTCACACTGTAGCAATGTGCCAACAGAACTCTGAGTTGTTGGGCTGGCTTGTCCGACAGAGGGCACCAAAGAGGTTTTCCTTGCAAGTGTGGAAATATTAGATGTACTCATTTTATTGCTCACAGTCTTAAACTTATATCCAAAGCATAATCAGGACTCAGCTGTTGTGAGGCAAACCTACCTCCTCCAGTCTCTTCTTGGATTTAAAATGTTCTCTTTTTCTTTTCTTTTTCCCAGATAATATCTATTTAGTCTTTAGCCAATGTCAACAAGTATAGCTATAAACAGTCTTTCACTTGTTATCTTAGACCAAGTCTTTGTTTTGTTCAAGCTTTCCAAGGTCACTGTGTTTTTAATTCTTTAATTCTTATTTTTCGCCAGTAGGTCTCCTTGTTGGCTTATTTATCAACTCTCCACACTCCGGTAGTCTGGTAATTTGATATTCATTTAACATTTCCCCTTAATGTTAAATTGCCGCTCCAAAAGTCTCTCTGGGGGTCTTTACTCTTTCAAGTTCTCCCTTTCAGTGTCTCAATATTTTCAAACACAAGGAGAAGGAAAAGATTTCAGCTCACCCAGACATAACTTGTTGTTGGAGATCAGCTGTTTTTCATAGCTTCCCTTCCGGCTGCAGACAACTTGGACTGCCTTGGCTCTCCTGGCAGCCTTTCTTCCGCCCCTTTAGAGTGGTCATTCAGTACGCCTAGATTGGTCGCCACCAGATCCAAGCTCCTGAAACATCCCTCTTTCTTCATTGCCCCTCCAGGGCAACTTTACATCCCTTTAAGAGATGCTAGGCGAAGCAAAACCGGACTGAAAGGCTGGAGACCCAGCCTCTTATGGCCGTCTCATTCCCTCGCCGGAAGTATTCTTCCACACTCACCGTATTTTACTGTCATAGTCTGCTTCACCCTTTGAAACTAAGCAGATTTCTAAGCTTTTTCAGGATAAATTCTTCCTCACCTCAGTCTTCATGTCAAGTAGCAACCTGATTACACATTAAAAATCATATTTCTTGTTATGAACAGCATATTTTGGTATCATACATTAAGATACCTAAGTTCAGCTAGTGTTCGGCCATTTAAACAAATCTTAATATTCCAGAAACTAGGAAAGGATCAATTTACTATAACAGATTAAGAAAAAAGGTCCATAAGAAGTACTATCTTGGTTGGGTCAGGGGTGTCAAACTGCTGGCCTGTGGGCCGGATGTGTCATGGTAAAACCACACCCACCCTATTGCCGGCAATGGAAAAAAAGTCGTGATATGTCGCGATACGTCACGTGATGTTGCGAGTTTGACACCCCTGGTTTAAGTAATCACCATGTTATTTGTCACTGTTGCCAATAACCAGGTTTCACAATTAAATTGTGAGTTGATTTAAATCAAGCATACAAACATTTTAAAATAAAGAAAATAAATAAGATTGTTGGATAAAGGTGAATTAAGAATAATGAAAAGGATGAAAAATAGGACAGGAATGGGAATCAGCTGATTTGTAAAGGATTCAGCCACTTCCTATATAAGGAATGAATGTGTGAATACATTTGGGATTGTGTATGATTCAGAAGTGTTTTTATCTTGTGCAAGAATGAATGTAGCTTATGTCAGCTGTTCTTTAAAGCAGTTTTGTTAGCCTGGTGAGCCTTAAAAATATGCCATTGTGTTAAAGATTCAATGTAATTAGCACAACTCTTAAAGCAGGATTTCCTTTCTTTTTTCTAGTCTTACATGGAAGCCTAAAAAAGAAGTATCTACAGCACATATATTTGCATACACAGATGCACAAGTAGCTGATTTGGACACATTAATAATAATTAAGTTAGAAGGAACCTTGGAGGTCATCTAGTCCAACTCCCTGCCCTATACTAATTCAGACAAATGGCTGTCCAGTCTCTTCTTAAAAACTTCCATTGTGGAAGCATTCACAACTTCTGGAAGCAGGTTGTTCCACTGATTAATTGTTCTAACTGTCAGGAAATTTTTCCTTAGTTCTAGGTTCCTTCTCTCCTTGATTAGCTTTACTCTTTCTTCTGAGATATTGAAATACTACTATCATGTCACCCCTAGTCCTTCTCCTCATTAAACTAGACATACCCAGTTCTAGCAACCGTTCCTTATATGTGTTAGCCTCCAATCCCCTAATCATCTTTGTTGCTTTTCTCTGTACTCTTTCTAGCATCTCAACATCTTTTTTAAATTGTGGTGACCAAAACTGGATGCAGTATTCCAAGTGTGGCCTTACCAAGGCATTGTAAAGTGCCTTCACATGATCTTGATTCTATCCCTCTGTTAATGTAGCCTAGCACTGTGTTGGCTTTTTTGACAGCTGCAGCACACTGCTGGCTCATATTTAAGTGATTGTCCACTAGGACTCTGAGATCCCTCTCACAGTTACTACTATTGAACAAGATATCACCTATACCAGGGGTGTCAGACTGCTGGCCCATGGGCCGGTTTCATCATACCAGACATTGCTGGCAATGGCGAAAAAGCTCCGATACATAGTGCAACATCACGTGACGTCGCGAGTTTGACATGTCTGACCTATACTATACCTGTGCATTTGGTTTTCCTTGCCTAAATGTAGAACCTTACTTTTTTCACCATTGAATTTCATTTTGTTAGATAGCGCCCAATGTTCAAGTCTGTCAAGGTCCTTCTGTATCTTAAGCCTATCTTCTGGAGTATTGGCTATTCCTGCCAGCTTGGTGTCATCTGCAAATCTGATGAGTTCCCCATCTATCCCCTCATCCAAATCATTGTTGAAGATATTGAAGAGTACTGGGCCCAGAACAGAGCCCTGGGGCACCCTACTACATACTTCCCTCCATGTAGATGCAGTTCCATTGAGGACCACACGCTGAGTACAGCCACTCAGCCAGCTATGAATCCATCTGATGGTGATGCTGTCTAACCCACATTTTTCTATCTTATCAAGTAGTAGGTTGTTTTTGACTAACCCATGTTGGCTTTTGGTAATGACATTGTTTGCCTCTAGGTGTTTGCTGATTCATTGCTTGATTATCTTTTCCAAGATCTTCCCAGATATTGAGGTCAGGCTTATAAGTCTGTAGTTTCCTGGATCCATTCCCCCCCTTTTGAAGACAGGAACTACATCAGCTCTTTTCCAGTCCTCTGGTAGTTCCCCAGTGCTCCAGGATCTTTGAAAGATATAGTTCAGTGGTTCTGAGATCACATCTGCCTGTTCCTTCAGAACCTTGGGGTGTAGTCCATCTAGTTCTGGTGATTTGAATTCATTTAGGGTGGACAGGCACTCATTTACCATTTTCTTGCCTATCTTAACTTGTGTTTCTAATCTGTTTTTTATGGTACTGTTTTTGATAGGTTGGACTGTTTTTTCCCTTTGTGTAAATACGGATGCAAAAAAATTAGTTGAGTAGTTCTGCTTTCTCCCTTTGCTTGTCACCATCTTGCCACTCTCCCCCACTAATGGACCAATCATTTCCTTAACTGTTTTCTTGTTTTTTACATGTTGAAAGAAGCATTTTTTGTTATTTTTGACTTTTGTCACAAGCCTTAATTCATTTTGAGCCTTAGCTTTCCTCACTTCATCTTTTCAGGCTTGGGCTATTTTCTGGTATTCTGTCTTAGTTATGTGCCCCTCTTTCCACTTGTTATACTTGTCCTTTTTGTCTTTCAATTTATCAGAGAGTTCTTTATGCAGCCATGCTGGTGTCTTTTGAGAGCTGGTATTTTTCTTCTTCGTTGGTATTGTGCTAGACTGGGCTTTTATAATCTCACTTTTCAAAATTTCCCAAGTTTCTTGAGTTGTTTTCCCCCTGAGGATTCTCATCCATGGAATCCTTCCCAAGCTCTCCCTAAGTTTATTGAAATTAGCTCTCTTAAAATCCAAGACTCTAGTTTGATTGTGTTCTATTGCTTGTGCTTGTATAATGTTGAATTCCAATATTGCATGATCACTCCCCCCCAAGGTTCATGTGGCTTCAACACCTTCTATCATTTCATCTCTGTTAGTGAGAATCAGTCCAATATGGTTGATCCCCTAGTTCCCTTCTCTACTTTTTGGGAGATAAAGTTGTCTGCTAGGTTTGTCTGGAATCTGTTTGATCTTCCATTTAGTGCAGAGTTTGTCTCTCAATTGATGTCAGGGTAATTAAAGTCCCCCGTTACTATTGTGATGTGCTTCCTACATACCTTAGTTAACTGACTAGCAAAAAGTTCATCTATTTCCTCTGTTTGGCTGGGTGGCCTATAGTATACACCTATGGCAATGTCATTTCCCCCCCCTTTTATATCGACCCAAATGCATTCAAGACAGATTTCATCATTGCTGTGCTCTATTTCTATAGAGATGTAGTTATTTCTTATATAGAGAGCAACTCTACCTCCTCTTTTATTTGGTCTGTTTCTTTTAAATAATTTGAATCCCTCTAGCTGTGTGTTCCATTTGTGGGTTTCATCCCACCAAGTTTCCATAATGGCAACAATATCACATTTGGCCTCATTTACCTGAATTTCTAATTCACCCTGTTTGTTGCTCATACTCTGTGCGTTGGTGTATAGACATATGAGTCCTTTATGATTAACCTTGTGTTTACTTTCTACATAATCTGTATGGTGCCTGAGTTCCCCTATTTTCTTACCACCTGTTTGATTAGTGCACTTTGTGTGGCACTCACTATTATAAGCTTGATTTTGCTTGAGAGCAAGGTTGATATTCTTGTCCACACACATATCTATGTTACATGCATTGATAACCCTATAATTTTTAGATTGCTGGGGACAGGAATGTTCTGAATCAATTAACTCACTGTCCCCATTGTTCAGTTTAAATATTTCTCCAGAAAATCTGTGAATTTATTGCCAAGTAATTCAGTCCCTTTCTTCGATAGATGCAAACCATCTCTTTTGTACACTTTTTCATTGGACCAACTGGAGACATCGTGACTAATATAACCAAAGCCTTCTCCTTTACACCACTCCTTTATCCACATATTGAATTCTGCTATATGCTGTCCTTTTCCATTTTGCTCCTTATACACTGGTAAAACTTCTGAAAAAGTAAGCCTACAGCCTATCCTGCTAAATACCTGCCCCAAGCTCTGGAAATCATTCTGCATAGAGAGTACATCTTTTTGGGACAGATCATTAATGCCAAGATGTACAATAGCATCTATATCACACTCCTTGCTGGCATTCTTGACTATCTTAAAAATACTCTTCTTGTTCCTGCTGGCAGTAGCACCTGGAAGACACCTGACCTCTTTCGAAACCTCTGTATTCTTTCCTAAATTTACATCCCTTATAATTGAATCACCAACCAGAAGGTGGCTTCGCTTTTTAGATGCCTTGCTCCTCTTGCATGATGTGTAATACCTGATTCACACTTTCCCCTATCCAAAACAAATTCTTCATCTCGGTCCACGATCCCCTGCTTATTTGAGTTATCATCATCCCAACTACCTTGATCTGTCTCCTTAGTGTCCCTAATAAGGTCAGCAAGGGCATAGTTATTTCTTATATAGAGAGCAACTCCACCTCCTCTTTTATTTGGTCTGTTTCTTTTAAATAATTTAAATCCCTCTAGCTGTGTGTTCCATTTGTGGGTTTCTTCCCACCAAGTTTCCTAATGGACTACAAGGTCCTGCTTAGATCAAGAACTGCATTGTAATAGCTGACTTCCTTATTGACACAGTAGAAACTCAGGAGACCATTGTGTGAGCAACCAGCTGTAAGCGCCTCTACCTCACAGGATGGCAATTATAAAGAAAATAAAGAAGTCTTGGTCCTAATACATCTTGAAATATATTTCAGAAGCAAAATAATTCAGTTGCAGAATACCTATAAATCTGGTTCTTCTCAATGAATCTGAATAAAGAGATAATATAAGGATTGTGCTTGGGGAAAAAAATCACTTGGGGCAAAGAGCCTGGCAATGTAGGACCACCTGCAATATTATAGATCTATCTCCTTCAGAAATATCTAATCCATGCAGTTCACAGATGACTATCCCTTGAAAGAATGAAAGAAGTGAGGTCTAGAAATAGTGCCTTTTGTTGTAATCTCCCCTCCTATCCTAATGCCCAGGTTACTGGTACTAACTTTGGCATCTCTCCATAAAATTATCATAACAGAGTTGTTCTTTTGAAAGTTAGTATGTTAAAGAATGAGTTTATGCAATGGTTATTTGTAATGATGATTTTTAATTATCTTACTTATTTTATTGCTACTTTCTTCCTGCATCAATGACTTAATGGACACTGTCATAAATCACCAGATTGGCTGATATACACATATAATAAATAAATCCCTAAATTCAAATTTGCAATTCAGAATAGAAGCTGGAAGGGGCTTTGGAGATCTTCTAGTCCAACCCTTTGGTCAAGCAGGAGGCCCTATACATGGACAAGTGGCTGTCCAGTTTCTTCTTACAATGTGCAGTGATGAAGCACCAAAAACTTCTGAAGGCAAGCAGTTCCACTGTTCCATTGTTCTCACTGTTAGGAAGTTTCTCCTTAATTCCAGGTTGCTTCTCCTTGATTAGTTTCCATCCATTGTTTCCTGTCCTGCCCTCTCGTGCTTTGGAAAATAAGTTGACCCTTTTTTCTTTGTGGAAACCTCTCAAATACTGGAATACTACTATCATGTCACCCTAGACGAGCCATATCCAGTTCCTGCAACTGTTCTTCTTATGTTTTAGTCTTCAGATCTTTAATCACCTTAGTTGCTCTTCTCTGCACTTTTTTCAAAGCCATAGCAATAAATAAGCAGAAACAAACAAACAAATAAATAAAGATTAAATATAGTATGGTATAGGGGCAAGAATTCTTGGATACACCAGGAAGTAGAGACCCAATAAAGTTAGGGCACATTTGGCACTCAGTTCTTTTCCTGATGACTTCTCTGTACTATTCTACAGATTCAGCCACTGGATTAAAACAACAATAGTATTTAGCAAAATTCCATTTTTCTCCAGTTTACTGAAGTAAAAGAAAACTAGGCAATCTTCTCAATCCAACTTACAACTATTGTTCTGAATCCAAAGGGGCCATGATTGTGGTTTTGGTGATGTCTAAAAAATGACATGCTTTTTTAAAGAATAAGTTTTAAAATTATTTTTAAAAGTAAGCCAAGATAATAGAGATATATTTTTTTCAAGTAAAAGGGCTAAAAAAAGGGATTATATCAGAATTAATAAAATGTGGTTTTCTCCAATTTACCATGGTTGGAGAAAGACTATGATTCTCAATATTTCCTGCCATATAAGTAACTCATAAAAAAAGTTATATTATTACCAATTGTTACTGTTTATATAATAATTTTACATAAGTAACATGCTGTTACATACAGTTTAAAATGTAGTTAGTAATGACAAGTCTGGTATTTTTCCATTTTGAAGGACAAAGATGACAATTTTTAAGCAACCAACTGGTGTAAGGAAGCTAATGTCTGTATTTCACTGTGCCTCTTTCTACAATTTTGTTATCTTTTCTTCTTTTAAATAACATTCCAGAACTGGAAACTGCATTTGGAGATTAAAAGGAATTATACTGTGGCATATCATTACAGTGTTGCCAGAGGATCCATGTTAGGGATAGATGAAATTCTTAATTTAGCTTTAATCAGATTCTCATTTTAACAAAGGTTCATTTTATTTCCTATCCATTTTTTCTAAAATTCACTTTAATGCATTCTTCATGGTCTACGTATGTTCTGTTAATTATCATCTCCATATTATCCATGTGTATGCATGTTTAGTTACAAAACCCATGACTTGTAGAGTTCTCAAATAAGACATTTTGTTTATGCCAGTTATTGTTTGGAACCTATGAATTGGGTTCCTTCATATAAACATTCAGATCAAAACAACTTCTCCTCCACTTATATTGTTTCTATATGGGATTGTATCCATGCACAAGTCCTATCATGGATCAAGTGAATCATTCACTAATTTTGTTGTAATTTTATACAGCTGCAAGAATGAAGACAGGAATCTATTTAATCAACTGAAGTTTCTCATATCTGGAAGCAAATCTCCAATAGGCCAGTGACAAGATTTTTTCAGAGTGTGACACATATTCATGTAGCTCCAAATGTCAATGACTGAACCAGAGATCTTATATACACACTATATTGGAAAACAGTCTTATCTTGCTCCATACTGACAGAGATGCAATCCAGAATTCTATTTTTGCACAATTTGTTTTTTACTCAAGAGTAATCAGCAGACAAAATATTTATTTATTTGTTTGCTTGTTTAATAAAATGTATTAGCTGACCATTACTGTATGGTAACTCTGTATGGCATATTAAAAAGTGTACGACATATTAAACACAGTGACTGCACTGTGGCACAGACTAGCACTTGGTGAGTAGCCATGAAGCCGTTGGAAAAGACATTCAGATACCAAAATATGTCGACTCCTACAAAGATCAGAACTGTGCAGGTAATAATTTCCCTTGTGGCATTCTATGGAAGGAAAAGTTGGACTTTGAAGAAATAGCATTGAAGGAGCACTGATGCTTTTGAACTTTAGTATCTGCGATGACTAAAAATTATATGGATGGCCAAAAACACAAACAATGACTCAATCAAATAAATCAATTCAGAGTTCTCAGTCAAGGGATATCTAACCAGACACAAATTATATTTTGGGTACATTATGGAAAAATATAGTTTTATAATGCTGCCTGGAATGCTAAGAAGAGTGAAAAGAAAGCGAATATGACTAGTAGGAAGGTGGATAGACTTAATTACAACAGGTTTAAGAGCACCATTGGAAGCTTTGAAGGAACAACCTAGGGAGATTTTCCTGAAAAAAATCTATATGGTTGTCAAGAAATAACACCAACTTGATAACATACAATCCATCCATACATCCATCCATCCATCCATCATGTTTTATAGAGTGTTTACCATCTGGAATAATTATACCCCCCCATATATCTATATGACCCCACACTGATTAAAAAGTCTTTGATAATATGGCTTTATTTCCAAGTCTGAAATTGTGGTGAGTGATGAGCTCTTTTAGAATATTGGGATTTTATATTCTCATTGAACCTTTTACTTACAGACATATTTTTCCATTGTTTTCATTTTAATTTTAATGTTCTATATCATCCAGGGTTGAGTGGCCTCTAAATTACTCAATAAATAAACCAATATGTTGATATAGTCATGAATGAATTTGCACAGTTCTCAGTGATAAAACATATACAGATTATTTTGTTTTTCCTTAAACTCTGTAATGTTTTGCCAGAAAGGGTTAGGTAAAATCCATGAATATATTTTTGTTTCCTGTTAGCCAAGATCAGGAAAATGTTAATGAGGCAAAGACCCTATCTAATTTCCACCAGTTTTATAAAGGATACTTGTACAGTCACCCCAAGAATGATGATGGTGATGATGATGATGATTCTCACTGTGTACAGTTTTAAGAAATTTTGCCATTTTATTCCTGTATTATTATTGTCATATTTATTCCATACATTCATGAGCTGTCCATATTTTGTGAATAAAGACTCATTCTGTCTATCAATGTACACCAAAAATACAGATCGTGAATGTAGGATTCTAGAATTTTTACTATAGCATCTGTTTTTAAAAAATTGAATGTAGTTGGTCCTCTCTCTCTCCCCCCTCCCCCCATCCTTCACCTTTTTCAGTATTGGAAAAGAATGTGAAAATTAATCAGCTGCAAAGGATATCACTTCAGAAATAACCTTGTAAGAAAAGATCACTTGGCCCAATTAATGACCAGACTTCATTTTGCAGCACCTTTTTTCTGCTTTAACTGCAGAAAAATGCTCCTTGTTATATCCAGTGTGAAATCATACACCTTGGGGGTGCTTCTTCAGTTTTCATTGTTGTTAGCTTTATCTTTTAAAATAAGGTTTGGATAAATGTTTCAGGATAATTTCCATCATCCTCCAGACAAAACAATAAGTCACATTCCTTGAACAACCTTGAACAAACTTGGAGAGCTTTTTTTTTTATCGAAACTAACTAACCTTGGTGAAGTTTCTTTCAGAGATTGATGAAACTTACAATTCAAATCAGCATGCCTTAAACTTAAAAACCAACATACATAATAAAGGTCATTGTCATACAGATTAAACAAGATAAAAGTTTGCAAAAGCAAGAAATCTCTGTCTCCCCTCTTATTTTTTCTCTTGATCAGGAAAAAGGCATTACATACAATGTAAACAATGTTGTGGCCCAAACAGTTTGGATCGAATGTCTTGCATTTGAGGTGGAGGTCTGTGATCTCTGAAGAGAGGTCACAATTTACCTGCGTGGCAGCTTTGTTCTCTTGCCATAGCAAATCCAGGCCTGCTCACTAAATTAAGAAAATAGTTTTAAATGTGTTGTCCCAGAGAGCTTGGATCCTTTTACTTGGTGTGCAGGCCCAATGAACCATACCAGATAGTAACATTCCTCCTTGCTAAAAACCTTCCTAAGCAACTTGGTCTTGCCCATCACTATTATGGTCAGCCATTCTTAAGCAGGAGACAGATAATTATCTCAAATTGGTGTCACTTCTATTTAACAAAGCAGTTCAACCAATGACTAACCACACCAACAAATACAAAGGACCACCCCCAAAATTGCTATATACTAAATAATAATGTGCTAAACAGTAAGTAATATCCAAAAGCCTGAATAACAAATAGTTGATCAATACATAAGTACAATTGGGTTAAGGCTAAACAAACTGGGCTATTTTATTAAAAGTATTAGTGGTATGCCATCCTGGCTGGCAGCTCTATACTTATTACTTGGCTATTCTCTGCATCAGTTGGACAGCAGTCCTCAACATGTAGTAGTATTCTGTCCTCACAGAATCCCCATTTCCCAAAAGACTGAAAATGGTCAGAGCAACTTAGAACAATATCCAGTACAGTATTATTTGGAATTAGAAGGGTTTGGACAAAGTTGATTGTTTCAGGAGAAGTATCTAGATCAATGGGAGGGTGGGTGGGAAAGGGACATGTAGCTTTTTCCTCCCCAGTGTTTTAGTTGCCCTGATCTATTTTTCTCCTAAGATATTCTTAATATATTTATTCTCAGAAACCTTCTTCAGGAACTCTAGCAAGAAGAAATAAACAAGCAGATGCATAGGTATCCTTATTCCCTTTGTTTTTCCTCTGAAAACATAGATATATTTTGTGTATTTACATATAAAATGTACCAAAAAAGTACAAAAAGTCTAAATGACTAAAACATCTTTTCTTTTTCAATATTTTTCAATATTTGCATAAAATGATCTTGAATAAGAGATGAATATAGCATAATCAGTTTTATACAATATCATTCTGTTTGCTATCAAGCTAAGTTAGTTCAGTTTGAACTTCCTAATCATAGAATCATTGATCTAGTGTGGTTCCACGTCTCTGCAATATATGAAGGTTACATACATCCTCATGTCTTCACAAAATTTAAAGTTCTGCCATTGTTAAACTGAAAAGACACTCACTTAAAGAAAATATTCTTGCTAGTTTATTTTTGCTGACCATCTGGCGGCCGTGGCCGGGAGGATGTTCTATCAGGTTCGCCTGGTACGCCAGTTGCGTCCCTTCCTAGACCGGGACTCGCTATGCACAGTTACTCATGCCTTCGTCACTTCCAGGCTGGACTATTGTAATGCTCTCTACATGGGGCTCCCCTTGAGGTGCACCCGGAGGCTTCAGCTGGCCCAGAATGCTGCCGCGCGGGTAGTGACCGGAGCGCCATGGTGCGCCCATGTAACATCGCTCCTGCGCGAGCTGCACTGGTTGCCGGTGGCCTTCCGGGTGCGTTTCAAGGTGTTAGTGGCCATCTTTAAAATGCTCCATGGCATCGGACCCGGATATTTACAGGACCGCCTTCTGCCAGCAAATACCTCCCGCCGTCCGGTACGCTCCCACAGAGTCGGTCTCCTCAGGGTGCCGTTGGCCAGACAATGTCAGCTGGCGACCCCCAGGGGGAGGGCCTTCTCTGTGGGAGCTCCAACGCTTTGGAACGAGCTCCCCCCCGAACTCCGTACGTTGACGGAATTGCGTTCCTTCCATCGAGAATTAAAGACATATTTATTTCGACAAGCCGGCCTGGGATAGTAGCTCCGGTTCCAACAAGGCCATAATTGTTTTTAGGGGATTGAGTTTTAAGATTAAGCATTGGTTTTAAATGATCGGATTAAATTATTTTTAGGTAATTGGGTTTTTAAATGATTGGGCCAAATTATTTAATTTATTTTTAATAATTTTACCTTTTGTATGTAAATGTTTTTAATTGGGCTGTACACCGCTCCGAGTCCTTCGGGAGGGGGACGGTATAAAAATCGTAAAATAAAAAAATAAAAATAAAAAATAAAATTTATTTCATCTCCAATGGGGTGTGGCTCTGATACCACTGAACAAGTGTGTCCAAGTTGCTTACACTCTGAAGCTGCATTTCCGATAAATCTTCCTATTGTGACTTGCATTAATAGTTCGTCAGAAGAGGGACAATTTATGTCCCACTGAGCACAATTTGCTGTTTTTGGAAGCAGGCTAACTAATCATACAATTCATCACTGACTTTCCCACTTGTGTTAAATGGCTTCCTATTCTTTCAATGAATAATTCTATTACAATGGCAATTTATCACTTGGACACTTTGGCTAATAGGAGGGCTACACAGTTTAGAAGCAAAGGTATTTAAAACAATATGACAGTATTTTAAAAGTAGACCCTGAATGACTAAAATAGTAGCAGATGCCTGAAACAGACTACTTAGCTGATTTGTTTTTTTGCAAGGTAATTTCAAAAGGTAAGAGCATCATATCCCACCTAGATTGAACCAGAGGTCCAATAAATATTTCTAACATCAATTAGATAGGAGTAATGGAAACATGGGCAATCTTTCAGTGAACAATGGTTGCATTTTTGTAATTATCATCACCACCATCAACAATTTTGGGATTCTGTGAGCAGGGCAGTAATACCACTAGAGGAAATGGAGATAGGATTTCCATATAGGTAGTTTTGTTGTTGATTGTAGATGCCCAGAATGTTGAGAATCTGATTGATTGATTATGTGTCAGCAAGTTTTTGACCTTAGCAGCTACATAGATAAACTTTCTCCATAAAGAACTCTTTCTAACCTGTACATTCTTTTCTACTATAACTGAGTCTGTCCACCTTGCTGCTGGTCATCCCCTTCTTCTCTTTCCTTCCCTCTTTTCCACCTTTATAGCCTTGTCCAAAATAGCATAATTTGAGCCTGATCATTTATGCCTTGATTGAGAACACTGGGTTGATTTGTTCAATGATCCATAGGTTTGTTTCTCTGGCTGTCCATGATATTCTCAAGAATCTTCTCCAACAACAGAGTTAGAATAGAATAGAGCTGGAAGGGACCTTGGTGGTCTTCTAGTTCAGCTCCCCACTTAAGCCATCTCAGACAAGTGACTGTCTAGCCTCTTCTTAAAATCTCCAGTGATGGAGTGCCCACAATTTCTGGAGGCAAGCTGTTCCACTGGTTAATTGTCTTCACTGTCAGGAAGTTTCTCCTTAATTCTAGGCTGCTTCTCTCTTTGTTCAATTTCCAACCATTGTTTCTTGTCCTGCACTGGTACTTTGGAGAATAACATGATCCCCATTAAATCCTTCATTCGCGTGCGAATGATGAAGACACATGGTGACAACTAACAATGCTTTATTCTCCTACTCCAACTCCAAGCAAAAAAACCAAAAGGCACGCAGGCCTTTTTATAGGGCTTGAAACCCGGGCAGAGTGAACCAATAAAAGTTCTTCTTTCTTCGCGCCTTGCGCATGCGCACAAGGCTGGCGCCACTGTCTGGTCCAGGCAGCTTTTAGAATGCCTGGGACCATTTGCAACAATTCTGGGCCTGCTGAGTTTTCTCATCAGGCCCAGGAGACAACACCCCTCCCCCCTGGATAGAACATACACAACTCCAAATTTCTTTACAATAATAATAAAATAAATTAAAAGAAAATAATAGTCTTCTCACATGCAGACACCCTTCTTATAACTAACAGAGTTAGCTAACCAACCCACTCTCTAATGTGGACTTCGTGTGTCTATCTTCTACCCCACATAGGTCCCATCTCCTCAACCTAGACCTGTAAGGTCCCTTGTACTGACAAGAACCTCACATATTCGCCTAGATGCTTAGGAGGGGCCATAGCCTGTTGTGACCTATGCAAGGTTAGGAAGGGTGCCTGGCCTATCAGCTCACCTGGCCGGCTAGGCAGACCAGGACTTGTACTTAAGGGTGCCTGGCCTACCAGCCCATCTATTGGGCTCACTAGACCAGGACTTTTATGCACAAATTTTGCAGGCGTGCCCCTGGTGAGGTGTGCTGGCAGAATTGCCAAAGCTCTCCCCAGGCTCCATGAGAGCAGCTGAAATTCCCCAACCCTCTGAATTGGCTGAGGATTCCCCAACTACACTGGATGGCTCCAGGGAACTTAGTCCCTCGAGCCCGCGACCAGTCTCGGACGTGACCTGTGTTGTATGTGTGCCCCAAATACTCCCAGTCCTCTGTGGCCGAGGTGCCAGAGTCAGGGGCCGCCTCTATTGCAAACCCCACCTCAGGTGAATTCCTATTTGGAGCTCTTGCGGATACTCCCAGTCCTCTGTGGCCGAGGTGCCAGAGTCAGGGGCCGCCTCTATTGCAAACCCCACCTCAGGTGAATTCCTGTTTGGAGCTCTTGCGGATACGCATGACTCCCTGTTCGGTGCAATAGCTAAACTCTGAGGATGCCCTTGCACCTCCCCTGGGAAATCCCTAGCGACCTGCGGTATGTCCCAGGAACAGTGAGATTATGTCTCAGAAGGTTGACCTGAAGTGCAACGTGGTTCCTGGGCCCCCTCCCCCTGAGAGCGGAGGCAGGGGTGGAATCCACAGGGGGCAACTGCCAGTGCAGTTGTGATGCCGCAGGACGCGGCCATCTCCCAAGGTCACTTTGTATAAGAAAGGTCCAGAGATCTTACAGATGACAGCAAAAAAACACAGATGACAAGGAACGTAGTTCCTAGCCCAGACCGGATCACCCAACTGTAGTCTCCTTGGTGCCCGCGGTTGTGACACCTGTGAAGCCACACGGTCTGGGTGCAACCTGTCCAATTTAGTAATGAGTCTGCGACCCCAGCGGAGTTCAGCTGGGCTCTTCCCAGTGGTTGTGCAAGGTGTGGTGCGGTGTGCAAGAAGAAAGTCAGCTAACTGAACATGAGTCTTTTGAGTGCGTCCTTGGTGGTGTGCACCATCCTTTCAGCTTGCCCATTGGTGGAAGGGTGGAAGGGAGTGACATTGTATGCTGGATCAGGTTGGCCTGAAGAAAAACCTGGAACTCAGAAGAGGTAAATTGAGGCCCATTATCTGAAACCAGGACATCTGGAAGTCCGTGTGATGCAAAAATTCCTCTCAACACCTGGATAGTCCTGGCAGTAGTAGTGGAGGAAACAGGAACAACCTCTAGCCACTTGGAATGGCTATCAACAAGGATAAGGAAGAATTGCCCCTGGAAGTGCCCAGCATAATTTAAATGTACCCTTGACCAAGGGGTGTGTGTCTCCTCCTACTTGTGTACAGGGGCCTGAGGCATTTCAGGCCATGATTGTTGGCACACTTGGCACCCGTGCACCTGAGCCTCGATAGCTTTATCAAGTCCAGACCACCAAAGATGGCTGTGCGCAAGCGCTTTCATCCCAACTATCCCAGGATGTCCCTCATGCAAGAGATCAAGACTCTAGACCTCAATGAGGCTGGGATGACTACCCTGCTACCCCATAAAAGGCACCCATTAAAGGTAGACAGTGCATGTCTCCTTTGCCAAAAACTTTGAAATGTTGCATCTGGACACGTGTCAGGCCATCCTGACAACACCCATGTCAGCACGCGTGTAAGCGTGTGATCAGTTGCAGTTTCAGCAGCCACGTCCCTAGCATTGAGGGGAGATTCAGGAAACTCCTGAATGGAAAAAATATTTATGGCAGGAGCAGGGTCTGCTTCTACCCGAGTTAAAGGCAATCTGCTTAGGCCATCTGCATGGCCCATTTCTTTTCCAGGTTTGTGAACTAGAGTGTAGTCATATGCTGACAGGAAAACGGACCATCTCAGCATATGAGGAGAAATGATATGTGGTGTCTGTTTGTTAGTAGTAAACAAACCCAACAGAGGCTTATGGTCTGTATAGACCGTGAAGTGGCGGCCATATAAGAAATCATGGAATTTCTTTATGCCAGCCACTATGGCCAAGGCTTCTCTATCAATCTGAGTGTAATTCTGCTCTGCAGATGACAGAGTCCTTGAATAATAGGCCACAGGGACTTGTGTCCCATCAGCCTTCAGATGGCTAAGTACTACTCCCACGCCATAAGGAGATGCATCGCATGCGATGGAAACAGGCAGTTGCTCATTGAAATGCGCTAAAACAGCATTAGAAGTGAGCAAGGCCTTAACCTCATTGAAGCTCTTGTCATGGACTTTAGTCCACTGCCAAGGAGCCTGCTTGTCTAAGAGCCTATATAACGGCTCTGCCACTGCAGCTTTGTGTGGGAAAAATGCATGGTAAAAATTTAATAGCCCCAAAAAGGCTTGTAGCTCACTCTTGGACTTGGGGTTTGGGGCCTGTTGAATAGCTTGTAGTTTAGCTTCAGCAGGGCGAATGCCTTCAGCATCAATCCTGAAACCTAAGAAGTCAGTGGAAGTGACTCCTATCTTGCATTTATCCTGCTTTAGCTTAAGGCCTGCTTTTCAAAAACGAAGCAAGACAGCCCTTAATCTTTCTGATAAATTTTGAGATGACTCCCCAGCAATGAGGACGTCATCAAAGTAGGAATATCTCGAAGTGTGATCTCCATGACACTTTGGAATATGCCAGGGGCTACATTGACCTCAAATTGCAGTCTTGTGACCTTAAATGCCCCCCTGTGAGTTACAATAGTCTGGGCCTCTGCAGCTGCCTCATCAACAGGTAGCTGTTGATAGACCTGTGCCAGGTCACATTTCGTAAAAATGCGCCCCCCTTGAGGGAGGCCAGGATGTGGCTTACAACAGGGACTGGATAAGCATGCTGTTGCAACGCCTTATTCAGTGTACACTTGTAGTCTGCACATATACGTATTTCCCCATTAGCCTTTAGAGGCATTACTTTAGAGGCATTACGCTCCGACCCCCCAAGGCTCTACCTGTTCTCGGGGTTATTCAGAACCACAGGGCCCGGGCTGTAGGCTGATGTTGTGCAATGCCAGGTCTGTTGTAAACAAGGCCCCCCTCATCCAAGATTTAATTTTAGAGGGGGGAGCAGACCTGGCAGGTATTACGGAGACCTGGTTAGGACCAGAGGGCGGTGTCCCTCTGGTGGAAATGTGCCCACCGGGTTTCCTTGCATTTCATCAGCCGAGAGCACAGGGCAGGGGTGGGGGAGTGGCGGTCGTGATTAGGGAAGATTACAGGCCGAGGGAGGTCACTGTTCCTCAGACGGCAGGCTGTGAATCTCTCCTGGTGAAGTGGGACCTTGGGGGTCCGAGGGCGGTGTTGATTACGTACCTGGCTCCCTGCCACGTGTCAACTGCCCTGCTCGAGTTCCTGGACGTTGTCGCCGCAGTGGCGGTTGAGGTCCCCAGGCTAATAGTCATGGGTGATTTCAACCTGCCGTCTGTGGGCGGGACGTCCGGGGGAGCTCGAGAGTTCATGGCTTCCATGGCAGCCATGGACCTGACCCAGGTAATTCAAGGCCCCACACATATAGGGGGGAACATGCTTGACCTGGTTTTTGTCTCTGGACAGTGGCTGAGTGGTCAGAATATAGGGGATATAGTTATTGAGCCCCTGCCATGGTCTGACCACTCTCTCCTTCGCTTGGACTTTCTGACCGCTACACCCCACCGCAGGGAGGCGGAACCAGTGAGATGGTACCGCCCCAGGCGGCTAATGGAACCCGAGCGGTTCCAGATGGAGCTTGGGCCAATTCCTGAGGCTCGGATACACGACTCGGTCGAAGAGTTGGCGGCAGCCTGGGATAGGGCTGCGGCCAGTGCTCTAGATCGGGTCGTGCCTTTGCGGCCTCTGATTCGACGTACGTCCCGATCGGCCCCTTGGTTTACTGAGGGGCTGAGAGAGATGAAACGCCGGAAAAGACGCCTAGAGAGCAGTTGGAGATCGAGCCGTGCCGAATCTGACCGAACACTAGTAAGAGACCATATTAGGTCCTACTTAGCGGCGATAAAAGCAGAGAAGCGTTCTTACCTCACTGCTCTTATTGCATCATCAGATAACCACCCAGCCTCCTTGTTTAGGGTGACCCGCTCCCTCCTTCAGCAGGAGGTGAGGGGAGACCCCTTAGAGGGTAGAGCTGAGGATTTTGGAAAATATCTGTATGATAAAATCGCTCAGATACGGGAAGGCTTTGATTTCAACTGGGTATGTCCGGTGGGAGAGACGGAGTCTGGTCTTGAGACTGCTATCTGGGCTGAGTTTGACTCCGTGACTCCCGAGGACGTGGACAGGTTGTTTGGGGGACTTAGGGCGACCACTTGTTTATTGGACCCGTGCCCCTCCTGGCTGGTGTTGGCATCCCGGGAGGTGGTACGAGGCTGGTTCCAGGCAATTATTAATGCTTCGTTGAGTGAGGGTGTCTTCCCTGCCGCCTTGAAAGAGGCGGTAGTGAGGCCCCTCCTCAAGAAGCCTACCCTGGATCCAGCCGTTTTATCAAATTATCGTCCTGTCTCCAACCTTTGCTTTCTTGCAAAGGTTGTCGAGAGTGTGGTTGCCCGACAGTTCCCGCGACACCTGGAGGAATCGCTATACTTGGATCCATACCAGTCGGGCTTCAGGCCTGGTTACAGCACGGAAACAGCATTGGTCGCGTTGGTGGATGATCTCTGGCGGGCCCGGGACAGAGGTTGTTCCTCTGCTCTGGTGCTATTGGACCTCTCGGCGGCTTTTGATACCATCGATCATGGTATCATGCTGCAACGGTTGGAGGGGTTAGGTATGGGGGGCACTGTTTTGCGGTGGTTCTCCTCCTTCCTCTCCGGCCGGATGCAGTCTGTGTTGACAGGGGGCCAGAGGTCGACCCCGAGACCCCTCGTATGTGGGGTACCTCAGGGGTCGGTCCTCTCACCCCTACTGTTCAACATTTATGTAAAACCACTGGGTGAGATCATCCGTGGTTTTGGTGTGGAGTACCATCTGTACGCTGATGATACTCAGCTGTACATTTCCACGCCGAACCACCCCAACGATGCTCTTGCCGTGCTGACCCGGTGCCTGGAGGCCGTCCGGGTTTGGATGGGGAAGAACGGACTCAAGCTCAACCCTTCCAAGACCGAGTGGCTGTGGCTACCGTCGTCCCGGTTTAGTCAATTGACTCCTTCGTTGTCCATTGGGGGCGAAACAGTGGCCCCCGTGGAAAGGGTTCGCAATTTGGGAGTCCTCCTGGATTCACGGCTGTCTTTAGAGGACCATTTGACGGCCGTGGCCGGGAGGATGTTCTATCAGGTTCGCCTGGTACGCCAGTTGCGTCCCTTCCTAGACCGGGACTCGCTATGCACAGTTACTCATGCCTTTGTCACTTCCAGGCTGGACTACTGTAATGCTCTCTACATGGGGCTCCCCTTGAGGTGCACCCGGAGGCTTCAGCTGGCCCAGAATGCGGCCGCACGGGTAGTGACCGGGGCGCCATGGCGCTCCCATGTAACATCGCTCCTGCCGGTGGCCTTTCGGGTGCGTTTCAAGGTGTTAGTGACCATCTTTAAAACGCTCCATGGCATCGGACCCGGATATCTACAGGACCGCCTTCTGCCAGCAAATACCTCCTGCCGTCCGGTACGCTCCCACAGAGTGGGTCTCCTCAGGGTGCCGTCGGCCAAACAATGTCGGCTGGCGACCCCCAGGGGGAGGGCCTTCTCTGTGGGAGCTCCAACGCTTTGGAACGAGCTCCCCCCCGAACTCCGTACGATGACGGAATTGCGTTCCTTCCGTCGAGAATTAAAAACATACTTATTCCGACAAGCCGGCCTGGGATGATAGCTCCAGCTCCAACAATGGCCATAACTGTTTTTAGGGGATTGTGTTTTTAGCTGGGTTTTTAAATATTCGGCCAAATTGTTTAATTTATTTTTAATAATTTTAATTTTTGTGTGTTGTTGTTTTAATTGGGCTGTACACCGCCCCGAGTCCTTCGGGAGGGGGGCGGTATAAAAATTGTAAATAATAATAATAATAATAATAATAATAATAATACTATGGGAGTTTCCCATGGACTAGAATCCACAGGTTCTAAAATGCCCTGCTGGAGCAATTTGTCCAGTTCAGCATCTATCTTATCCTTGAGGGCAAAAGGTACCCTCCTAGGCTTAACCCTGATGGCGTGATGGTTGGGTCTAACCATAGTGAAATGGGAGGCCCCTTGTAGGATCCTAGTTCTGAACTAAACACATCTGCAAACTCCTTGCAAACCTCTGCAAGGCCCAGTGTTTGCAAGGTGTGCCACCCAGTTACCTGGATTCCCAGAGCCTCGAACCAATTGAATCCAATAAGACTCATACGTTCACCCCCAACAACCACCACATCCAGGGAACCTTCAAAATCCTTATACTGTATCTTAAGGGTGGCCTCCCCCTTAACACACACCACAGAATTTTGAAAATCAGTGAATATTAGATTTGACGGCCTGAGTTTAACTCGAAGGCCACTACTGCTGCAAATCCTTTTGAAGGTATTAATTGAAATAATGGAAAGAGAGGACCCAGTGTCCAACTCCATCCGTAAGGGAACGCCTTGCAACCTTACGTTAATGTAAAGTTTCTTCTTAAGGGGCTTTTGTGTCCCTGTTCTTAGAATGCTCCTGCGCGATACGCTGAAACCCACCCTGTGTTGTCTGGGGACCCTGGTACCTTTCTGAAGCAATTCTTCCCGAGGTTGAACCTTCTGGCGACCCAAACAGATGGATGCAATGTGGCCTTGCCTGCCATATGCCCGGCAAATGGCGGAGCAGAACCGGCAATCAGCTTACTTGTGGCGTCCTCCGCACCCGAAGCATTGAAGAGATGCTGGGGCCTTGACTGGATGTCCCTTCTGCATCCTTTCAGCTGGCTGGTGAAGTCTGTCGACCTCCTCTTCAGGATCCACTTCTGATCCTCTCGAGCGTCCTCTTGATGGACGGTAGCTGGGTCTGGAGGATTCCTGGTGAGGTACAAGGACTTCAAGGCCTGCTGCTTCCTCAGCTGCCACCTCTCGCAACGCATCTTGGAAGGAAATGTCTTTTGCAAAAATCTTTTGTTGTAAGTCTTTGCTCCTTAAGCCGCAGACAAAGCGATCTCGCAGCCTCTCTTCTAGATCCTTGAATTCACAAGGTCTGGCTGTTTGCCTTAAGGCCGCAATAAAGTCCGCAGCAGATTCACCCGGCCTCTGGTCTCTCTGCTCGAATGCGTGCCTCCAAGCAATGACAAGTGCCTCCAAGCAAGAAAGTAAAGGAAATGAAGGAAGCGAAGGAGACGAAGGAAACGCAGGCAGAAACGAGGCTGTAGGGCCGGACTGCGTGTAAGGTTGGGAAGAAATCCTTACAAGCCTGCATTGCCTTACAAGCCTGCATTGCCAAGTCTTTTTGTTTCTAATGTTAGATCTCTTCCTAATAAGATTGAGGAGTTGGAACTTATCATCTTCTTGCAGAAAAATATTCGGGACTGCTGTGTCATGGTCTTTACAGAGATGTGGCTTGACCCTACTACTATTCCAGGAGAGGCTACTGAATTATCAGGATGCTCAGTGTATTGAGCAGATAGAACTATGGTCTCTGGGAAGAGCAGGAGGACTTTGTGTTTACATAAATAATAACTGGAACACAAACGTTAAAATAATGGACACTCACTGTTCTCCTGATTTGGAATTCTTTGCAGTGAAGTGCGGCCCCTTTTATCTGCCTCGTGAGTTTAACATTGTGATAATAACTGTAGTATATATACCTCCTGATGCTAACATAACCGTGGCCATGAGTTATCTGTTAACTGCTATTTACAAACAGCAACAGGCCTACCCGGATGGAGTGATGGTGGTTGCAGGTGATTTCAATCAAGCCAACTTTGCGATGTTGGGTTCAACAGCTACTGTTTTTACAACTACTCCTTCTGTGGGTTTTGGTTCTGGACTTTTTAGCTCAAAGCCTACCACAGGTTCTACCTTAGGAGGGACTAATACAGGAACAGTAACAACTATTGCAGCAGGATTGTGTGCGCCAGTTGGAAGTCGGTGGAAGCGGCAAGTTTTTCGGGAATTTTTTTCCGTGGTTGCCTCCATTATGTTGGCGGGTTTTTCTTCTCCGTCGCTGCCACCATTATGTCGGTGGGCGTCTCTTTTAGAGCCGGCTTGTTGACTTTTGCTGTGTGGGGTTTAACAGCTACAGCTACTGCTTTTACAACTATTGCTTTTACAATTACTCCTGCTTTTACAACTACTCTTGTTTTTACAACTACTCCTGTTTTTACAACTACTCCTATTGTGGGCTTTGGTTTTGGACTCTTTAGCTTAAAGCCTACTACAGGTTCCATCTTAGGAGGGATTAACACAGGGATAGTTATAACTATCTCGGCAGGATTAACATTTGGCACGCCTGTTTGCATTTTTTCTTTTACTACGGGCCTTAGTTTGGGTTTTAGTGACCTTGCTGGATTAGCCACCCCAATTGTTCCAGCTTTTATATTTGGGAGGCATTACGGCTCCAGTTATAATATTATGTGGTTTTTTTAAATTTTTAAAATTTTTTATGTCAATTTTAATTATTAATGTTTTAATATTGTTAAATTAAGACTGCTTAGTTTAATTTAATTTTAATTATTGTTTAATCTTAATATTGTTTAATTTTTATTTTTAACTATGAATGATGTGGGGGGGATTGACTATGGTATGAATCGGGTTGAGTGGATGGGTGGTTGTGGACCTGATGAATGGACAGGCCTGCCGAGCTTGAGGGAGGCTGGGAACTGGGGAGATGCGGACTCAGGGGTCACTGAGGGTTGGAATATACCAGTCATTCAGGGAAGAGACAGATATGGTGGGAGCAGGAGGGTAGGCCGCACTCGGGGAACTCGGTCCTGCTGTCTCGTAGCAGTTCCTTGTTCTGGCCCTTCTGAAAAACCTAGCTCACCCCATGTCCCTGGTGATGAGCGTAGCTCGGGCCCTGGGCTCAGACTGTTGCTGCTCAGTGCCAGGTCGGTTAATAATAAGGCTTCCCTCATTCATGATCTTTTCATGGATGAGGAGACCGACCTGGCGTGTGTAACTGAGACTTGGTTGGGCCCTGAGGGGGGAGTTCCCCTCTCAGATATGTGCCCACCAGGTTATCAAGTATGGCACCAGCCGCGACTGAAGGGAAGGGGGGGAGGAGTGGCTTTTTTTGGCCTGGGAGAACCTCAGCCTATGCAGGCTCACTGTTTCCAATATTCCGGGTTGCGAGTCCATTTTTATGATGCTGGACCTCGGGGTTCAGGTGGGCATATTGCTTACATACCTGCCTCCCAGCTGCGTGGCATCTGCCCTGCCTGTGCTACTCGAGGAGGTTGCTGGATTGGCGGTGGAGTTCCCCAGGCTTATGGTCTTGGGGGACTTTAATCTGCCGTCACTCGGCGAGTCCTCGGGGTTGGCATAGGAGTTCATGGTCACCATGATAACCATGGACCTGACCCAAGTAGTGCAGGGTCCGACGCATGAGGGTGGGCACGCCCCGGATATGTTTTTTCTTTCGGAACAGTTGGGTAATGATATGGTTTTAAGGGGCTTAGATATCTTGCCTTTGTCATGGACTGATCATTTTCTGCTATGACTGAATTTTACGGCCCCAATCCTTCCCCGCAGGGAGGCGGAACCGATTAGATGGTTCCGCCCCAGACGCCTGATGGATCCAATTGGTTTTCAGACTGCGCTTAGGGAATTACCGAGCTCGTTCATCCACAATTCGGCAGAATCCCTGGTAGTGGCATGGAATTCAGCCGCGAAGGGGGCTATTGACCGGATTGCGCCTTTGTGACCTCTCTGTGGTGCTGGCCCCAGGAGGTCTCCTTGGTTTACCAAGGAACTCAGGGGGATGAAGCGCCATAAGAGACGTCTAGAGAAGCGATGGAGACGAAGTAGGTCTGGATCTGATCGAACCAGATTGAGCTCATTTATTACAGCCTATTTGAAGGTGATAAAGGCGGCAAGATCTTTGTATCTTTCCGCTTTGATCGCGTCTGTGGAATCTCGCCCGGCCGCCCTGTTTAGGGTGACCCGGTCTCTCCTTAACCCGAGGGGTCCGGGGCCTCCCTTGCAGGGTAGCGCCGAGGACTTTAACAACTGTTTCGCAGACAAAGTAGCTCAGATCCGGGCGGACCTAGACTCCAATTGTATAGCAGAGTCGACTGATAATGATTCAGTCGAGGGGACAGGGGCATGCTCTTGTCCGGTCATCTGGGGCGAGTTTGAGACTGTTACTCCTGATGAAGTGGACAGGGCCATTGGAGCTGTGAGTTCCGCCACCTGTTTGTTGGACCCGTGTCCCTCCTGGCTGGTTTCTGCTAGCAGGGAGGTGACACATACCTGGATCCAGGAGATTGTCAACGCTTCTTTGAGGGAGGGGTCCTTCCCGGCTCCTTTAAAGGAGGCACTTGTGCGCCCCCTCCTCAAGAAGCCTTCCTTGGATCCAGCAATTCTCACTAACTATCGTCCGGTCTCTAACCTCCCCTTCGTGGGGAAGGTTATTGAGAAGGTGGTGGCACTTCAACTCCAGCGGTCTCTGGAGGAAGCCGATTATCTGGGGCCTCTGCAGTCCGGGTTCAGGCCTGGCTACAGCACCAAAACTGCTTTGGTCACTCTGATGGATGATCTCTGGCGGGCCCGGGATGGAGGCCAGTCCTCTGTCCTGGTGCTTCTTGACCTCTCAGTGGTGTTCGATACCATCGACCATGGTATCCTTCTGCGACGGCTGGGGGGAATGGGAGTGGGGGGCACCGTGTTATGGTGGTTCTCCTCCTATCTCTCTGGTCGGTCACAGTCGGTGTTAGTGGGGGGTCAGAGGTCCACCTCTAGGTCCCTCCCTTGTGGGGTGCCTCAGGGGTCGGTTCTCTCCCCCCTACTTTTTAACATCTACATGAAACCACTGGGAGAGATCATTCATCGGCATGGAGTGAGATACCATGAGTATGCTGACGATACTCAGCTGTACATTTCCACTCCTGCCCAAATCAGTGAAGCAGTTGAGGTGATGTGCCGGTGTCTGGAGGCTGTGAGGGTCTGGATGGGTGCTAACAGATTGAGGCTCAACCCTGACAAGACAGAGTGGCTGTGGGTGATGCCTCCCACAGACATTTCAATCTGTCCCTCCATTATCCTGGGGGGTAAAGTTATAGACCCCTCGGAGAAGGTGCGCAACTTGGGAGTCCTCCTCGATTCACTGTTGACATTGGAACATCATTTGTCAGCCGTAGCGAGGGGGGCATTTGCCCAGGTTCGCCTGGTTCACCAGTTGCACCCTTATTTGGATCGGGAGTCTCTACTCACAGTCACACATGCCCTTATCACCTCAAGGATCGACTACTGCAATGGTCTCTACATGGGGCTACCCTTGAAGAGTGTTCGGAGACTACAATTAGTGCAAAATGCAGCTGCGTGAGCGGTTGTGGGCCTGTCCCGTCGTGCCCACATTTCGTCAACTCTCCGCATGCTGCATTGGCTGCCTATTGGTCTCTGAGCGCAATTCAAAGTGTTGGTTATTTACCTATAAAGCCCTTTATGGCATTGGATCAGGATAAGGGGGAGGGCCTTCTCTCTTGTGACGCCCACCCTCTGGAACCAACTGCCCCCTGAAGTCTGCGTTTTCCCCACTCTCCCGGCCTTCCGTAAGAATTTGAAAACTTATCTATGCTGGCAGGCCTGGGGATGATTGTGATTGTGTCTGTATGATGAATGTGTTTGGGGGGTCTTTTAAATGTTTTGTCGACTCGGTTTTTGGTTTTTAAATTCTGTGATGTTGTTTTTTTGTTCATGTTGTTAGCCGCTCCGAGTCCTTTGGAGAGGAGCGGCATAAAAATCCAAATAATAATAATAATAATAATAATAATAATAATAATAATAATAATAATAATAATAACAACAATAATAATAATAACTTCAGCTGGAAGTGCTCCTTCAACATTTTCTTCAAGTCAGCATATGTTACTGACTCCAGAGGTGCAGGGGCCACCAGATTTTCTGCGATGTCAAAAGTTTCTTGTCCACAGGCACACAAAAGAGTTGCTGCCTTCAGGCTGTCTTCTCTAATCTGATTTACTCTGAAGTAGTTCTCCACCTGTGCTATGTAGGAATTCCATCTCTCTGGGTTGGAGACATCGAAATCAGTCAAACGGCCAATCTTCGACATCGTAAAGTTTACAATCTTCACCACTCACTTCCTCTGCAAGCTGCTGTTTGGGGAAGGGGTCCTTTAGCCGAGCTCACCCTCCAGCGATGCTATACTGGCAGGCTGGGACACTGATCCAGATGCCGTCTTCCCCTCTTCAGGACTTCCAGAGTAAGTCCTTAAATCTTTTGGTTCAGCTTGCAAAGGATCCAACCTTCGTCGCCAGTGTTAAATCCTTTGTTCGCGTGCGAATGATGAAGACACATTGTGACAACTAACAATGCTTTATTCTCCTACTCCAATTCCAAGCAAAAAAAACCCAAAAGGCACGCAAGCCTTTTTATAGCTTTTAGAATGCCCGGGACCATTTGCAACAATTCTGGGCCTGCTGTGTTTCCTCATCAGGCCCAGGACACAACAACCCCCTCATCTTTGTGGCAGCCCCTCAAATACTGGAATACTGCTATCTTGTTGCCCCTGTTTCTTCTTTTCTTTAGATTAGCCAAACCCAAGTCCTGCAAGCAATTCTTCATATGTTTTAGTCTCCAGGCCTTTGATCATCTTAGTTGCTCTTCTCTGACTTTTTCTAACTCTCAGCATCTTTTTTGTGATATCGTTACCAAAATTGGCTGAAGTATTCTAGATGTGGTCTTACTAGGCTTTTATAAAGCAGTATTAATACTTCATGTGATCTTGATTCTATGCCTCTGTTTATTCAACCCAGGTGTCAACACTGTGACAATGGATGTTGTTGCTCTGACAATTGAGAATCAGCAGCCATTTTTACTTTTACTTCTAATGTGCCTTTTCTATTATTTTAGAGTTCAGATGTAGAAGGAGGAATGGGGTAAATGCTTGAAGGTTTAGCAGCCATAACAATGTAGAAGTGTGAGAACTCAAGGACATGGTCTGATAAGGTTTTGGCGGGCTGAGGGACTGGTGAGGAAAGCCCGCGGCTTGTGTTAATTGGGGAATGTGATTTATGACAGCGTTTGTGGGGTGGGAATTGCAACTTGTTACTTTGTATCTGGGGGCAGGGAATCTCAGTTTTGGGTTCAACTATATAAGTGCCGATATTTTGTTTCCGAATAAAATGTTCTTTAAGGAAGAATTCTTGCCTTGAAGTTGTTTTACCGGTTTCATCTATCAGAACCATGACACCAGGATTGTATTAGCTTCCTTGGCTGCTGCTGCACACTGCTGGCTCATGGTCAAGTGATCGTCCACTAGGACTCCAAGGTCCCTCTAACAGTTACTGTTTTTAAGCCAGGTCTTACCCAGTCTGTACTTGTACCTTTGATTTTTCCTGCCTAAATGTAAAACTTTGCTTTTCTCCACACTGAAACTCATTTTGTTGAACAGGACCCATTGTTCAAGTTTGTCAAGATCTTTTTGGATCCTGAGTTTGTCTTTTGGGCTGTTGGCTACTCCTGCCAGTTTGGTGTCATCTGCAAATTTGATGAGTTCCCCTTCAATTCCCTCATCTAAGTCATTGAAGAGTACTAGGCCTAAGACGGAATCTTGTGGTACCTCACTGCTTACTTCTCTCCATGTGGATGTAGTGCTGTTGAGGACTCCTCATTGAGTACAGTTTGCTGCCAGCTACAGATCCATCTGGTGGTGATGTTGTCTATTCCACCTTTTTCTAGCTTACCAAGGAGTAGGTTGTGGTCTACCTTATCAAATGCCTTACTGAAATCTAAGTATACTACATCTACAGTATGTGGTCTATTAGTTTAGTCACTTTATCAAAGAATGAAATAAGATTGGTTTGGCATGATCTGTTTTTGACAAACCCATGCTGGCTACTAGTTATAACTTTGTTTGCTTCTAGTTGTTCACAACTGTGTTTTTTGATTATCTTTTCCAGGATCTTCCCAGGTATTGATGTTAGACTGATTGGTCTGTAGTTTCCTGGGTCTGTTTTTTCCCCTTTCTTGAAGATGGGAACCACATCAGCTCTTTTCCAACCCTCAGGTATTTCCCTGGTGGTCCAGGATTTTTGAAAGATATGGTGCAATGGTTCTGAGATAACATCTGCCAGCTGTTTCAGAACTCTGGGATGTAATCTGTTGGGTCCTGGTGATTTATATTTGTCAAGGTTGGATAGGTGTTCTCTTACCATTTTCTTGCTTATTTTTATTTTTGTTTCTAGTTTGTCTTTTGCAATTGGTTTTTTGGTTGAGCTATGGTTTTTTTTTGTGTGAAGACTGATGCAAAGTATGAGTTAAGCAGTTCTGCTTTCTCCCTATTGCCTGTTATTTCCTTGCCATCTTTTCTCTTTAGTGGACGTACAGTTTCCTTGATTTTTTCTTGTTAATGTATTGGAAGAAACTTTTTTTATTATCCTTAATTTCTGTTGCAAGTCTATATTTGTTCTGAGCCTTTGCTTTTATGACTTCATCTTTGCATGTTGTCAGAACCCATATTCTAAGGGGGCTTTTTCTAACTTTAATTCTAACTCTAATTTTTCTACTCTTCTGGGTTCTGCTATGCTCCTGGAGGGGAGGGGAGGAACGCTGTGGGCTAGTTCTTTGTTTTTCTCTATTGCTACACTGTAACACTTTTGCTGTTTCTGTATATCATCTCTTTGAACTATCTTTCCCCTTGATGTCAGCTCGAAGGGGGGGAGGAGGAGAAAGGAATGCTCCATGGTTTATCTCCACTTTCAGAAGGGAAGGTGCAAAGACCCAACAAAACATCGCTGCAACTCTGAGACAGCCTGGCATTATCAGCTCTTTCCCACAACAGACTTAACACCTGGGGATTGGCCCATTCAAACTGACCGGATGAACTATTGGGGTGGGGTTTGCTTGGGACACTTTTAACCTATTGATCTGAGCGGGAAACCCTCAGATCCTCTCTATTATGCCTGCTATCAGCTTCTCCTAATAAAAGTTCCTTTTGGAAGAAACTGCTTCCACAAGTTCTGCTTTCTTAGGATGAGGTTTTGAAGTGGGCCCTGACACATGTTCTGGCTGTCTGTTGACAATTGGCCTTAGTTATGTGCCCCTCTTTCCATTTTTTGTCTTTCAGTTTGTCAGAGTGATCTTTGTGCAGCCATGCTGGTTTCTTCTTGAATTTCTTGTTTTTCTTTTTCAGTAGTATTGTGCTGGATTGGGCTTTTATGACTGCATTTTTCAGAGTTTCCCACACTTCTTGGGTTGTTTTTCCCTTTAGGATTTTCATCCATGGCTCTTTCCTAGGTTCTCTCTGAGTTTGTTAAAGTTTAAGACTCTGGTTGGATTGTTTTCTGTTGCTAGTATTTGCATTATATTAAATTCCAGTATGATGTGGTCACTATTGCCCAAGGTTCCGGTAACTTCAACTCCCTCTATCACTTCTCTATTAGTAAGTATTAAATTCAGTATGGCTTTACATCTAATTCCCTCCTCCACCTTTTGGATGACAAAGTTGTCGGCTAGGTTGTTTAGGAATCTGTTTGATCTCCCACTCACTGCAGAGTTTATCTCCCAGTTGATATCTGGATAGTTGAAGTCACCCATTACTATTGTGGTATGCTTCCTACATACATTTGTTAGCTGGTTGGCAAAGAGTTCATCTAGTTCTTCTGATTGGTTGGGTGGTCTGTAATATACACCTATGGTAATATCATTTTTTCCTCTTTTATATTGACCCATATGCATTCTGGAGAGATTTTATATTTGATCAAGTGCATTTCTGTAGATATAGTGTAACTCCCCCTCCTTTTTTTGTAGACCTGTTTCTTTTGAACAATTTGTATCCATCCATCAGTCCATTCTATTCATGGGTTTCATCCCACCAGGTTTCTGTAATGCCAACTATGCCGTACCCTCCGTCGTGTACTATTGCTTCTAGTTCGCCCTGTTTGTTCCCCAAGCTTTGAGTATTTGTAAATAAGCATTTAATGCTTTTATGCCTGTCCATGGGTATGTTTCCTGCATCTCCTGAATATTGTTTGAGTTTTTCTTTTTTCGCATCTCTGCCCACCTCATTGTTTTGATTTGTTTTCTTGGGATTTATGATTGGTTTTGGGTTCTAGGGATTCTGAAGATTGGTCACTCTCCCCCCTTAATTTTAGTTTAAAGCCCTCCTGATGAGTTGGGCCAATCTTTTTCTGAGTACATTTTCCCTTGTTTTTTTCCCATCCCTTGCCATTTCGTGAAGGAAATGCAGTCCATTATCCAAGAAACCAAAGTTTTCTTTGTGACACCAACCCTTTAGCCAATGCTTTATTTCTAGAATTCTTCTTTCCCTCAGTGGGTGTTGGCTTTTTGTTGGGAGTACTGATGAGAACACTACTTGTACTCCTACCTTCTTAACTTTATTTCCTAGTTGTATGTAGTTTCTCACTATTGTACTCACTATTGTATGTAGTTTGTTGTGTCATTCATCCCAATATGGAGGAGGACGAGGAAGGAATAGTAATCTGTAGGCCTAATTATTTTGATTAGGTTCTCAGCCACATCTTTGGTTTTTGCTCCAGGGAGACAACATACCTCACTGGATTGTGTGTCTGGTCTACAGATGGATGATTCTGTTCCTTTGAGGATAGAATTTCCTATTATGAACACTCACCTTCTTTGGGGGGGGGAGCTGCAGTCTGGGGTGCTTGTCTGTTTATCTCTGATATGTTTATTGATGTGACTTTTTAAGGGATGTTTGAAGTGATTTTTTAAGGGATATTTGAAGTTATTTCCTTGCTAGGTGTCTGCATAGTTGTTTTTTTTTTTGAGGGGAAGATTGTGGGTCTGCATGTTTCCATGATGGGGAAGAAATTGATTGCTCAGTTTTAGTGGGCTCCTTCTGGTTGGGTGGGATTGAGCAGAAGGGGTTTGTTAGTTGTATGCTGCTTCTTTCTTTGAGTATTATATTTCCTGCTTTATGTGACATACCCCCATTTGTCTTCCTCCTTGGGTTTATCAGCAGGGTCAAATCCTCTGGGAGTTATTTGTTGGTTAATTGGTTCTGTTTGGTTAGGGCTTTCTTTTTTACATTGGGGTTTGGCTAGAGTTGCCTCTAAGTCCCTTACTTTTTCCTGTAGCAATTCACATAGTTTACATCTAATACATGTATAAATTGGGTGTTCTTTGGGCATGAGCACATACATGGAACATGTATTTCATACCACAATAGTGTCAGTCATCTGTTCCATGAGTATTTTGTTTGAAAGTCCCTCTTTTTGGTTGGGGATGTGCTTTACTGTTAGCCTTGTTTCTAGGTTCTGTGTTCTGGGTAATTATGCCTATTTTCCTGTCCTTTTTTCTGCCTGTTTGTGCTTGTTTTTCTGCTACCTCTACTGAGATATAATCAGCAACTATCCTATTAGTAAGTGTACTATGTCTTGAAATAATGTTTTAGTTACATTTCAATCAAGGGCAATATTTATCACAGATATTGAAAAAGAAAAAGAGTGCACATTTAACTTTTGTAGCTCACTCAAGATTTGAGTTTTATCTGTTAAGTGTTATAAATGGTTCTGGGGGAGTGGTTTAAAAAGTCCATGCTGTTATCATAGCTTCAAAAGAAAAATGCACTTTTTCCTTTATATTTTCCAATCTCTCCCTTTTTCTCATTCCAGAATAATTTATTTCATAGAAGTTGTTTCCCAGATGGGGAACTTTGGTATAGTGATGGCATGACTGTTTCCAGCAGACTGGAAACAGGATTAAAATGAAGCTTCCTAATCACAAGCATCCAATACAGGTAGTCCTCAACTTACAACAATTCATTTAGTGACCATTCAAAGTTACAACAGCACTGAAAAAAGTGACCATTTTTCACAGTTACAACCTTTGCAGTATCCCTGTGTTCACATGATCAAAATTCAGATACTTGGCAACTGGTTCATATTAATGACCATTGCTGTGTCCCAAGGTCATGTGATCACTTTTTGTGACCTTTTGGCAAGCAAAGTCAATGGGGAAGCGAGATTCACTTAACAACCGGGTTACTAACTTATCACCTGCAGTGATTCACTTAACAACTGTAGCAACAAAGATCATAAAATGGGGCAAAACTCACTTAACAAATGTCTCGTTTAACAACAGAAATTTTTGGCTCAATTGTGGTTATAGGTCGAAACTACCTGTAACAGCATAGTATTCTAATATTCAACAATATTTTGTCTGCTTTAAAAAAAAATAAACTAGTACTACATGTATCTCAAGCAAATTCCATTCAGCAGAATCCTTTCAAATATTAATTAAAAGCTTCCCATTTTCAACTTCAATCCTGTTTACTGGTTACCGGCTCAGCATGCTGAGGAACAGTGTTGATTGAATGGTCCTTTAATTGCAGCTAATAAGCTTTTTGCCCTTGTGGATTAGAACTGTTTTGCCTCAGTGGAAAGAAAGTAATATTTAACCCCTTGCTGCTTGGGCCTTAGTAGCAGACAAAAGTGCAGTTCAGCACACCTTCCAGCTTCTCCAAGTTTGAAATTAACCAGAGTCCCCCTTTCACAATAGGTTTTAATCTGAAGAAACATTCAGCCTAAAAATAGCACTTTGCATCTTCAGATAATATCAGAATTGGATTCTCAAAGCTGCAGAAAGGATGAGGATGAAGAAATACAATCTGCTGCAACTGTCCTGTGAGAGTCTTGCATAAAAGGTGATGGTATTGTGAGTGCAAGAGACTCAGCTGGAGATAACTGAAATCTTTCCAGAAATAGCATCTCTTCACGCTATCAGGCCATTTTCTGTCATCTTATTTCTCTCACCTTTCATTTGCCATTTTCAATTCCAGATCATTTTTTTGATATGTTGATTGTAAGCCCTTTGGACAGAGAAACTTGTACTGTTTTCTAAAACCCTTAGTGGCTTTATGTAAAGCTGTTGTGCCTGCTAAGCTCCATAGACATATAAGACTTAACCATGCGGCTTCTGAATCCTACATCAAAGGTATATTTTATGTTAGTCTTTTCAGATGGAGTTTTTCCTCCAGACAAAACTGAAAATAATCAATGTTTAATAGGGCACAACCTTGCTAATTTACACTCTATTGCAAACTATGACATGAAATAGATAAACAGTAATGAATCTAGAGAGCCTGGAGAGATATGTTGAGCATTTATTTTATCCTATTCAAATCACAGTAGCCTAGGCTGTAAATGAATGGCTTAATGTCTTTTTTGCATAAAAAAGAAATAATCTTTTCTGAATAAAAAGAAAAAAGACAAAATATATGCCCTCTCTTACTGAACAAGTCATGAAGCTTCTGTGAGTGTGCTTCTAAACATTTTCAACCAAAATAAATTTAAAATCTTTTTTATACTTATCTACTTTTCTTCTGTGATTTTAATGGGAGGCATTAAGTTCTTCTGATTTCAACACTTAGTATTAAATTGAAGAATTAAGAAATCTTTTATTTAATATTAAAATACATTATAAAAGGCACAATTGGCTAAGCCCATATCCCATGCCCAAAATAGTGATTATATGGTATTTTTAATACAGAAACTATCCTTCAAAAAATTATTAAGTTTCAGCAAAGGTTAAAATACAGAAAGGCAAAAAAAAAAAAAAAAAGAGAGAGAGAGAGAGGAAAAGTTAGGGAAAAAAGATGTTAATAAAGAAGCAAAATCAGAAGTACAACAGCAAAGAAAAAGAAGAGGGAGACAGAGAATAACTTTCAATTTTCTTCAGTGCAGATATAAAATAACGTAACTTCTTACTCTAAAATCAACAATAATATACCTACATGTCTACAATGTTTACAATCATAAGCAGTTCTATCACAGAAATTAATTTTTCATTTATTCCTAATTTAGTTTGGTCAGGTTTTATGCCAAAGTAATAAAATGAGATGTAGGAACAGCAGTTAACTGTACCAAATTGCAGAAAGATATTTTATAAAACATTCCTTTAAATTATCATTTCCCTTTTCAAATTATAAACAGAAGTTGAAAAGAGACAGGCTAATAAAAAAAAACCCACTGCTTTGATTTTGCTAAACAAAGTAGGAAAAGCCACATTTGTGCATACAGAAACTTTAAAGTTACTAACTCCATCAAAAAAATTAAATATTTGTTATAGCTGCCTTAGAAATAAGAATTAATAGCTAGGTCATATTAATTAATTTTCTCTCCTCTACATTAGATTTCAAATACAGGCTCCTGTGTGTTTATTCAGATAAAATGCTTTTCTATGAAAGAGGAAAATGGGAACAGTAAGGAGCCAATGAGTTGCATTTATATTACAAAAACACATTTGTAAACGTTTGATATGAGGATGAGTTTGTTATTCATCTATTCCATGTCATTGTCTCATTGTTTATACAGATAGACCTCAACTTACAACCGCCACTGACCCCCAAATTTATATTGTTAAGTGAGAAATTTGTTGTGAGTTTTGACCCATTTTATGACTTTTTTTGCTATATTTGTTCAGTGAATCACTGCAGTTCTTAAATTAGTAATATGGTTGTTAACTGAATCTGGTTTCCCCATTGACTTTGCTTGTCAGAAGATTGTAAAAGGGGATCACATAACTCCAGGACATAAATGTGAGTCAGTTGTCAAGCAACCAAATGTAAATCACATGACCATGGGGAAGCTGCAACAGTTGTAAGTGTGAAAAATGGTCATAAATCATTTTTTTCAGTGGGGTTGTAACTTTGAACAGTCACTAAATAAACTGCTGTAAGTCGAGGACTACCTGCACAAGAGAAATAGGTTATGATGTATGGATGGATGATGTTCTATCAAGTTGGTGCCAACTCTTAATGACAACATAGACAGATTTTCTCTATTAGGATGTGTCCCTAACCTTATCCTTTAGGTCTTCCAGGATGCAACCATTGCCTCTACAATCAAGTCTATTCCACCTTGCTGCTGGTTGTCCTCCTCTTTCCCATCTTATCCAGTATATTACCGATATAGCCTTCTCTAGAGAGCTGGGTCTTCGCATATCAAATCCAAATTAGAATAATTTGAATAACCTCTGGTCATCTGTGCCTTGAGTGAGAACTCTTTAGATGACATGTTCAATGATCCATCTGTTTCCTTGCTGTCTACAGTTTTACACAGTTCTCCGGAATCTTACACACACACACACTCACACAGAACTCAGTATATAATTTTAATATATTTATATATAAATAATGATTCATCAACATAGAAAATTCTGGATATGGTATTTGTGTTCCAGAATGTTGGCTCCTCAGCAAAAAGCATTCTTAAATTTAAGTTGCTAAATATTGCATAGTGATTGTGGGCCCTCTTTCTTTGTTGCCCCTACTGGTAGCACAACATTTCAATTCAAACATATTAAATTAAAGGCTTCAAATTACTCATGGCAAGTTGAGGGCAATAGAGATAGCTGATAATCTACTCTCATTTCTGGTGCCATATTGGTTTCATATTTCACTTTGTAACCCTGTAATCTTTTTTTACTAGATTATAGAGTTGGTCATTAAAAGTAGCCAAATGATTTGTTGTTTTTAATTACATCTTCATACATTTATCAACACTTCTGTTTAGACTAGGGTTTTTTTGTGTTGTTTAAAAAATGATGGATTTAACTTCATTTGAACAACCAGGTGAAGACTTCTGTAATATTAAAACTGAATCCTCTGGAGTATTTCAGCAGCAAAGTCAAAGTGATTTCAAGTTAAAATATTTGTTCCTAGAGTTTAGATGGATATATTAATTATGCAAAAGGTAAAGTTTTGAGGTTGTCTGTTATGAGACATTGAAAATATTACACTTAGCTATTCATGGAAGATGGTATCTCCACAAAATGTTCTTTTGCAATATATGAAAAGGGATTTGCTTTCTGAGTTATGTTCTCTCCATTCTCTAGGAATGTCTGTTCTGCTTGTCTTTTCCAACTGATGTATTATTTAAATTTAGTTTGTGAACACAGTAATCATGGCTTGTAAAGGTCAGAAAAGCCAAGTAAACAGGGTTTCTTGGTTAATTTCTGGATAGTGCCCCTCCTTATATTTAGCTGTTGCAACATTTCTCCTCTGTGTATGGGTTAGAGGCCTGAAAGAACCTTAAAATCAGATCAGAAAAAAGATCAAGAAATGTTTTTTGCATTTGTGCACCACATTCCCTCATATGTCACAATAAACACAAAACAACAATATTATGGATCTGTGGACCAAAGAGAATCCTGTTCCTTTTTTTTACTATTGTTCTCTGAAAAGGGGATCCTATAAATTTTCCTTGAAGGCAAGAAGCAGATTTGAAATGATCTTTATATTTTCAGCATGTAAAACCAATTAAACCATCCGCTTCTCTTTAAAAATTGCCCAATTCTAGGTAGACCATTCTACTCTTTTACAGATCTTACCATCAGGAAATGTCTATGTCTAAATGCAATGTAGATAGTGCAACTGTACCCACTGTTTATTGCCCTAGTTTCTGTAGGCAATGGAAAATAATTTCTAATCATTTTTTTGTAGTTGTCCCAAAGGTGCTTTTTCACAAGGCAGCTGGATTTCCCCCCCCTCTCTTTGAAGACATTTTGCTTCTCATCCAAGAAGCTTCTTCAGCTCTGACTGGATAGTGGGGAATAGAAGGATTTATATTCCTTGCAGACAGCTGGTCATTTGCATTCTTTTAGCGAGTTGTTGATGCCACCTGGAGGCTTATCTGTGTCATCAGGGCCACCTGAGTAGTGCAGATGGGTGTGGACGTTTGTTCTCCTATGTTGTGCCATGTGTTTATGAAGTGGTTGTTTTGTTTCCCCAATGTACAGATCTGCATATGGCTCACTGCATTACACTGCATATACCATGTTGCTCAATTTGTGACTGGGTGTATTTAAAATAGGAAGTGTTGTGTCCCGAGCCTGCAAAAGCAGGCTTGGGACATTGCATTGGTCCCGGGCATTCCGAGGCTGCCCAGGACCAGACTGAGTGGCACCGGCCTTGTGCGCATGCGCAAAGCGCTGGCTGCCTGGGACCAGACTGAGCAGTGCCAGCCTTGTGTGCATGCACAAGGCAAGAAGCACTAAGATGCATTGTTTGCCATTGTCCGGGTCTCTGGTCTTAAAAAGAAGCCTGTTTTGCTTTTGCCATTGTTTTTGTGAGAGAGATAGAGAAGAATAAAGAGCTGTTAAATTCGCCATGTGTCTTCATCATTTGCACATGAACAAAGAACTTAACACTGGCGACGAGGATGGGATCCTTTGGAAATGAAAGAGAAAGTTTTGAGGACTTACCCAAGAAGTCCTGAAGAGGGAAGATGGCATCTGAATCAGTGTCTCAGCCTGCCAGTACAGAGTCGCTGGAGGGTGAGTTCGGCACAGGACCCTTTCCCTTAGAGCAGTTTGCAGACGAGCAAGTGGTGAACTTTGTAACTAAGAATGGCGAAGATTGGACGTTTGTCTGATTTTGATGTCTCACACCAGAGAGATGGAATTCTTATGTAGCAAGGGTGGAGAATTACTTCAGAGTAAATCAAATTAGAGAAGATGGCTTGAAGGCTGCAACTCTGTTGTGTGTTTGTGAACAGGAAGCTTTTGAAATTGCAGAGAATCTGGTGGCCCCTGCACCTCTGAAGTCAGTGACATATACTGACTTGAAGAAGCTGTTGAAGCAACACTTCTAGCCAAAGTTGTCTGTTATTGCTTGGAGGCATGCATTTGAACAGAGGGACCAGAGGCAGGGTGAATCTGCTACAGACTTTATTGCAGACTTAAGGAGAGCAGCCAGGCCTTGTGAGTTCAAAGATCTGGAAGAGAGGCTGCAAGATAGATTCGTTTGTGGGCTAAGGAACAGAGACTTGCACCAGAAGGTTTTTGCTAAGGAAGAAGTCTCCTTCCAAGATGCGCTAGGAGAGGTGACAGCTGAGGAAGCAGCAGGTGGGGCTGTGAAGACCTTACAGCTCACCAGAAGCTCTCCAAAGACAGCTACCGTCCATCAAGAGGATGCTCAAGAAGGATCGGACACGGATCCTGAAGAAGAGATGAATAGGCTTTACCAGCCAGCTGAAAGGAGGCAGAAAGAATGTCCAGCATCTCTTCAATGCTTCGGGTGTGGAGGTCGCCACAAGCAAGCTGACTGCAGGTTTTGTTCATCTGCAGAGCATGTGGCAGGCAAGGCCACATAGCATCCATCTGCTTAGATCGCCAGAAGGTCCAACCTCGTGAAGAATTGTATCTGAAAGGTACCAGGGTCCCCAGCCAACATAGGGTGGGTTTCTGTGCATTGCACAGGAGTATTTTGAGGACAGGGACACATAAGCCCCTTAAGAAGAAACTGTCCATTAACATAAGGTTGCAAGGGGTTCCCTTATCAATGGAGTTGGACACTGGGTCCACTCTCTCTCCGTTATTTCCATTAATACCTTCAAAAGGATATGCAGCAGCAGTGGCCTTCGAGTTAAACTCAGGCCATCCAATCTAATACTTACAGATTTTCAGAATTCTATGGTGTGTGTTAAGGGGGAGGCCACCCTTAGAGTACAGCATAGGATTTTGAGGGTCCCCTAGATGTGGTGGTTGTTGGGGGTGAATGTACAAGTCTTATTGGACTCGATTGGTTTGAGGCTCTAGGAATCCAGGTAACTGGGCTGCACCATTTGCAAACATTGAGCCTTGCAGAAGTCTACAGGGAGTTTGCAGATGTGTTTAGTTCAAAGTTAGGATCCTACAAGGGGCCTTCCATTTCGCTATGGTTAGACCCAACCATCACGCCCATCAGGGTTAAACCTAGGAGGTTTTGCCCTCAATGGTAAGATTGACGCTGAGCTGGACAAATTGCTCCAGCAGGGCATTCTGGAACCTGTGGACTCAAGTCCATGGAAAACCCCCATAGTAACGCCTCTAAAGGCTAATGGGGACTTACGTATATGTGCAGATTACAAGTGCACACTGAATAAGGTGCTGAAACAGCACGCTTATCCAGTGCCTGTGGTAAGTCACATTCTGGCTTCCCTCAAGGGGGGGCGTATTTTTGCGAAGCTTGACCTGGCACAAGCCTATCAACAGCTACCTGTTGATGAGGAAGCTGCAGAGGCCCAGACTATTGTAACTCACAGAGGGGCATTTAAGGTCAAGAGACTGCAATTTGGGGTAAATGTTGCCCCTGGCATATTCCAAAGTGTCATGGAGAGCACACTTCGAGGTATTCCTGGGGTCTGTACCTACTTTGATGATGTCCTCATTGCTAGGGAGTCATCTCAAAATTTAGCAGAAAGATTAAGGGCTGTCTTGCTTCATTTTCGAAAAGCAGGCCTTAAACTAAAGAAAGGTAAATGTAAGATAGGGGTCACTTCTACTGACTTCTTAGGTTTCAGGATAGATTTTCAAGGCATTCACCCTGCTGAAATTAAATTGCAAGCCATCCAGCAGGCCCCAAGCCCTAAGTCTAAGAGTGAGCTGCAAGCATTTTGGGGGCTATTAAATTTTTACCATGCATTTCTCCCACATAAAGCTACAGTAGCAGAGCCACTACACAGGCTCTTAGACAAGCAGGCTCCTTGGCAGTGGACTAAAGTCCATGACAAGAGTTTCAATGAGGTTAAGGCCTTGCTCATGTCTAATGCTGTATTAGCGCATTTCAATGAGCAATTGCCTGTTTGCATCGCATGCGATGCATCTCCTTATGGAGTGGGAGAGGTACTCAGCCATCTGAAGGCTGATGGGATACAGGTCCCTGTGGCCTACTATTGAAGGACTCTGTCTTCTGCAGAGCAGAATTATGCTCAAATTGACAGGGAAGCTTTGGCCACAGTGGCTGGCATTAAGAAATTTCATGATTTCTTATATGGCCGCCATTTCACGGTCTATACTGACCATAAGCCTCTGCTGGGTTTGTTTACCACTAATAAACAGATCCCACACATCATTTCTCCTCGTATGCAGAGATGGTCCATTTTCCTGTCAGCATATGACTATATATTAGTTCATAAACCTGGGAAAGAAATGCAGATGGCCTGAGCAGTTGAACCAGATCCTTCTCCAGCTGTTAATATTCTGTCCATTCTGGAGTTGCCTGAGTCTCCCCTCAATGCTAGGGATGTGGCTGCAGAAACTGCCACTGATCACACGCTTACACGCGTACTGACCTGGGTGCTGTCAGGATGGCCTGACAAGTGCCCTGATACTGAGTTCCAAAGCTTCTGGCACAAGAAGTATGAGTTGTTCACTTTTAAGGGTTGCCTGTTATGGGGTAGCAGGGTAGTGATTCCAGCCTCACTGAGGTCTAGAATCTTGATCTCTCTGCATGAGGGACATCCTGGTATAGTCAGGATGAAAGCGCTTGCATGTAGCCATCTTTGGTGGCCTGGACTCGATAAAGCCATCGAGGCTCAGGTGCACGGGTGTCAAATGTGCCAACAGTCTAGGCCTGAAATGCCTCAGGCCCCAGTACATAAGTGGGAGGAAACTCAAACCCCATGGTCTAGGGTACATATAGATTACGCTGGGCCCTTTCTGGGGCGATTCTTCCTGGTTGTTGTTGACAGCCATTCCAAGTGGCTAGAGGTTGTTCCTGTTTCCTCCACTACTACTGCCAGGACCATCCAGGTGTTGAGAGGAATTTTTGCATCACACGGTCTTCCAGATGTTCTGGTGTCAGATAATGGGCCTCAATTTACCTCTTCTGAGTTCCAGGCTTTTCTTCAGGCCAACCTGATCCGCCATGCAACTTCGGCTCCCTTCCATCCATCCACCAATGGACTGGCAAAGAGGATGGTGCGAACTACCAAAGATGCTCTCAAGAAACTGACTTATGGTAACTGGCATCACAGGTTAGCAGATTTCCTTCTTGTACACTGCATCACACCATGCACTGCCATAGGGAAGAGCCCTGCTGAACTCTGCTGGGGTCGCCGCCTCATCACTAAACTGGACAGGCTGCACCCTGACTGGGTGGCTTCACAGGTGTCACAACCGCGGGCACCTAGGAGACTCCAGGTGGGCGATCCGATTTGGGCAAGAAACTATGGGCCTGGTCATCTCTGGGTCACAGCTGTGGTCTGCAAGGTCTCTGGGCCATTGTCATACGAAGTTGCCTTGGGAGACGGCCGCGTTCTTCGCAGACATGTAGACCAACTGCGTTGGAGACTGGACTCTCACCCTTCTGCTCCTGGCTTCGCTCTGGGGGGGGGGAGGAGGACCATAACATGCATTCTGAGGATCAGTTTCACAGGCCATCACTAGCTGCTGCTGAGGCTATTGGGGAGTCATCCCAATGTTCCACAAGTGCTCCTGACAGGAATTCAATGGATAGGGGGTGATCCCACACATCCATAATTACTCCAGACAGGGAGTCACACCGGGCATATCCACAGTATTCATATATGTCAGATAGTGCTCCAGACAGGGAGACTGACTGGGGGTATCCACACAAATCACAAGCAGCAAGAGAAAAAGAATTCCCTCAGGGGCACTTGCCAAATTCTGCAGTTGCTCCCAAAAGGAGGTCACCAGCAAGGGGGATTGCCAGGGAGACGACTCCTGACTCTGGCACCTTGGGCATGTGCTTGGGGGCCACTGAGTACTGAGGCACTTCCGCTACCCAGCACTCTCCATCTGCTGGCCTTGGGTTCGAGGGACAGTGTTCCCAAGAAGGATGCATTGTGGACCCGGGGACTTCCACCCCTCCAAGGTATGCTGGTCTGGACTTAGAGGGTCCAGCCAGCCAGCAGCTGGGTGGGTCAACCAGGTATTTGAGGCAGCAAAGTTGTGGCCTGCCTAGCCTGGTAGGCGAGCAGGTAGGCCAGGCACCCTCACCGGGGTCACTTGGGGATTTAAGGCAGCAACGCCCTGGCCTGCCTCACCTGGTAGGCGAGCAGGTGGGCCAGGAAATCTCTTCTGGCCTTAGAAGGTTGCAGTGGGCCAAGTGCCCACCCAAACATCTTAGGGAATTTGTGAAGTTGCTGTCAAATCACTAGGACTCTTTTCAGGAGGACCCTGAATAAAGAGAGTATTCAGGATAGAATGTTGTAATATTTTTTGATTTCGGAAACATTCAGGTATTACTGAAAGTGAAGGGGGGTTTGTCTGAGGGCAGACCCAATCATCCACACTCATTGCATTTGATTATTGGGACTGTATAACACTCCTTCTAGTGAATAATGCACCTGTGTGTGTACCAGGTATGTTCCATCTAGGGGGGAGGGGTGTTGTGTCCTAAGCCTGCAAAAGCAGGCTCGGGACGTTGCATGATCCCAGGCATTCCAGGGCTGCCCAGGACCAGACTGAGCAGCGCCGGCCTTGTGCACATGCGCAAAGCGCTGGCTGCCTGGGACCAGACTGAGCGGTGCCAGCCTTGTGTGCATGCACAAGGCAAGAAGCACTAAGATGCATTGTTTGTCATTGTCTGGGTCTCTGGTCTTAAAAAGAAGCCTGTTTTGCTTTTGCCATTGTTGTTGTGAGAGAGATAGAAAAGAATAAAGAGCTGTTAAATTCGCCATGTGTCTTCATCATTTGCACACGAACAAAGAACTTAACAGGAAGTATCAGGAATATTAGAAAAGCTCAGGAGGATCTTCAGCCAACACAATATATGTGCACACTTCAAACCCAAGAATACACTAAGGCAGAAGCTTGTCCACCCCAAGGACAAAACACATAGACACAAACTGAGCAATGTGTAGTACAGTGCAGTGAGCCATGTGCAGATCTGTACATTGGGGAAACAAAGCAACCACTTCATAAACATATGGCACAACATAGGAGAACAAATCCATCAGGACAAGATTCAGCAGTCCATCTGCATATAAAAGACAACGGCCGCTCTTTCGAAGACAGCAAACTCCAGATTTTGGACAGAGAGACTGCTGGTTTGAAAGAGGTGACAAAGAGGCCATCTATGTCAAAATTGAACAGCCTTCTTTCAACAGAGGGGGAGGGATACGACATCATCTATCTTCAGTGTACAACACAGTCCTTCAACAGTTCCAAGAAGGCTCCACATCCATTTGCACTACTCAGGTGGCCCTGACGACACAGATAAGCCTCCAGGTGGCACCAACAACTCTCTGAAAGAATGCAAATGACCAACTGTCTGCAAGGAATATAAATCCTTCCATTCCCCACTATCCATTTAGAGCTGAGGAAGCTTCTTGGATGAGAAGCAAAACGTCTTCAAAGAGAAAAAAAGAAAGTCCAATTGCCTTGTGAAAAAGCACCTTTGGGACAACCATGACCTGGATGACTGAGAATCTCCATAGACATTTTTTCATGGAGTTTTCCTTATATAGTTCTCAAAGTGGTCACATTGATCACTAGGTGGCACTGCATAGGGATTCATGCAAGTCAGATGTAATTCAGTGTGATTCAAATCCTCTATCTGGTCTTTATGGAGAAATGGACTTAAGCATTTTAGTTTACTTTCTATAGTGCCTTAAGCTTTAGGAATTAGCTAGGTTCAGATACTTAATGCTTGCAGGAAGAGATTAGGGAAATTCTCAGAATGAGCTATACAGTCTACCTTCTTTTAAGCTCTCACAGCAGAGATATACAGAGATTACATTATCTATATCCACAAATATGGGTCATATAGTATCTCCTAGTGGTCAATCTAGCAAAAACATCACACGTTGTATATAGTATAATGTGCACTGTATAAAACTACCACAACCATTTCAAGAAGGAAGACCAAAACAGTAGTGTGCTGGAGCTGGTTGGTGACAATTGATAGTTAAATTTTCTGAAATGTTGTAAGTTAGTTAAGCACAGAGCTGAGCCATGATAGTTGGGGTGCTGATCTGCTTTTTGGCAGCATGCTGTGGCTGCAATGGCTCCAGCAACATCAGTTAGGAAACTGAGGAAGGGAGGAGAGCTGGTTGTTAAGCATTTACCAGCACATCATTGAGTGAAAGTCATGTAGAACCCTATACATGGCAGAGTATCTGAAATTAGGAATTGAAAGTATGGATTAGACCTATGCAGCAGATTTCAAAAAGCAATCCATAGATTTTGGATAAACCCCTCCAGCAACATGATCAATGCCAGGGGCATATTTAATTAGACATCTGATATTAACTGTTAAATGCTCTTAACATAAGAAGAAGGAGAAAAAAAACCCAAATCTTTCAACCAGGAATTCAGAAAACAAAAGCCTGAACATTCTTTTTCATTTCAAAGAACTTAAGTTTTACAAGCTCTTTATATATTATTTTAATGAAAGAAAGAGTGGGAGAAACATGTAGGGTTCAATGTTCTCTCATACTATTATTTCTTTGGGGGTTTTTTTGTTCCAAATTAAAATAGCAGACATTAAAATTTCATGATTCAAAGAAAAGTGGAATAATTAAAAGCCTGCATGATCAATGCAGCGAGAAGCTGTGGAAGTAGGAATTAGTTAGGAAAACTTGTTTGCCTTCTCAACCAATTGGAAGTCTTGCTCAAGAGACTTGCTGAAATTTAGTATTCAGAAGAACTGGCAGATATTCCACCTGGCCAAACTCTATGAGGACTTTACTATAAGCTATTGCAGAAGCAGAGAACTGTAATAAATGAGCTACAAGGTTGGTTTAAAATTCATATGAAATAAAGCTCATTTTTCATATTCTAGAAGTGCCTACTTTAAAAAAAGCTGCACCAAGGAATGCAGTTTTCACAATAATAGGTTTCCTTTCACACAATGTCACTACTACCTTCTCATAAAATCATTCTAGCACAGTGATGGCGAACCTTTTAAAGACCGAGTGCCCAAACTGCAACCCAAAACCCACTTATTTATCACTGGGTGGACATGGCCCATTGGGTGGGCATGGCCAGGGTGAGCGTGGCTGCAGTGGTCACAGCAGACTGGGTGGGCATGGCCAGAGTGGGCGTGGCCACCTCGATGTTGCTCATGGGGAGGGATGCTTGTGGGGGCTGGGCAGGGTTGGGGGAGATCCAGGGGGTTTCTGGTGGGTGGGGCAGTGGGCTCATCCTGCGGAATGAGGTGAGGCAGGGGGCAGGGTGGGGGTGCTATTGCCTCAGGGCAAGGGAAGGTGAGTCAGGGGCCAGGGCGGCGGCTGCCTAACACCATCGGCCCCCAAACACAGAGGCCAGCGAGCGCATGGGAGCTGACGGTGTCCATCAGCAGCCACAGCCTGCCGGCTTCTCAACCAGTGCACTCTGGGGCTCCATAGCCTGTTGCAAATACCGGGCCAGCCATCCAGCAGCAGGCAGAGTAGGGGAGGGGAGAAGCGCGTAATGCAGACCACTGGATGTGCCCACTTCATCCCATTTGTTTTTGCTTGCAATTGGAGAGAAGGTCACTGCTTCTCATCTCCTTGGCCCCCTCGCAGATCTTGCCCTAGGCCCGCATGTGGAGCCTGTTCCCCTCACACACCCAATGCACCTTAGCCCCGCCTTTGGCCACCACCGCCAGCAGCTTGTGCAGGTCCATTAGGCTGCCACTGCTGCCTCCTGCCCAGCCCTGCGTGTTGCCCAGGTACTGCTGCCCCACCAGGTGTGCGAATTCCACTGCCTCATTGGGGCCTGCTGAGGTCAGCAAGCAGCCGAGGCAGCTCCAGACAGCTGGCTGCCCCTTGTCCTCCTCCTCTGCTGCATGGCTGGCTGGCCTGATGATGAGGGTGTACCCCCAAATGGAAAGACAAGACTTGGGCACAGCTGGGTTTCAACGGTTATGGGACCAGGCACTCGGCTTGGCCTGGGCCCCCTCTGCTCAGGAGGCCCCACGGCCACTGGGGGGACCTGTGGAGTTGAGGAGGAGGAGGAGGAGGCCATGTGAGGCAGCTTGAGGCTTTGAACCACCGCCCCAGAGGACATCTCAGGTACCTGACCCACATGTTGGGGAGAGAAACTGGTGGCACAGAAAGAGGCTGACCCTCAGGCATGGCAACCATGATGACGCTGGCCATGGCCTCAGCTGGGCAGCACACTAGCTGTGCTCGGGACACCCAGAGCGAAGAATGGCCATGGCGGCAACCTGCTTTCCCCCTTCATGACTGCAGAAGTTTCCCTCCAATCAATCCAACACACCCGAAGGGGAGAGGGGTGGGAGCCACCAGGTGGAGGCTGCAAAAGGAGGAGAGGACCCTAGAGCGGGCAGCGTGGGGCCATGCAGCAGGATGATCTGTCGATTCCCCACCCGGCAGGTGGGATCACAGACTGGCTAAGGGCAGGGAAGCCATTGTCCCTGGCTTTGGCTGGATGGCGTGCTGGCCGCCGGGTAGAGGCTGCAAAAGGAGAGGACCCTGGAATGGGCAGCATGAGGCTGCACCACCGAATGATCCACCGATTCCCTGCCCAGCAGGTGGGGTCACAGACTGGCCAATGATGGCAGGGAAACCATCGTCACAGTACCGGGGGTCGTGCGTCACCACCAAGGAAGATGGAGGAGGAGTGCTGGCAGTGGGCACAGAGCTGCCCATGGGGGGAATCTGACCAGCCCCAGGCTGGAGGGGGGGAGAGGCCGAGGAAGTCCGAAGGGAGGAAGGTGTGGTGCTCAGGGGTAGCACTCTCCCCCTTCCCCCTGTGCTCCCACAAAAGGGCTGGCTGGCTTTGGCATCACCTGGGCAGGCCTGGCCGTGTATTTGCCCAGTGGCGCTGGTGTGCCTGGTCTTCCTTCCTTCCTTCCTTCCTTCCTTCCTTCCTTCCTTCCTTCCTTCCTTCCTTCCTTCCTTCCTTCCTTCCTTCTCCCTCCTCTCCTCTCCTCTCCTCCCTTCCCCCCCTCTCTCTCTCCCTCCCTTTCTCCAAAGTCCAAACTCACATGTCCTCCTTCCCCTGCTAGTCTTCTGCAAAGCATGCAAATGGACGCTGCGTCCTACTTGTCTTCTCCAAATTCATGCCACCATTGCTTCCAAAGGCCATCTGCTCACTCACTCGCTCTCTCGCTGCACTCCCACCAAAACCTGCTTTTATACTGGTTCCCCTTTCCTCGCAAAGCTCTCGCAGCTGTTTCCACAAGAGTGCTGCTGAATTCGGTTTCCCTGCCCTCTCCAGTTCCCAGTAGGCACACATGAAGAGGGGGAAGGGAGTGTCCCTCTGGTGTACGTGCCGACAGAAAGGGCTCTGTGTGCCCAATGTGGCATGCGTGCCACAGGTTTACCACCATGGACTTAATATATCTTGTAAAGTTTTATACAACTCTGCCGGTAATCCATCTGGACCCAGTGTTTTTTCATTTTTTTGTCTCCTTATGGCTTCTGTTATTTCCATCATTGTTATTTTTTCCTCTAACATAATCTTATGTTTCTGGAATTTTTGGAAAATTATTTTCTTCCAAATATTGAATCATTCTCTCTCTTGGAATTTCTTCTATGTCATAAAGTTTCTTATAATATTGTTTGATTGTCTTTTTTATTTCTTCATTTTAAAATTGTAGACCACCTTTTTTCATCTACTAATTTATTTATCATTTTCTTCTTTTGTTTTTTAAGTTTATAGGCTTACCATCTGCCTGGTTTATTTGCATTTTCAAAAAAGTTTTGTTTTGCTCTTTTTATTTGCTGTGCCAATTTTTCTGAATCCAACAAATTTAATTTATGTTTTATTATGTCCATTTCTCTTTTTAAAGTCTTCTTTTGCGGGTTCATTTGCAGTTCTGATTCTAATTTTTCAAATTTTTCTTTTAGTAGTACATACTGCTGTCTTTTCTGTTTGTTTTTCTTTGCCACATATGCCACATAGAGCTATGCCTCTAAAATATGCTTTAGCTGTATCCCATATATTTTGTAATGTTGTATCTTCTTTTTTGTTTTCTTTAAAGAAAAACTCCATTTCTTTTGTTGCTAATTCTATAAATTCTCTTGCTTTTAATATAGATTGATTCAAAGTCCATCTTGGGTTTTTTTTTGTGTTCCTCTCCACATCACTTTTAAAGGGTTATGATCTGCCCATGTACCTGATTCTATCTCAATTTCCTGTGTATTCATCCTCAGTTCCAATGTCATCCAAATCATATCAATTCTAGACCAGGATTTTTGACTATTTGAATAAAATGTATATTGTAATTTTCCTGGATTAATTTCCCTCCATACGTCTTGTATTCCAATTTCTTCTATCATATTAAAAAAAGTCTTAGGTAGTCTTCTTCTTCCAGTTTTTCCTGTTTTATTGCTTTTATAGTTTATTGTCCCATCCACAATCGCATTAAAATCTCCTACTAAACAAATATTTTGATATTCCAGTTCTATTATTTTTCTGTGTAGATTTTGATAGAATTCTTCCTGGTTATTATTTGGTGCATAAATTACTACGAACAATATTTGTTTTTGATGTAAATATATTTCTACCATCACAATTCTACCGTCTTCATCTGAGTAGATCATTTTAGAGTCTATTGTCTTTTTAATATATACGGCAGCACCTTTTTTTGTTGCACTGATGCATGATAAAGTTTCCCAATTTTGGGGTATTCCAAAATCTTATGAAATTGTTTTTTTACATGTGTCTCTTGCAAACAAATTATATCTATATTTAATTTCTGCAGTTTCCTAAAAAAATATTTCTTTTTGATGGGGAGTTTAGTCCATTTATGTTCACTGAAAAAATCTGTTTTCTTTCTCCATTTCAGTTATTTATATTTAGGTCTAGTGGATCTCGTGATCCTCTGTTCTCTACCTGCTCCTTCACTCTCTTGCTCAAATTTCTCTTTCTGTTCTCCTGATTGTGCAGTTGCTTCTTCAGATGTCTCTTCCATTTGTTTCTGTTCCTTTTTCTCCTCTTGTCAATGTTGCACTCCTTCATCTAGAAATGCTGTTTTTTTTCCTCAAAATCTTCTGCTTTCCAGATTGAATCCAATTGATATCTTGTACTATTCCAATTGATTAAAATCCCTTCTGGCATAAACCATCTAAAGTTTATTCCTTTTGCAATCACCTTTGTTATTAAAAAGTGGTAATGTCTTCAAGTATCTCTGACTCTCTTAGGTACTATATCTGCTTTAAAACCAAAATTTCTTTATTCTTTTATTGTAATGGTTCCTCTCGAACTTTCCTCAATATGTCATCTCGTGCTGTTTTCTTTATGAATCTCACATGCACTTCTCTGGGTAATTTAAATCTCCTTGCATGGATTGAATTCATTTGGAATACTTAATCTGTCTCCATTTGCATCTCTGCTCTATCAGCTTTCAAAGCTTCTGCCAAGAGTTTGATGATCACGACTGCTATGTTTTCTTCTCTATCTTCAGGGATATTTTGAAATCTTAAGTAGTGTTCTGCTTTTTCCATTTCTAGGATCCCCACCATTACTTCAAAGTTTTGATTTGCTTGTTCTAATTTCTCATTTTCTTGCAGTAGTATTTCCATTTTATCAATATCTTCTGATTTATTTTCCATTTTCTGAATTCTTTGTTCATTTTAAGCAACATTTGATGATGAACTTCAAATTGTGTCTTTACATCCAAAATTTCTTCACTTAGTTTATCAAATTTACTTTTTGTCTCTTCATGATTTTTTTGCATTAATTCAATTGATTTTAATGTAATTTGCATCTCATTTTGAGTGGTGCTTATTTTTTCATGCTGCAACATTGTTTCAATAGATCCCTGGGTTGTTGGACTAGGTGTTCCCACAGATGGTGCAGAGGAGGTCTTTTTCATAAGTCTAGTAAGGTTTGGTGCACTCATTCTTCCAGCCAACTATCTTAGGCTTAAATCCAAACTGTAAAAGGAGCCAACTACTTTAGGCTAAATCCAGTATCTCAAGGAGAGAAGACAGAATAATGCAAACAATAAGAAAAAAAAGAAAAAAAATGAAAACAGCCAACTATCTTCAATTAAAATCCAATTGAGAGAAGGAAAAATAAAAGAACAAGCCAACTACTTTAGGCCAAATCCAACTCCTCCGGTCAGGTCTCAGATGTAAAACCTTCGCTGTTTCCAAATAATCTCTGTTTAGTTATGTCCAGAGTCAGCAAATCTAGTTGTGAAAAGTCTTCTCATTTAACAACTCACACCAAGGCACTTTGTTTAGGTCAGGTGTTGTCTCAAGGTCACAGTCTTTCAAAAATATTTTTTGTTTTATAGTGCTGTAGTATCTTTTTTCACCACTAGATGTCTTATTTTGCTATTTAGTCAATGTCTAGTTAGAAAATTATTGCAAAGTTTTCCTTTTAAAATTCTTTATAGGTTATTTACTCTTAGAATTGCAAAAGAAGTAATCTTTTTAAAAAATCAATCTGAGTCCAATTTTAAAATATTTTTTTGTATTCCTTAAAAAACCTTCTACCTTGTAATTGCTCGCCACTTTTAACTTCTCTTCTAATCCTTCTGGGATCTTTGCTTTTAAGCAATGCCCAGTCAGGGGATCAATGTTTTAATTGTAGTTCCAAAAAGAAAAGGAGAAAAGGCTGGCTCACTCAATTTCAGCATGCTGTTGATAGTCTCCCCTTCCTCAGTTGCTGGGCACATCCAACCTGTTGTGCACAGCTGTTTGGCACTGTCATTGGATCATTGCACTTGCCATCGCAATTGATCATGACATTAATCATGTGTTAGAGTGATGAAAACACAAGCAGAGCCCGTTGTTAAGCCGAAGGAGGGACAGTGGTCTAATATGACCGGGACAAGATGCATGACGAGGACATCAACAGCTGATGCGCTTACACAGCAGACCAACAGCATGATCAACTGTGATGGCAAGAGCAATGATCTGACGACAGCGCCGACCAGCTGAGCACAACAGTTTGGACGTCCCCAGCAACTGAAGAAGGGGAGAGTATCAAGATCACAATGAGGGCCGGCTTATACAGTGGAGCCGGAGTTGGTGCGGCTGAGCACGAGAGAGCGGGGGGCAAACAGGCCAATTGCACATTCTATGAGAACATTGACAGCTGACCTGCCTAAGTGGCAGACCAATGCCACGATCAAATGCGACAGCAGGAGTAATGGTCTGGCAATGATGCCAAATGGCCACGCCCAGCAAGATAGACACTCCAAACAGCTGGGGGGGAAGTGTCAAGATCTAAACAGAGGCTGGCTTGTATGGTGGAGCCGAAACTGATGCGACAGAGTACAGGAGAATGGGGGGCGGGCGGGTTGATTACACATTCTATGACCCGACCATTAAATGGCCACACAGGCATATATGTTTTCTGAGGTTTTCTCAGGTGTTTGTATGTAGGTCTTTGGTTATTCGGGTTTTCTCCCACATAAAATTTGAAGTGTCTTGGCGACGTTTCGACGAAGTCCAATTCGTCATCTTCAGGCTGGTGTCTTTGGCTTCGTGCTTCGCACATCCATGCAAAAAGCAAACTCAAACCCACACCGTTGATGAGGCATGACTACAAACCAGAAGCCAGACCACAGCTGCATCATTAGCCACTTTAAAACCCTCCAATCCATACATGAAGCAAACTGACACCCACCATGAAAATGAGGCACGACCACGAATGCGAAGCCAAACAACAGCAATGCAGCTCACCATCTCTAATCCCCCTGCAACTCAGACTAACCTGAGCACAACAAAGCCTCCACCCAAACAGAACACCCCCCATCCAATCAGAGCACAGCCAAGCCCCTAACCAATCAGAACACACCTCCACCCAATCAGAACACACCTCCACCCAATCAGAACACAGCCAAGCTCCCACCCAATCAGTTCATATCCCCACTGGCAGTTAAAAGGAAGAAATAGCTATGATCACACATTGCTTCTAGAAGCACGAAGCCGAAAGCACCAGCCTGAAGATGACGAATGGGACTTCGTCGAAACGTCGCCAAGATACTTCCAATTTTACGTGGGAGAAAACCTGAATAACCAAAGACCTACATATATGTATGTATGTATGTATGTATGTATGTATGTATGTATGTATATATGTATATATATCCTGCCTTTATTTATAAAGTCAAGGAGATGAACATACATCATACTTCTTTCTCTTCCTATTTTCCCCACAAAAACAAACCCTGCAAAATGTGTGGGGTTTAGAGAGTGAGTGGTCCAAAGTCACCCAGCCAGCTTTCATGTGTAAGGTACTACTCTGATGACCATATAAAACTATTGAAAGAACAATTTGATTTTTAAGATTGCTAAATTGGATTAAAAATATTTTTATTATAGATTTAGTTTAATATTTAAACCCATTTTTATTAAGGAAGTATATTGATCGAGGGTCCTGAACCTACATTGCCTTGAAATAAATCAAAATAATAACTAAATTTGATTGTTGTGATTGGCTCTCCCATCCAATAATCATTATATCTGCCAAAAGCATATGCCCCTAATTGTAAAAAGATAATGAAATATTCAACCATGATGGGGCAAAAACATTTCTACACTTTTTTTATGTGGAGGGAGCACAGGAAAATGGAATTCATTCATTGATTTGATTTAAAGAACTTGCCTTGCATTTTTTTCTTCCTCAAAACATTTTAGCAAAATCATTTTGGATGGACAGTATTCTTGCAAGTCCTGTGTTCTTGCACTTGTATTAGGTGGTAGGCCAAGGGTTCTGTCTTCTCTGGCTTAAGCATACATTAGATTCAATTGGAAAAATAGTGGAATCCTTTGCTGAAGTTTTCCAAAATGTTGGAAAAGTGGAGATCAGATTTTTGATGGTGTATTTGGCCTGGAATAGATTTTAATGACAATAAATGTGATTTCTGTGTTAATGACCAGTCATCTATTTCCGTCTGTCTGTCTGTCTGTCCGTCATCTATTTATCACATTAGTCCAGGTTGAGATATGTAAAACTTACTTGTGTTGAAGAGAAACAGCAATGAAGAAGAAGCACAGACTGCCTAAACAGAAGAGGAAATTGTGAGACACCAGGCTGGCTGAAGGTCCTGTAATCTAGAACAAAATCAGAATGGCAGGAGATATTTTTGAAGAGGGATCTAAAGAAATAGGTGATAGGGCAAAAGGCCTTGTTCAGTTTAGCATGTGGCTGTTCAAACATTTCTATGAGCCCATCAGTCTTCTGAAGCCTGATTGAAAAAGAATCTTTTTACTTTCACCTGAATTCTGCTCAATTAAGTTGCTTACCTGCAACTTACCCACATAAGTAAATTGGCTTCTCTGAGTCAAGGCTTGCAAGCAATACTTGCCTGTCAAAATTGAGTACTGTGACCACTTGCCAGGTGGTCAAGGCAAGGAAGGCCTCTAGAGCAGGGCTTTTCAACCTTTTCACCCATTGTACCACTTTTAGGATATGGCAATATCCAAGTACCACCAGCCGCCTAGCAAGGTGTCAAAAACATGATGACCAACCCCCCCAAAAAAGTGAGTAGTACAGATAGTCCTCGACTTACAACAGTTCGCTTAGTGACTGTTTGAAGTTACAATGGAACTGAAAAAAGTGCCCCCCCTAAGCCACAGCCTTGCAAGACACCTGCCTGCCTGCCCGCTGCGATCTTCCTCCTGTCGGAGGTTTTCATTGTTGTGAGCATTTCTGTTGAGGATTGGGGGTGGGGGTGGGGTAGGGGGGTGTTTGGTTTTTATTCCCCCCATCTGCTGGGTGGTTGCAGTAGGTTTTGGTCACTTCACATGACCCTGGGACACTGTAACTGTCATAAATATGAATCAGTTGCCAAGCATCTGAATGTAAATCACAAGACCCTGGAGATGCTACAACATTCCAGCTGATTGGTGTTTCTTGGCTCAGCAGAAGCGCCAAGATCAGTGCCGAGCTACAGCTGGAGCCTGGCGCTGATCCTGGCACTTCCACTGAGCCCTGACAGCCCTGCAGCTCCAGCCATCTCTCGCTCAGGCTTGTGCGGTGCTGCCACCGGTTCAGCTCATTCTCCTCTCCCGCTACCACTTTTCTAGGATGGTTGTGTACCATCTGCCAGGTGCCAATGTACCACAGGTGGTACCCGTACCACTGGTTGAAAAGTCCTGTTCTAGAGAGCTCTTTATTTTTCTTAACAAATGTTTCAGCCAACGGCCCTCCAACAACCAGTAAGACTCCACCCTCACGCTACCCTAAAGGCAGCCACCCTCAGACTCCCAAACACAGCCCCAGAAGTACAAAGAAGGCCCACAGAGTAGAAGCACGCTCAAAGGGCAATGTCCAGGGTTTCAAGTCCAATCCTCCAGGCACAATACAAGCGCAGTCCTCAGGACAAGAAACAGGTCCCAGAAAAGAAGTAATTCCAAAGCTCCAGTGAAGCAAAGGCCAAACATAGGCCACCAGAGAAGGGCAAGGTCCAAAACAAAATGTGAAGAGCAAGTGAGGCAAGGCAAACAGCAACAGGCATGAGTAAAAGTTGGGGGAGTGTAACCCAAAGCAAACAATTGTTCCTAGCAAAGACTAACTCCCCATGGCTTCTCTTTAAGTTACTCCCCTCCAGGTGTTCCTTGTGAGGAAGGGTGGGATGACCTCCTCCCAAGTAGCCTTGCAGCCTTCTCTGGGCTTGCCTACTCCCCACTCTCCTTGCCCTTGGATTAGTGGAGGAGACAGCTGTTCCTCAGCAGAGGAGATTGGCTGCCTATCAGCACCATTGCCGGTCAGCAGCCTATCCTCCCCTGTGGAGGCAGGCAGCTCTCCATCTGGTCAACCACTTCCCCTAATGCAGTGGTTCTCAAGCTTCCTGATGCCGTGACCCTTTAATACAGTTCCTCATGTTGTGGTGACCCCCAACCATAAAATTATTTTTGTTGCTACTTCATAACTGTGATTTTGCTACTGTTATGAATTGTAATGTAAATATCTGATATGCAGGATGTATTTTCATTGTTACAAATTGAACATAATTAAAGCATAGTGATTAATCACAAAAACAAACTGGGTTTGAAGATAAGCAGTAAGATGGAAAGAAAATTAAGCAATGAAACTGAGAGTTCCTGGATTAGAATTTATTACACCATCACATTAAAAATAAAAGTATTTCCAATCTTGTTGGAAAAACAGTGGATTCACTCCTACTGATAATATTATTTAGATCAGGGCTTTTCAACCTTTTCACCGATTGTACCACTTTTAGAATATGGCAACATTCGAGTACCACCAGTCACCTAGCGAGGTGTCAAAAACTGTTGTGATAAATGTCCATTTCTCCTTTAAGAAATCCTTCTCTGCCTGGATGGGCTTCTCTCTCCCTCCCTTACAGGCTGTCAGCTGATAGCTGTACTAAGGGGGTGGAGGAGAAAGCAGGGAAAAGTTTCGTTTCTTGAAAAATACGTCATGCTTTCAAAGTGTATGTTTTAACTATCTGTGTAATGTAATTGGCTGTAAATCAGTAAGGTGACAATTTGTGGGAAGGAACCTTTGATGTGCAATAAAAGCAGATGCCTGGCTTCGGCCGGGGCTTCCATCCCAGAGAGACAAGCAAGGTCTCTGTCATTAATCATGGTTGCCGGGACGCCACGAACACACTTTCGTACACACTTTCTTGACAAGTGGTGACCCTCGACGTGATAACCTGAGAGGTTATACGTCCCTGGACCCTCATACTTACCGCCCGGACGTGGCCAAGCGCGCTTCATCAGTTCATCGCTGGACGAGGACTGATCCCTCGTAAGTATGGGGGGGGGAGATCTCTCAAAAGTGAAAAAAACCCATTTGGGTGAACTTAAAGAGATAACCAGGAAGAATTATGTTTATTTTACTGCGAAGAAGCTGAACATCAGGAGATTTAAGATCTCTTCTTGTATATATTTGGGAACACATTCCTTCTTATCCTGAATCAGGCTGCATTAAGGTGGAAACTTGGAGAACAGTGGGAGGGATCTTGCACTCAAATCCTAGAGCCCCAGCTCACATTTTAACATCATGGAAATCAGTTTTTGATGCCTTAAAAACACAGGAACAGCCATTATTAACAAACCTAATGCAGCCACCAAATTATAATGAAGTTCAACTTCTTCCCCCTGCCAGTGAAACTCCAGTAACAGTTAAAGATCACAGCAGGGTTTCTCCCAGCAATGTTGAGCCGTGTGCTCCTATTTTAAATGCCACAGCTGCCTCTCTAGCAAAAACCAGCAATCTTATTCAGGAGACCTTACAGAATGATTATAAAAAAGGAGAATTAAAAGCTGAGGAAATGACAAGTTTATACCCTGTAACTGTGGGCATGGATGCAGAAATTGATAATGGATTTGCTCACAAAATGATTCCAGCAGATTGGAAGGCATTAATGCAAATGATTTTAACACCTGCGCAGTATGCAGTTTGGGACTCCCAGTATCGTATTCAAGCTATTCAGAGAGGCACTGCTCAATTAGTGCCAGACCAAATTTATGGCTCTGGACAGTTCACTGCTGTTGGACAACAGCCAGATGCAGCTATACATGGTGTAATTTTACAGGCTGTTTTTGCTGCTTTAAAGGTAGTAGATGAAAGTGGAAAATTTGGCAAAAGTTTTACTCAAATTAAACAGGGAACTACTGAGCCCTATGATGAATTTATAAATAGACTAAAAGATAGTATTGATAAAGAAATTGCTAATGAATTAGCTACAAAAGAGATTTTGATGAAATTGACTGTTGAGAATGCTAATGCAGACTGCAAAAGAGTTTTGCAACCCTTAATTGGCACTGGTCAAAAGACACTTGCACCTACATTGGTTCAACTACAACAATATTTAGGAAATATTAATTGGTTAAGGCCATATATAGGTCTTTCTACCTCGACCCTTTCTCCCTTATTTATGGCATTAAAAGGCCTCAAAAATCCCACAGACGTTGTGACATTGACCTCCGACCAGCTATTGGTCGTTGAGAAAGTCCAAACAGCCCTCAACACCCAGTGGACTGATCGGTGTGTTGACAATCACCCTGTGCATTTGAATGTGATTTTTGATCGACCACCCACAGTGGCAATTACTCAATCTAATATGCCTTCAAGAAATTGTTTTCACTCCAGCTATGACTTTGGCTGAAATTACACATCGTGGCCAAACGATGGCGCCAGATTTTTGGAATTGAATTTGCAATTATTTTTATCCTATTTTCCTTAAAATTGTGGGAAACTTTGATTCAAAATAATTTGGTTTTGCAATTATTGATTGGTGATTGGCCTGGTCAGTTTTGTTTTGTTTTGTTTTGTTTTTTTGTCATTTTTCAGCAGATTCCAGATTTTTGGCCATAAAAAATTTACCTTTTGCTTATATCTCTCCTAGTTTGGATGAGACTTTGTTGACACTATTTTTGACATTGCAAAAATCTATTGAGACAAGATATTGTCCTTATTTTATTGCACATATCCGAAGTCATCAAAATTTTTCAGGAATTCTCAGTGAAGGGAATTCCCAGACGGATATGGCAACACACACGTTATGACTATGCAACAACTTACTCCCTGGGATAGTCATAACTATTTTCATCAAAACGCCAAGGCTTTGGCTAAACAATTTGACATAACCCCGGGGAGGCAACAGCTATCATTCAACAGTGCCCCAGTTGCTCACAACAAGGACTGTCTATTCCAATGGGTGTGAATCCCCGTGGACTTGAGGCATGTCAAATTTGGCAAATGGACATTACTCAATATGCATCTTTTAGTCCATGGAAATATATACATGTGACTATTGATACATATTCTGGGTTCATCCTTGCTACTCCACAGCATGGAGAGGCAACTAAACATGTCATCAATCATTGTATTCGAACTTTTAGCACTCTGGGTACTCCTAAAGAATTAAAAACTGATAATGGACCTGCATATTGTAGTCATGGCTTTGCTCAGTTCTACAATCGGTGGGACATTATTCATAAATTCGGCATTCCTTACAATTCACAGGGGCAAAAAGTAGTGGAACGGGCCAATTCCACTTTTAAGCACATGCTTGACAAATTAAAAACAAAAAAAATGGGGAAAAATACCCCCGGACTACCTGGAGTGCAAAATCATCTTAATTTGGCTTTATATACTCTCAATTTTCTAAACCACCTGGCACGCCACCTAATACAGCTGCGAGCAGGCATTTTTCTCCCCTTCCAGACGCAGCAACCACGGTTCGACCGCTAGTTTGGTATCGTAAACTACCAGACCCCCAGTGGAAAGGACCAGCTGAACTTATTACCTGGGGTCGTGGATATGCTGCGGTGCAACATAAAGGCAATACGATATGGGTTCCTGGCCGCAATATTCGCCCTTACAGTGTACAGCCAAAAGATTGCAAAGACTCTGGTGAGCCCAAAGTGGATGGACAATAATTTTGGAAGGACAATAAAAAGTTAGTGCCTTAACAAACCATACTGACTGCTGGATGTGTATGATGTCACCATCGGATGCCAGTCAAGGACTTTCTTTAGTTGGACTTCCTTTGAACAACACTGGAGCTAGCGAAAGTTTTGTACATATTAATGAGGCAGGACATTATACGCTGCCATTTAGATTTTATTATGTAGATTTTGCATTAGTGTGTTTTAATTTTTCTAAGGAAATTATTCTTTTAAGTATATATCTCTCTTGTAATATCACCTTTAATATGCCTGATCATTGTGATCAAAGTAATAACAAAGTGTATGCAAAATGTGATGATGGAGAGTACAATGCAAGTGTATTGGGTTTGTAGCTATTTGAATGGCGCACGGAATTGGACTGCAGCCAATGACAGTGATGGCCGTTGAAATGCTTAATGAAGAACAAGGACAAATCCCTCCACCAATATCCAGAGATCATAAGCATTGGGGATATTTGGAATGCATTCTGGTTTGGTTACCAAAATTTTCAATGGTTAAGAAATTTGATAAGTATTATTTTGTATTGTTATATTATTCCATTGTGGATGCTTTTATATACAATGTTTGCCTGATATTTTTACTATGATGAAATCTTTTATACCAAAGAAAAAATTGTCTCAACAAGTGAACATTAGTCAACAAGGATTCGAGCGGATGCCAATGGATAAACAGCCACCTCAGTTGGATGAAATCAAATACATGGACTGAAAGCTTTTGTTTCTAAACAAAAACAAAAACGGATGAGATGTTGTGATAAATGTCCATTTCTCCTTTAAGAAATCCTTCTCTGCCTGGATGGGCTTCTCTCTCCCTCCCTTACAGGCTGTCAGCTGATAGCTGTACTAAGGGGGTGGAGGAGAAAGCAGGGAAAAGTTTCGTTTCTTGAAAAATACGTCATGCTTTCAAAGTGTATGTTTTAACTATCTGTGTAATGTAATTGGCTGTAAATCAGTAAGGTGACAATTTGTGGGAAGGAACCTTTGATGTGCAATAAAAGCAGATGCCTGGCTTCGGCCGGGGCTTCCATCCCAGAGAGACAAGCAAGGTCTCTGTCATTAATCATGGTTGCCGGGACGCCACGAACCCACTTTCGTACACACTTTCTTGACAAAAAACTTGCTAAAAAAATTGGAAAAAAATGATAAAGTACAGGTAGTCCTTGACTTACAACAGTTTGCTTAGTGACTGTTCAAAGTTACAACGGCACTGAAAAAAGTGACTTATGACCATTTTTCACACTTATGACCGTTGCAACATCCCCAGGTCATGTGATTTACATTTCGATACTTGGCAACTGATTTATATTTATAATGGTCACATTGTTCCAGGATCATGTGATCATCTTTTGCAACCTTCTGACAAGCAAAATTAGTTGGGAAACCAGATTCACTTAACATCTATGTTACTAATTTAATCTCTCTCTTCCTCTTTCTCTCCCCCCCTCTCTCTCTCTCTCTCTCTCTCTCTCTCTCTCTCTCTCTCTCTCTCTCTCTCTCTCTCTCTCTCTCTCTCTCTCTCTCTCTCTTTCTCCCTCTCTCTCCCTTTCTCTCCCCTTTTATTTCTCTCTCTTTCTCTCTCTCTCTCCCTCTCTCCCTTTCTTTCTCTCTCTCCCCCTTTCTCTCTCCCCCTCTCTCTCCCTTTCTTTCTCTCTCCCTCTTTCCCTCCCCCTTTCTCTCTCCCTCTCTTTTGTTCTCTCATTATCTCCCTTTCTTTTTCTCTCTCCCTCTTTCTCTCTCCCTCTCCCTTTCTCTCTCCCTCTCTCCCTCTTTCCCTCTCTCCCTCTCTCTATTTCTCTCTCCCTCTCTCCCTCTTTCTCTCTCCCTCTCTGTATTTCTCTCTCCCTCTCTCTTCCTCTCTTTCTTTCTCCCTCTTTGTCTTTCTCTCCCTCCCTCTCTCCCTTTCTCTCTCTCCCTATTTCTCTCTCCCTCTCTCTCTCCCTCTCTCTCTTCCTCCTTCCCTCCCTCCCCCCCTCTCTCTCCAATTGGGGATCGATTTGGAGGTGCGGAGGGGAGGGGAGCGGCCAAGGGCTGTCCATGTGACTTTGAAGTGGCCACCTTTGGAAACACCAAGGCTGCTCCAGCCAGGCTCGAGCCGGGCAGAATGAACAATGGGAGAGGAGTGGGTCAATCACCTTACTGGCAGCCGTGACTCTGATGCGCCTTCCTGGCAAGCGGGGCCTACAGTATCAGGAACCCCGCGAAGGGGCAAGCCGGCATGAAGAGCCAAACCCTTTCTGCAAGGGAGGGACGTGTTGAGGGAGCCAGCCAATCATGGGATGTAGATTCTGATGGATGGCTGGCCTGAGCCAATGAGGCGCCAGAGGACTGGGAGCTATAGTTGAAGGCTGTAACTGCTCACACGTGTTTGTGTGTGTGTGAGTGCGCTGGCCTGTATCAATGTTGCTTTCCAGGTGATAAGCGCTTCTTCAGGGCTCAGCAGATGCACCAGGATCAATGCCGCTTTCCAGGAAATTGGTGCTTCTTCGGGGCTCAGGAGAAGCACCAGGATCAGCTCTGGAAGAAGCGCCAATCAGGCAGAAATGGGAACTGATCCTGGCACTTCCCCTGAGTTCTCCCAGCCTTGGAGGAGTGCCAATTAGGTGGAAAGGGGCTGAGCTCTCCCGGCCTTGGAGAAGCACCAATCAGGCAGAAAGGGACACTGATCCTGGCGCTTCCCCTGAGCCTTGCCAATGGGACACGCACCTTTCGGTGTCGTACGGTTTTCAATGTTTCGCTCGAAGCAGGGATGGAAAAAGAGAGAAGAGCCCTGCTCGTCACAAACTGAGAGCAGATGGTTATTGGCTCAAGGCGCGTGACGAGGGAAAGAATATGATTAACACCGCATGCGCGCGCACACACACACAGAGAGCACTTGTCTTCCATCACATTTTATTCACGTCAATCTTTTTTTTCTTTGTAATATTGGGAGTTGAAAATAGCGACTCTACACAAACACGCAGGCGGGCATGCCCCCTCTCCTCATTCAGTTCCTTTTCTTGGCTCATCCACTGTGCATTCCTGAGGCAGCAGTGGCAGCTTTGGCAGTGTCTCGGTTCCTAAGACCATTGGAAATATGTGTTTTCCGATGGTCTTAGGTGACCCCTCTGAAAGGGTCGTTCGACCCCCAAAGGGGTCGCAACCCACAGGTTGAGAACCACTGCCCTAATGCCTGAAGGGCCTGGGACAGCATCATCCTCAGCCCCTGGCTGCCTTCCCTGTCAGACAGTCCCAGCTCCAACTTTTCCTCTGAACCAGCCTCTGAGGGGGCCATGACATACCAGGGTACACCAAGCTCTGTTTCTGGAATGAATATATTTTATGAGAGATGCTTTTGTTTGGGGAGGACCGAAATTTAGGAAGGTGATTGTATAATTGCCAAGATCCCTATCCCTGAGATTTAAAGGTACAGGTGAAAAGAAAGCCATCTTCAAATCTAATGTCAGCCCTTCAAGTTAGATCAGGCTAGGAAACCCGAGATATGATTGCTAATACTATTTTTATCATAAGGTTACAATAAAAGAACACTGCAAGTCTGAATGCATGTCCCTTCTCCTTCCTTTTATGTTCATAAGAAGCACAGAGCATCATGTCTGACACTTTGAGACTTTCTCAGATTATATTTCTGCCCTGGACTCAGATTCTATTTATCTGACTACTGTCTTGGTTGCAGCTCTTCTTCCCATTCTTCAAAGTTATTCTTACTTCCACATTGCATCTACTTCTCCTCTGACATCTTCAGAAAAGTCTTGTTTCTACAGCTTAAACAGCACTCAGGGCAGTTGTGCTTCCCACATTACTGAATGTTTGTTCACTATCCATTTCATGCAGCAGCTCCTCCCAGGTCAATTCAGTAGTTCTCAGAAGTAAGTCTTCTAATTGGAAATAGCTTGAGGCACAGGTGTCAAACTCGCTGCGTTAGGTGATGTGTCGCAATGTATCACGCCTTTTTTTGCATTGCTGGAGCTAGGGTGGGCATGGCCTCCCTATGATGCAACCGGTCCATGGGCTGGCAGTTTGACACCCTTAGCTTAAGGTATCTAGAATGGGGGTATGGCACCACTGAGAGGAAGTTTGGAAGAGAGAAGAGAATTTTCCAGAATTCTTTAGAACAAACAGTTCCTGAAGCAATGAATTTTACACATGTTTGACATAGAGAAAAAACAGTACAGTTGTACAGATCATATGATATACATAAAAACATGGATAAAGCATCTCTTTTTGAATTCACAGTATAAAGAAACCAGATATTTTTAAAATTTTTCAAGGGCACTTTAGAAGCTGCTTTTGGCTGTCTCTGCATGCATATGCCTGCACAGTTTGCTTTCAAATACATACACCTGAAAACAGTTGGGGGCAGTTTCCAAGGAAGCTGAAACAGCCAGGACAAAATACACAGTTGCTATAATTTTTTGAAAGGAGAGGATCTATATGGATTACTTTGCATTCTAAAGAAATACACATCATCATGAAATCTTCTAAATGTGTTCTAATTCTGAGTCAGCTTAGCCAAATAAGTTGTAGTAGTAAAGCATAAGGAAGGCTCCCAGTTAGGGAAGGCCACTAAGTCAAGAACCAGGCATGTGATATACTTGAAATTGTTGAACTCAGCATCCTTCTCTTGGCAAATTTAATTGTAAACTATATGGACCAGTGGGTTTCTCTCCTTAATTAATCTTAATTAATCTGAATCAACAGAAGAATTTACTGAAATATTAAAGAGACATAACAAATATGGAATCAGTTTTGTGGATAACAACAGCTACCCAGAATAGTGACATAACTAATACGAACATGAATGGCTTATTTCTCTTCAATTGGAGAGAGTAATACATTGAGAGTAGCAGTATAATATTACAAAATTCAGTTAGTGGATATATTGCATACTGGAGAGTTTTTCTGATTAATTGGGGGATTTATTATATTCTAGTGGTGGAAATTAACCTGTGCCATTATGACTTACTATTATAATGCAAATTTTATTGACATTATTACAATATAGATAAGGATAGATTGTAATAAAATAGGGTTATTTCCAACACCCTATTCATGTCAAAATAAGTTAACAATGTATACATTAATTAATGAACCATGTATCAGTATATTAATGACAGTATATTATGATCAGCGTATATAATGCAAATCATATGCTAATCTTAACGTTAATCACGGTATTGTAATAATATGTAGTTGTACATTATTTATTGGTATGAATAGACTTGGATGAAAAATAAGGTATATGAGATACTTTAAAATGAGCCTCAAAAAAGAAATGTTTGTCTAGGAAGCTCTTATGGAGCATATGGAAAATGACATCTTCAAAGAATTTGCAACAAGATCCAGGGGGTGGCAGTTGTCACAAAAAGCATGCTCTCTAAAACGGTGATTCCTATGTGAGGCAGGATGAGGGAAAGGCATATCTGGGGGAAAAGTGGAAAGAATTGTGAGGAAAGTGCCAAGGTGAGACTTTGAAAGTTTGATGCACTGGACAAATCTTCTTCAACAGTTGTATATACAGGTAGTCCTTGACTTACAACTACAACTATAATAATAATAAAGTTGGAAGGAACCTTGGAGGTCATCTAGTCCAACTCACTGCTCAGGCAGGAAACCCTATACCATTTCAGACAAATGGCTGTCCAATCTCTTCTTAAAGTCTTCCAGTGTTGGAGCATTCACAACTTCTGGGGGCAGGTTGTTCCACTGATTAATTGTTCTAATTGTCAGGAAGTTTCTCCTTAGTTCTAGGTTGCTTCTCTTTTTGGTTAGCTTCCATCCGTTGCTTCTTGTCTTGCCTTCAGGTGCTTTGGAGAATAGCTTGACTCCTTTTTTTTCTGGCAATCCCTGAGATATTGGAATACTGCTATCATATCTCCCCTCGTCCTTCTCTTCATTAAACTAGACATATCCAATTCCAGCAACTGTTCCTTAATAAGCTTTAGCCTCAGGTCCCCTGATCATCTTTGTTGCTCTTCTCTGTATTCTTTCTAGAGTCTCAACATCTTTTTTACATCATGGTGACCAAAACTGGATGCAGTATTCCAAGTGTGGCCTTACCAAGGCATTGTAAAGTAGTATTAACACTTTACGTGATCTTGATTTTATCCCTCTATTAATGCAGCCTTGCATTGTGTTGGCTTTTTTGGCAGCTGCAGCATACTGCTGGCTCATATTTATGTGATTGTCCACTAGGATTCGGAGATCCCTCTCACAGTTACTACTATTGAGCAAGGTACCCCCTATACTATACCTGTACATTTGGTTTTTCTTGCCTAAATGTAGAACCTTACTGAGCCCAAAATTTCTGTTGTTAAGTGAGACATTTGTTAAATGAATTTTGCCTCATTTTATGACTTTTCTTGCCATACTTGTTAAGTGAATCACTGCAGTTGATAAGTTAGTAATACAGTTGTTAAGTGAATCTGGCTTGCCCATTGATTTTGCTTGTCAAAAGGTTGCAAAAGTCACTTCCGGTTTTGGTTTGCAGCGACAGTGGTTGTGGAAAAAGAGTCATCTCTTTGCTGGCCGGTTCTTCTTCACCAGTAAACCCTGAAGAGGGTTGAAAGTCACCCTGGAGGGGCGACCACTGATGAGGAGGCTTTTTGGTGACTGCAGGAGGCGGCAGCTTCTCCCACGACTCCAGCTAACTCCTTTGGGCCAACGGAGTAAAGATTGCCCAGCAAGGTGGCCGATCATGCAGCTGCACCAGCCGAAAGTCACAAGAATATCTAAGCATAAAGAACCACCATAGATGATCCAGGTGAGATCTTTCCTTCTCTTTTCACCCTACTTTTTTTTCCTGTAAAAAGCCTTTCGGAATTATTTCCCTGCCTTGAGAGAGCGGTGTTTGTTTGCGTGAGAAGAAAAGCGCTGAATAAAAGGACAGAATAACTAACTTTAATGATTATATTTTACTTGTATCTACTCTGGGGTCCCGAAAAAACCCTTACAGTGTTCTATTACCTGATCTAGTTTACCTGGAGAATATTTCTTTTTCTATTTTCTTTCTAAAAAAGAAAAAAATATTTTATTGGTGACTAGGAAAAGATTCTATAACCCACTGAGGACATCTTGTGGTGAAATTTAATATTGCAATTGCCTGCTTTTGTTTGAAATTGAGGTTGGTTTTGACCTTCAAATTACTATAAAAGAGAAAAGATAAAGAAGTTGATGCAGCTGTTAGAAACTGTAGGGGTGGACATTGATTAACTGTTATTAAATATAGCCTCCACTAAAAGATAAAAGGACTGCTTCTAATTACCATCGAATGGAGGAACCTTATTTACAACTTAACTGTAAACTTATACTTGAAAAAATTCATGAAGCCACTGAGCAAGTATGCACTAAAATAAAAGAGATTACTACAGAAATAAGAGTCAGAAACCCTATTTCAAACTTCCAAACTGACTTTCAGACTTCAACTGACTATCCTATAGGCCAAAATATACCAGAAGAGGAATTAACCAACACCAAAGAGGAATTCATATCACCTCACATGCAACCTGTTGAGATTTTTGATGTTCAAAAGGTAACTTTAATTAAATTATATACAACTCCAAAAACAACAGGAATTGATGTACAAATACAATTTACTGAGGACTATGACAACTTTGATAACCAACTACTAACCACAAAAACGTATACAACTGAATGTCTTACTCAGCTGAACCAAACATTGAGACTTGATTTTTAAAGCAACAAGGGTCTAATCACAAAGCAGTCAGGCTCCTAAAACAGAGGATGGGATGTCTTCCTTTGACCCAAATGATATCACAAGGAATAAAGGAAGATCTATTTGTTGAAATAGAGGCTCTGTTATGGAAACCTGTTGGCACAAAAAGAAAGCCAGAAGAAGACTGAAAAAAGAGATCCAAAATTACATGTAATGGATTAAAAAGGCCTTTTAGAGATATAGATTGATCTAAGGTTTAAGACTCAGACTTGGAAGTGAGAGGAAAACTCGTGATTAGTAGAATATATATCTGAAATAGAGTAAGAATGTATCTTTTGAACTAATATGTTTATTTTATGTATGAAAATTACCTTGTAATGGAATGAGAATAAGAAAATGGATTGTGATAATAGAGGCTTTAGAGATTTGGATTGATTTAACAATTAACTGAGTATGTGAAGTTAGCAAGATGATATTTTGTGTAACAATATGTTTGTTTTAGATATGATAATTATTCAGATGAGATTTAAATCTTATCTAATGGACTGAAATGATTTTTTGTCTTGTTTTGTTATAGAAATAGATTGACTGATAGATTTATATACAAAATAGAGTAGAGTAATATTTTTTATCTTAACTAGGATAACTATTTTGCAGTGGAAGAAGAAATAAAAGAGATTTCTGATAAGAGAAAAATTGGTATTAATCAATGAATTATTAGACTAAGAAATAGAATATATTTGGAAATATTAAAATGTTATTGTTGGAATATTACCCGTGTTTCCCCTAAAGCAAGACAGGGTCACACTTTCTTTTTATCCCCAAAAGCCCCACTATGTCTTACTTTCGGGGTACGGCTTATATTGATTGGAAAACAATTGTCAGTTTTATTTTAAGTATTTTAAGTATATTAAGTATTTTAAGTATTTTAAGTATTTAAGTATTTTAAGCAGGAGGCGGAAGTGGGCAGGAGTAATATGTCTTACTTTCGTGGTACGGCTTATATTAGCCGACCCCCTGAAAACCCCGATACGTCTTACAATCGGGGGTGTCTTACTATCGGGGAAACACGGGGTATGTGTATTTTAGAAGGGGTACCTGAAGTGCTAATAATATGTTTATTCAAGATTAAATTGGATTATGGTAATTCTAAATCAGTAAAGCTTAAAAACAGGATTTGGATCTACATAGATGTAATGTAGAAATGGATTAACCTAAATATGTTATACTATTTGAGGGAAACAGAGAGAGAACATTTAATGAATTAATTTGAGTTATATATATATATGACTTTGTCTTTGGATGATGATTACCCCATCACCACAGTGTTTCTCAAGCACTTTGATGTAAAAGTTAAAAAAACAACCAATAAAACTTGTTTAGAAAAGGTTGCAAAAGTTGATCACATGACCTTGGGACACTGCAACGGTCATAAGTGTGAATTGCCAAACACCTGAATTTTGATCACATGATCATGTAGATATACAAAGGTTGTAAGTGTGAAAAATGGTCATAAATCACTTTTTTCAGTGCTGTTTTAACCTTGAATTGTTACTAAATGAATTGTTGTAAGTTGAGGATTACCTGTATTTTAAAGAATGAGATACTCTAAGTATCCTTCAAGAATTTAATCTTAGCAGCTAGATTTTGAGTTGGGTGGGTATGCACAAGAAAATGAAGAATATGAAGAAAGTGAACAATAAAAGTTGTCAATCTTGCATTTATTTCCATATGTAAAACAACAAGTAGTACCATGGGCCAACTATGGGCCAGGCTAAAAACTGGGAGGCCTGCCGTAGGCAAATGGCTACTCACTTCTCTCAGTACTAGAAAGAAGGCAATGGCAAACCATTCTTAAAATAATGCCAAGAAAATTGATAGACAATTACTAGGAGTCAACACTAATTTAAAGCATTTGTGCATACACACATGCCTAAGTCAAACATGATTGGGCAGTTATGTATGGATCTAAAAATTAAGGAGTAAAAATTATGGTGGCCTTCCACATCCTCACCTCTGGGATATATAGTAGTCTTTGTATGAAAAAAGAAGAGAAGCAAGCAAGCAACCTTTTTTTTTAAAAAGGGCACATGATTACTAATTTATTTTTTCAATCAATTATTTTTAGATCAGAGTTTAAAAATATTGACTGAAAACCAGCCATCCCTACCAATGTTGGTAGGAAAATCTGTACAAAAGTAGTTAATCATTACAATTCAGTAAGTTATGTCTGCTTTCTTGTATAATTGCAAATGGTAATATATGTGCCATTTGAACAGAACCTTAAGTCTTTTTTTCCATGGAAATTTTATGACTGACACTTGCTGTATAATTGCTAGAGGCATTCGTCCATGTAACTAGAAGATCTGCATCTTCCCTTGAAATGTATTGAAATAGTTTATGGCCAATTTGTTTATATCTCACTTGAGGGAAATGTAATTGATAAACTATTTCCAATACTTTAAAAGGAAACTGTCTTATTAAGCACCTGACCTGGAAAGATTTTTTGTTGTTTCTTGACTTTATCCAATCTTTTCAGGTTGCAGAATGACCCCTATAAGGAAAACATTACAGAGGTATAAATTTTTGTGCAAATTATTGTTCTATTAAGAATACTTAAACAAATTGTTCTGAATTAGCTTCCAGAATATAAATATCTATGCAGAAATCCCCCTCCCAATCTATCTCCTTTAAGCCCATCAACCATTAGATACAGTAAATATCCAGTTAAAATGGAAAAGATCCATATGGACTTAAGTTTTCTGCCTAATGATGGGGTTGGCAAAGGCACATTGACTTACAGCTCTGACAAGAGAACCTTCTTCTTCTCTAAGCCTGTTGCTGTAGAGAAGGACAGAGAAAGAAAAATGTAGTTTCAGAAAAACATTCAGAAAAAGAAAGGATCAAACTCTTGGGAAAAAGTGCCCCATTGCCACATTTATGTCAATGCAATATTGTGAAAGTTACAGAATATAAATCTTTTGTATGTAGAGCTGCCTTCTACTATTTTTAACCATCTAATTTGCAGATGGAGAATCAGCAGCTACATTCATTACCATTAGGCCTATAATGAACAATTTGTTTGGAAGAATGAGTTTTTCCCCCCAGGATAGTCTTCAAGGTGGAAAGAGACATTATCAAGGAGAAAAGGAACAAAGGAAGTGGATAAAAAAAGAGACAGAAGCATTTAGCCCTTTTACTAGATTGCCCAAGTTCCCAATTCAGTCTTGCACACATTATACCCTCTTGATCTATAGATTCCCCCATAACCATCAAAATTCTTTCTTAGAAGATTGGTAGGACATAAGTAAATTTCAGAGCCAGTGCTTGGAGACATAACATGGAAAATTTCAAATGGAGAAATAGTTTGTAGGTTGGAAAGATAAGATTTTTATTCTGAGGCAAATTTTACTTTATTATTCTTTAAACCATCCATTTATCTACTTTGATCATGAGAAGCACTTAGTTTTTGATTATCTGACTGGGGTATGATTGAAGGGGTGGGCGGGAAAGAACCAAATTATCCAAATATCATTAATGTGAAACAATCTTTGATTGACAAGCCAGAGAAACTTGCTGATTCTTTTTAGACATGAATGCTCTACTTGAGTTTTTTTATAATTGTTCCATTATATAAAATTAAGCCACTGAAATTCATGTTAAATTATATCAAGGATTTCAATTCAAACCATCAAGAATCAATACTTAGGGCACAAATATATCCACGTGTTAACTATGTTGCAGTGTAACAGAGAAAATTAAGAGGTGAAAGCTGCAAGACCACAAGGTGGTCATTATTAACTGCATTATATTTTCTCAAATCACCACAAACTCAATTGATACTACAAGGACTGTGTGTCTATTATCACTACTATGAGAACAACTGTCGACAATATAACACCATCATATTGATAAGCAGGTGTGGCTATAGAGAGCGCAAGTACAGCAGAAAGTATGGAAAAAGAAGATGGCCTACAAGAAGTATCAAATGCAGAAAACTAACAAAAATTGGCAAAATTTGTCATTGTAAGAAGAGTGCAAAGAAAGCTGTTACAGAGGCCAAGGCCAATTACTACTGAGACTTATACAAACAACTGGACAAAAAGGAAGATAAAAAAGAAGGAAGGAAGGAAGGAAGGAAGGAAGGAAGGAAGGAAGGAAGGAAGGAAGGAAGGAAGGAAGGAAGAAAGAAAGAAAGAAAGAAAGAAAGAAAGAAAGAAAGAAAGAAAGAAAGAAAGAAAGAAAGAAAGAAGTCATAACAACTGGCTTTCCTCTAAAAAGCTTTTGACTGTCTTCTGCATTTACTGATAAAGCAAACAATACATGACCTTGGTATGGCCAAGCTACTCATAAAATGGAACCAGATGCTCTATGTTAGCACTGAGTAAAGCTGAATAAGATGTGCCGCTGGTCCTTCTGATAGCTTTCATGTGAAAGTTGGTATGCTCCAAGGCACAGCATTATTACCACTGCTGTTCATTCTCATCATGGATATCATCATGTGAGATCTGCATCACAGTGTTCCCTGGCCCTTGCTCAATGCTGCTGATGTCCTACTTGCAGCTACCACCAGGGAAGAACTGCAGTGCTGTGTTCAGACAAGGAACAACTGTTTTAGCCAATTCGGTTTCTAGCTCAATATCAAGAAGACTGATATCTGGAAGCCAGCTGAGCACTTCCACTATCCAGTCAATGGTGAAGACCTAATGAAGACAAATTCCATCCATTACTTAAGATCCCCATGCAAAGTGATGGCAAGATTAATGGAAAAATGTGCATGAGGGTGAATGCAACATGGCTGTGGTAGAATATCAATAGAGTGCTGTGCATTAACACATGCCAATTCACTTAAAATCAGAAGTGTATAGCATAATGGTTTATCCCATAGCATTGCATGGTGCTGGTGCTGATGCTGGCCAACTACCAAAAGTGTTGAATGCCTTCTACATGGAGATGCATATGATCACTAGGCATCTCCCTTTTTGACCCACATCAGTAATGAAACAGTTTGGCAGCAGATAGGTGTTTGCACCAATAAAAGATAATATGTGGGGAAAATGCCTACACTATATGGCCATGTCCTACCAAAGACCAAAGTAAAGTTGGCAGGACACAATTGACACAGACATGAAGTGTGCACTATTGGACCTGGTTGCTGCACTTTATTGTATGAAATGGTGTTTATTGATCTGAAAAATGGAATCTACATCTATCATAAAATACTAGGAAGAAGATCAGCTATGAGATGCTATATTATTATAACCAGCAGAATCAGCAGTGAACTGCATTGACACAAGAAGAAGACATGTGTGAAACATTGTCATCAGGTAAATGCCACTATTAGGTGTTTGCATCTTAATGTTCGAAAGTCATGAAATTTATATGAGGCTTTCATAATGCAGATGTCCTGATGACAACTCAAGTGAAATGGTTCCTAACTTTTCATATTTTAGGTCCCTTAAATAATCCTACGAAAGAACTTGGGTTCTTCTAGAATAGCAAAAACACACACATGTGTTTGTGTTTGTTTATAGGCTGTTTGGATTTCCTCTATCAGTTGTGATAGTTTTAAGGATGTAAGATTAATTAAAAAAAATTAATCTTGTTAATAATTTTTACTGCTATAATTAAAATGATTGAGAAGAGTTCTCTCCTATGATCAAACTGAAGAATATAACCCAGGGGTAGTCAACCTTTTTATACCTACCGCCCACTTTTGTATCTCTGTTAGTAGTAAAATTTTCTAACCACCCGCCGGTTCCACAGTAATGATGATTTATAAAGTAGGGAAGTAACTTTACTTTATAAAATTTATAAAGCAGAGTTACAGCAAGTTAAAGCATATAATAATAATTACTTACCAAATACTTTATGTTAGACTTTCGCCAACCTTGGTGGAATAAATCTTTATAAAACAACTTACTGTAGTTAAATCTATATTTTTATTTATACTTTGCATTTAATTAATTAAATTATTAATGAGATCCCTGAGGCTGATGCTGTGAAACTAAATACTGGATATCTGGCTCAATTTTTGTAAGGAACAAACGAAGGTCTCCTCTTTCGGAAATATTCAGGTGGTTTCTTTCTTTGGTCATAATATGATTAACAGCACTAAAGTCTGATTCCACAAGATCTGAGGTAGGGAAAGGTATCAATAAACTGAATATCATTTTCCACATATTTGGATATAAGACTGGGATTTTTTTTACTTTGCCATAGGTTTTCATATCCACCACTATCAAATTTATGTTTACTTTCTTCATCATATATAATTTCTAACAGTTCTTCTTGGCAAGTTGTATCAGCCTCTTCAATATTTGTGGTAAAAGGATTTTTCATCCAGTCATACACCTTCAATTTCAAAATATCTATACTTTTTGATAAAAGAGGGGTTGCTCGGGCAGTATCTCGGAACCACATCTGGAGCGGGTGGTGATTGAGGAGTGAAGGATTGGAGGGAAGTAGGGTTGTAGAAGGAGGGTGGAGAGAGAGGGAGGGAGAGAGGGTGGGGGGATAGAAGTAGGAAGAGGGAGGAAGGAAGAAGGGGATGTGGTGGAGGGGGTGCTGCCGAGCAATACCCATAGTTATTTTAACTATCCAATGTAAGTTTTTATGCTTTGTTTTGTCCTGGAAAATGTTGCAAATGATTGTATTAAGTTGAGTTGTATTTAATTTGATTTTTTGTTTATATTTATAATTATAAAATTAATAAAATATTTATAAAAAATAATAATAACAGAATAATCAGAGAAGCCATCGAGATAGAAAAACATCCACACAGCATGAACAAACGAGATGATACCTCCCGCCTACCAGCCATTTGGAAACCTGCCCTTATTGACAAATGAGTCCCTAACACAAAGAATGACACCAGACCCACACTCACAAAAACCACACAGCATGTCACCACCATACATCCACGCAAAAAGCAAACCCAAACCCACACCGATGATGAAGCACAACCACAAACCAGAAGCCAGACCACAGCTGCATCATTAGCCACTTTAAACCCCTCCAATCCATACATGAAGCAAACTGACACCCACCATGAAGATGAGGCATGACCATGAACACGAAGCCAAACAGCTATGCAGCTCACCATCTCTAATCCCCCTGCAACTCAGACTAACCTGAGCACAACAAAGCCCCCACCCAAACAGAACACTCCCCCATCCAATCAGAGCACAGCCAAGCCCCTAACCAATCAGAACACACCTCCATCCAATCAGAACACAGCCAAGCTCCCAGCCAATCAGTTCAAACCCCCATTGGCTGTTAAAAGGAAGAAACAGCTACAATCACACATTGCTCCTAGAAGCATGAAGCTGAAAGCACCAGCCTGAAGATGACAAATGGGACTTCGTTGAAACGTCGCCAAGACACTTCAAATTTTTATATAAATTTGCATGCATATATATATATATATATATATATATATATATATATATATATATATATATATATATATATATATATATATATATATATATATATATATATATATATATATATATATATATATATATATATATATATATATATATATATATATATATATATATGCTTTCTGAGGTTTTCGCGGGTGTTTGTATGTAGGTCTTTGGTTCTTCGGGTTTTCTCCCGCGTAGAATTTGAAGTGTCTTGGCAACGTTTCGATGAAATCTCATTCATCTTCAGGCTGGTGCTTTTGGCTTCAATATATATATATATATATGTATGTATGTATGTATGTATGTATGCATGCATGCATACATACATACATATATATATACATATATATACATATATATATATATATACATACATACATATATACATATATACATATATACATACATACATACATACATACATACATACATACATACATACATACATACATACATACATACATACATACATATATATATATATATATATATATATATATATATATATATACACTTGCCATTTGATGTTTTGCAGAATCTGCAATAACATGGTTTTATAAGTTTGTTCTCTTCAATGAACCTATATAACTTAGATCCTTTTCTTATTCTGCGCCCATGCTTGGGAGGTTTGGGGGTCAAATTTACATCAAACAAATCTCCATCAGAGGTTGCCATCTTCAAAAGACTGCTGGAATTAAATCACTAGCTGTTCACGCCTGCCCGCACAAACTCCCCTGCCCCTTGCAATGCCACGCCCTTGAGCATTGCGCAAGCCCAGATCACGGGGAGTATGACATGCCCTGGCATGTCCCAAACAAGGTCTAACCCCCCCCTTTTTACTAGCAGACAGAAACACACATGCCTGGAATCGCGGTTCTGACATGCTTGAACAAGTTTTAAACCCCTACTTGCCGCCTGGCTGCTTGCCTCTTGTGAGCATTTTAATTCCTGCTAATATTCCTTGTCTTTTGCTATAGGGGGGCAGAATAAATTTTATTCAGGGTGCTGAACAAATTTTAAACCCCTACTTGCCATCTGGCTGCTTGCCTCTTGTGAGCATTTTAATTCCTGTTAATATTCCTTGTCTTTTGCTATAAGGGGCAGAATAAATTTTATTCAGGGTGCAAATGGCAAAATATGTGTCTTTAGATTTTTTTACAAAGGTAAAAACCAGCTGTGGGGTTTAAAAGGGGCTGTGGTTTGTTTGCTTTTTGCCCTGCATTTGAGGAAATGATTTTAAAGCCACCTAGAAATAAATACCTTTTAGAAAAAAATACCTTTTAGAAAAAAGGGGTTAAATGCAGGCTCTGGCTGCCTTTCAGGGGCTTCTTTTTCCCCAGCTTTTGAGGCACTGATTTTTAAAACTCCACAAAAATTAAAAGCATTGTTAGGCTAGAATGATTAGAAATAAAAAGCCTTTTTTATTTTTTATTTCACAGCTCCCCAAAGTAGGTCTTGTTTCCCAAAAACACAGGCCTCTGCTAATTATTCACTTTACTTAGCTCTTTTTGGTTTTGAATGTCCATAGAATTAGTCTAGGGTTGACCTAGTCATGTACCCAGAGGATTGACTGCCAATCTTGATGGGATTAGGCCAAAACGTCACATCCGGAGGGTGGGGGCTGAGTATGTCACTTCCGTTTAGGGCCATGACCTGTTGACGTAATCAGCATGTGGGTTTGTTTACTTTGATGATGTCACTGATCAAAAGTGCTGATACTTTTCATTAAAAAAAGGTATACACTACTTCTACTGCCGAGCAAGACAGCACCTGGCTGCACTCTTCCTCCTGTCCAAGGTTTTCATTGTTGTGAGCATTTCTGTTGAGGATTGGCAGTGGGGGTGGGGTGGGGGGGTGTTTGGTTTTTATTCTCCCTGTCTGTTGGGTGGTTACAGCAGGTTTTGGTCGCTTCACATGACCCTGGGACACTGTGACCGTCATAAATATAAATCAGTTGCCAAGCATCTGAATGTAAATAACAAGACCCTGGAGATGCTACAACATTCCAGCTGATTGGTGCTTCTTCTGGGCTCAGCAGAAATGCCAGGATCAGCACCAAGCTCCAGCTGGAGACTGGCGCTGATCCTGGCGCTTCCACTGAGCCCTAACAGTCCTGAAGAAGCGCTGATCCTGCCACTTCCACTGAGCCCTGACAGCCCCGAAGAAGCACCAATCAGCTGGAAAGCGGCACTGATACCGTGTTTCCCCGAAAGGAAGAAGTGTCTTACTTTCTTTTTATCCCCAAAAGCCCCACTATGTCTTACTTTCGGGGTACGGCTTATATTGATTGGAAAACAATTGTCAGTTTTATTTTAAGTATTTTAAGTATATTAAGTATTTTAAGTATTTTAAGTATTTTAAGTATTTAAGTATTTTAAGTATTTAAGTATTTTAAGCAGGAGGCGGAAGTGGGCAGGAGTAATATGTCTTATTGTCGGGGTATGGCTTATATTAGCCGACCCCCTGAAAACCCCGATACGTCTTACAATTGGGGGTGTCTTACTATCGGGGAAACACGGTAGTGCTTCCGCTGAGCTCTGACAGCCCTGCAGCTCAAGCCATCTCTCGCTCAAACTTGTGCGATGCTGCCACCGGTTCAGCTCATTCCCCTTCCCTGCTACCACTTTTCTAGGATGGTCGTGCACCACCTGCCAGGTGCCAATGTACCACAGGTGGTACCCGTACCACTGGTTGAAAAGCCCTGGACTAGATGACCTCCAAGGTCCCTTCCAACATAATCATTGTTGTTGTTGTTGTTGTTGTTGTTATTCCAAAGAGAGTTGGAAGTTGGTGCCTTTTTCTTTTCTTTTCCCTCTGTACATCTTTTTTTTCTCTTCCCTTCACTCCCCTTCCTCCTAGTTTTCTATTACTTTTTTGAATTTCTCTTTGTATTTTATATTTTGATAAAGCAATAAAACTATTATTAAAAATAAATAAATATTTATTTACTTTTCATATAAACATGTTTCCTAGCCATATGTTGCAATTGTCAAATATTTAGGTTTTTTATACTACAGCTGGCATTATTCTAAATGCCAATGATACCTAGAGTTGATCCAGATATGAACATTATATTCAAATGAAAAACAGTCCTTCCAGTAGAGGGATGTAGAATGCTAGTTTCAATGTTACAGAAGCTTTCTGGCATAGAAAAAAAAATCAGCCATTTAATAAGCCCAAAGACAAGGCAGGTGAGAGAAGAACAGACAATGTGAAGAATTACAGTGCCTGTGTGGCTGTAAAATGGTTTCTCTGCTTGCAGCCTGAATAAATTAGGGCAATGGAAACTGTGAAACTAAATGGCTGATGAAGGCCTAGGAATTTGCTTAAATAAAAATTTCATGGAATTAAAATTGACTTTGGAAAGCACGGGACAATATTTTGTCCTAAGTCATCAAGAATCAGTTTTTACACACCATACTCTGTAGCTCATGTTTATCAGAAGTTATCCCAAATGCAAAAAGCATTTTATTGAAGCTAGCATGCTTCAACATAATGAAATTAGAACTCCAGCACATTTAAAACTGTGTTGATTTATGGACATTTGATTGAAGCTAGCATGCTTCAACATAATGAAATTAGAACTCCAGCACATTTAAAACTGTGTTGATTTATGGACATTTAGCTGTGCTTTGAAAAGCTGATCACAGCACAAAGAGAAATGCTGATCTATCAGAGAGCTGCTGATTAGAAGGAATTCTTTTGAAGAAGTAAATCTGTCTTTCCCCCTCAACCTCTCCAAAAATACCATAAACCAAGGATCAGACCAACTCACTTGGGGGGGAACATTGCCTAACAGTTCAAAATGAAAACTTGCTGTTACCTCTAATAAGGATGGTTTTATCATTGTTCATATGATAATCAAATTACCCATTTCTCCTTCCCCTTTCTTAATCTTAATCTCTTAGAATCAAGATCACATAAGGTGTTAAAGACACTTTATAATACCTTGGTAAGACCACACTTGGAATACTGCATCCAATTTTGGTCATCACAATTTAAAAAAGATGTTGAGACTCTGAAAAGAGTACAGAGAAGAGCAACAAAGATGATCAGGGGTTTGGAGGCTAAAACATATAAAGAACAGTTGCTGGAATTGGATATGTCTAGTTTAATGAAGAGAAGGACTAGGGGTGACATGATAGCAGTGTTCCAAAGAAGAGGGGGTCAAGCTATTCTCCAAAGCACCTGAAGGCAGGACAAGATGCAATGGATGGAAACTAATCAAGGAGAGAAAAAATCTAGAACTATGGAGAAATGTCCTGACAGTTAGAACAATTAATCAGTGGGACAACCTGTGAATGCTCCAACTCTGGAAGTTTTTAAGAAGAGATTGGACAACCAGTTGTCTGAAATAGAGTTTTGTGCCTGAGCAGGGGGTTGGACTAGAAGACCTCCAAGGTCCCTTCCAACTCTTTTATTCTGTTATTGTTTCTGGAAACTCCAGTAAAATGGGCCTCATATGTGTGTATGTAAGTTTGCAAGAGTGCTAAATGCCTTGTGGTGAGATAGCAAAAAATAATAATAAATAAAAATAAAATAAATGTTGCCATAATGCTTTAAAATCTGATGAAGTCACTTCAGGATCAGATTTGACTACAGGCCATGCTGGAAGGAGAATCAAACAGAAAGAAGGATGAAAATTAAAGAATTGCACTCCCTTGCAAACATGCCTGATCCAAGTGCTTCATATGCCTGAGACCTGCCACAAAATTAAGATGCTTTGATTTCTTATCTTATCTTAACTTCACATCATTTGTTGGGATCAGTAACAGACTTATCTGTTCAGTATTCATATTTGTCTTCAGGCTGGTAGGAGTTAATTCCTGCAGTCAATTATAAGTCTTCCTTGAGTATTAAGGCAACCCAGTTGTGCTGGCTTCTAACTGATCCATCACAACTGTTGAGTGTAAAGTTACACAGAATCACTTTAACTAGTTCTGTGTTGCTTTGAGGAGTTTCATCTTTTCAAAGTCATCCAGCCTTCTTTTATTTCCTTAGCAGGAACTTTGCCTCTCATTATTATGTACCTTTTCAGTCTTTTGTAGGTACTTGTGCCAGATTCAGGAGGGGAGAGCAGATGCTACCATTCCATTTAAAAACACCTAAAAATGCTGATACTTTGATCATTAAAAAGCTGTAATAAGAAATGACACTCATCATTAGAGGTCCTTAAGCTGCCTTTCCTGGCATTTCTAATGAAAAGATATTAACTCTGAACATCCTGAAATAACAAGAAGCAGACAAAAAGAATAAGTTAAAACAGCCTAACATCAACAGATCAGAGAGCTATTGTTGTGCCTCAAAACCAAACAATTAAGATATGATACCTATCTTTAAAGGACTAAGGATGCCTGATCAGTCTGTCCTTCCAGATGGATCTCAACATGTCTCCACCTAATTGCTCAACAGACAAGCCCTGATTAGCTGCATGGCTACCAGCCTGTCCTATCCTTTGCGTGCTCACTCTTCCTCTTATGCCCCAAGTGCTGCATTGCGAGAATTTGGGGAATTAAATGTAGACAGCTCTGCTCAGTTACCTTTTCAGCTATGAAGCCTCTTCTGGATTACAGTAAAATTCCTATCTCTCACATTATTGGATAGCTAAAACATGGCCTTACATTTGGGAAACAAGTGAAAGGACTGCATTAAAAGTTGACAACCTTTGCAATCTGAAGGCCGCAGTGTCAGAATATGTATCTATAACTGCAAAGGCAACAGGTATATGTTCACACTTATTTATGCACACATGTGAGCTCACTTATGCATTCCCAGCATTTGTGATGCAGCTGAGATTGGTTGAGTAGAAGGCTAGAAACCCTCTGCCACTTGACAATTCCTGTTATTTCAGTTCATAATATGCTGTGTACCTGTTCATTATTAATAAAATTAACAACTGTATTTTCCACAAAATCAAAACATTCAATTTAAAAGTTCATAAGCTGTATCTAGGGTAGTGGTGGCGAACCTATGACATGCATGCCAGAGGCAGCATTCAGAGTCCTCTCTGTGGGCATGTACGCCATGCCTCGGAGATGGCAACTGCCCTCTTCAACCAGCCACCTGCTAACTCGCTGAGGTCCCACATGGCCGGATGCATCCCGGCACAGCTGGTTTCCCTCCCCCCTGTCCCATCCCTCCTGGCCTCGCATGCTCTCCTTTTCCCAGGCACGACCCACTGCATCACCTCCTCAGCTGTTGACTGGCCATCCAGCTCAGAGGTGGCTTCTTTGAACTGCTGGTGGTGGACTGCGAAGCCCCAGAGTGCGCCGTTCAAAGGGCTGGCAGGCTATGGCTGCTGACGGACACCATTGGCCCCCATGCGCTCACTGGCAACTGTGTGCGGGGGCCAATGTGTCAGGCAGCAGCTGCCCCAGCCCTTGCCTTGCCCCATGGTAATGGCACCCCCACCCTGCCTCGCCTCACCCTGCAGGACAAGCCTACTACCTACTGCCTCACCTGCCAGAGACCCCCTGGATCTCCCCCAACCCTGCCACCCCCCACAGCTGTCCCTCCCCATGAGCAACATTGAGGTGACCATGCCCACCTTGGCCACACCCACCCAATCTGCCATGATCACCACAGCCATGCTCACCCATTGGGCCACACCCACCTGGCACCCAGTGATAAATAAGTGGGTTTTGGGTTGCAGTTTGGGCACTCGGTCTCTAAAAGGTTCGCCATTACTGATCTAGGGGCTATTCTAAAATAGTGATTAATAAAAATTATCAGATTAAGTTTCAAAAATCTGTTTCTATGTCCATCATTGTTTAAAGAACAACCAAATGATAGCAATGCTATCCTGGATCAATGATCAATGTGGAGAGCAGGTTAGCAGAAAATGTCATAGTTTATAAATTAAGGTATAGCCTTATGACTTAATTGTCCATTGAGTTACATCATAAGATATTTTATTGGTTTCAACAAGGTTCCTGGATTGGGAAATTACTCATTTGTGGTCTGACTTTCTTTGGAAACCAGGAACACATTAATTCTTGGTAGGGGACTGTGAATAATGGGTCAGCAGTATCCATACAAAATGTAGCTCCACCGGATGTGTCCACATTTGCTTTCAAAGCTCTCTAGTATATAATTTGTATCTAGGTTAGGGTACTTCTATTCTCTGTGCCATCCTATTATAGGTTATCTTGAATATCCATTAGTGGAAAAAGATCTCATAATCTTTCAAAGCCCTTTCCTTCAATAAATTTATAATGAATGCTTATGGCGATGTTACAGTGTGTTTGTTAGGGTTTGAATGTATATGTGCTTTTGTATGCAGTGATGTCATGCTGTGACTAAGAATCTGAAGTGCTACACTGCACTATTAACCTTCTGTCTTAGTGTGCTGTCAACTACAAATTTGATAGCCTAAAGCAGGGGTATCAAACTGCCGGCCTGTGGACCAGATGCATCATAGTGAAACTGTGCCTACCCCATTGCCGGCAATGCAAAAAGTTGTGATATGTCATGACACATCACGTGATGTTGCAAGTTTGACACCCCTGGCCTAAAGGATGGAAAAGAAGGAATGCTTATTAATAAAGTTATTGAATAGAATTCTGCTAAAAGCCAAGCCTTGGGGCCCCACAAAATCAGGTTGTAGTAACCTCTAGCCCACATTTAGTCACAAACATATCATAAGAAACCTTGATAAATGTACAACAAAGAACAAAAGGTATACTTCATCAATGCATTCCCTTGATTTATCAAACTAGTCATTCTATCATTAAAATGTATGTCAGTATTAGACTTTTAAGTTCTGATTTGATTCATATTGATGAACTGAATTCTGAAGAAGTGTAATTTGAGTTTCTGATTTAAGTTTTGGGAACAATCCTATTTGATTTATGCTGCTTTGAGATTTGAAATTCTATTCAAAACAAATATCCATCCATAGTGTCAAGTTCTTAATTGTCCATCTCTACAGAAAACAAGACTTTTTAAAAAGAATTTTTAACAAGATTTAACAAAGATGGAAAGATAAAATTATAGAAACTTCAGAAACTGGATTGTTTTTCCTTTGGCATCCTGTTTATTTCTTAATGCAGAGTTTTTTCAATTGTTTGCTCATAATTTCTATATGAAATGGTGAGGAGGTTATTTGTTTATTTCATTAGGTTTTAGATGCTGCTCAACTCCAAACAATTCTGAGTGGCTCACAGTTTAAAACAAAAACAATATACTAATATAACAGGGTATAAAATATTTTTTTAAAGAGTACTGCAATGACCTAGAGGTGAAGATGCTTACCTCCCACTCAGAAGGTTGAGAGTTCAATCCTAGGCAGCAATAGACGTTTCTCTATCAGAGTGCAAAGAGAAAACATCTATTGCAAACTCTGCATAGGTGTCAGGAAAGGTATCTGGCCAGTAAATGCTCAGCTCCATTCAGTTGCCCTGACTCCATCCTGAAGCAAAGGATTGCAGGGTCATAAATAAATAAACAAACATCCATCTGGACAATACAATCTGAATTTTAAAAACCCAATAAAAAAGCAATTTAGCAAAAGGACAACATCTACCATATCCTAACACCTGGGAGAAGAACCAGGTTTTCAAGACATCCTACCTCAGGGTAGGAGCAACACCAATTTCTGGATAACAACAACAAAAGCATACTTCCCAAGTCCCCAAAGTTGCTATTGTTAAATCAAAAGGATCTAGATTATAACAATACTGTAAGTTCAACCTCTAGCCATAGAAACTCACTATGTGATTTTGGCTCAACCCCTCAGCTCAACAGGCTTGCTATTCCTGTTATGGCAAAATATTGAAGAGACATTCTGTATATGCCACCTTGGAAGGAAAACAGGGTAGAAGTCTTAACAAATAAAATTTGTAAACACTTCACATGAGTACAAAATGCTTCAGAGCCATCTGATTTATCACTTTTCTGGAACAGGTCTCTACTATGGAATTGCCTTCAGTGATAAAATTTGAAACCTTGTCAAACAGAAGCACTACTTGATACTAGAGCTGCACAACCGCAATGTTGTGAACAATATCTATAATACCCAATTGTACAGAAGTGTAGTTATTCTGGATTCAGGCGGTTGCTTTAGCCACTATCCAGATAGGATAACTCCACGAAATGGTAAAACATGCAGAATATTTATTGATCAGGAATCTCTAAATAATAACTCATAGTTATTGAAGAATTCATCTGTCACATGATTCATATTCAGTCCATTTTTGCAGGTAAAAAGAGAATAGTTTTCTTCCATCTTCACAAAACTTACATGCTGCTACAGAGCTCCTAGCCTCATGGCTAGGATTCATGGAGAGAAATAATAAAACCTGGCACATAATAGGATGTCCCTTAATAAAGACACAAGACTCTCCCAATGGCCAATTAGAACACAGATATAACCATGTAACAACTAAACTACATTTCCCAGAAGGCCATTCCTTAAGGGAACAGCATTTTAACCCTTAAAATGCTACTTGCTCTACAGATAGTTTTAATTCCTAAGCTAGCTATATCCCAGACCAGCACAATCCCTGCTTGGAAATATACAGTTTCCACTATTAACTAACTACTAACTAGAATAAGCGAAAAACATAGCATCAAACAATGCAATCATGAGGTAAATACAAAACATGCATAACTATAACTGAGATAAACAAAGGCATAACATCAAACAATGCAATTATGAGGTAGACACAATATACATAGTTTGAGGATCAATCTTCAAGTTCAGTCTTTTTCAGCAGCACTACCAAGTCGGTGATCGGTCTGGTGTAAAGCCTCTTCACGAAAGGCTTTAGTCACGACATGACTCAAATGGCTTCACAGTCTGGACTTCAACTTGGCAAACTAGTCCATCAGAACTGGGTAGAACTTGGTGCACAAGTCCCATGGGCCAAGAGTTCCGATGTGTGTCCTTGTCTCTCAGCAAGACAAGGTCTCCTTCTTCTAGGTTAGGCTCTTTGGTCTTCCATTTGTGGTGATCCTTAAGGGTAGACAAGTATTCTTGCTTCCAGAGCTTCCAGAAGGTATTGGCCGGCAGTTGAACTTGTTTCCATTGTTGTTTATACATGTCTTTGGGAACAAAGTTCCCTAATGGTGCTGGCCAGTCACCTGTCTTCTGGGTTAGCAAGGCAGCCTGGGTGAGAATAGTTGGATTTTCAGGATCAGAAGAAACTGGAACCAAAGGTCAAGCATTGATGATAGCTGCTACTTCTGTCATGAAGGTAGTGAGGACCTCATATGTCAGCATGGGTATCTTTGTCAACATAGAGTCCAGGATTTTGCGGGCTAAGCCAATCATGCACTCCCACACTCCTCCAATGTAGGATGCAGGGGGAGGATTGAATGTCCATACACAATTTTGGGCCTTTGGGTACTTGTCAATTGCTGAGTCGGGGTGAATGCCTTCATCAATCTGTAAGTCCTTGCAGGCTCCAACAAGGTTAGTTCCACAATCAGATCTAAATGCCTTAACTGGGCCTCTGTGGGCATGGAACCTTCTTAGAGCATTGATGAAGCAAGAAGTGTCCATAGATTTGATGACTTCAATGTGGACAGCTCAAATACTAAGACATGTGAAAAGGACGGCCCAACGTTTGTTGTTAACTTGACCACCTCTGGTCCAATGAACAGACATGGACCAAGGCCCAAATACATCTAGACCTATGTTGGTAAATGGCAGTGATGGACTAAGGCACTCGAGTGGCAGGTCAGCCATCAACTGGTGTTGTGTCGCATATCATTGTTTGCGGCAATGCAAGCACCTGTACAAAATGGTGGCGATGCATCCTTTGGTTCCTATGATCCGGAATCCAGCTGCTCTGATGGCACCTTCTGTGAAGTGCCTGCCTTGATGATGGATGGTTTTGTGGTAGTGTTGGACCAGCAGGTGCGTTACATGTTGATGGGCAGGAAGGATGATAGGGTGCTTGATGTTCGGGGCTATTTTAGCCTTATTTAGACATCCCCCTACTCGAAGTAAGTCATGACTGTCGAGGAACATGTTCAACTTCAGCAGTGAACTAAACCTCTGGATAGGCTTCTTAGCTTCCAGACATTCAAATACCACTGGATATGCATCTTGTTGCACACTTCATAGAATCCCTCTCTCGGCTTGGAGATAGCTGTCTGGGAAGCTCCTCTCGCGATGCAGAAAGTGAATGATTGCTGCTATGCCCAATATGAGAGGTCTCGTTTGAAGCAAGCCGGTTATAGGGGATTATTATGAAGCGGTTTCTCTGACTCTGTGATGACCCAGGGCCCTGAATGGAGGCAAAGCAATTAGCTGGTCAGAATAATTGTCTTTGTAAGCACTGCCAACGTTCACCCAACAGCCCCCACATATGCTGGCACAAGTTCAATAAAACAGTCAATGGAGTTAAACAGTTCTTTAAAGTAAAACAGATAACAAAATGATCTTTTCAATGCCTAGCTTGCCTGTAACCTGCAAACTGCAAAACTGAGGACAGCAAGGAGAACTCAGCAGGAAACAAACTTGATCCAACATACAAAGAGTCCAGGTACAAGAGCTCACATCACAAGAGTTCACGTTTGTTCCTGGCAAATGCCCCACTCCACAGCGTCTCCTTAAATACCTACTCCCCAGGTGTGCCTTGTGGAGTGGGGAGTGATGCTCTCCTCCCAAGCAAGTGAGTCTGCTTCCATTGTTCCCTCCTCCTCTTTGCTCTCCTTGCTCTGGGATCTGGTAGGGAGGGGACTTGTTCCTCTCCTGAGCTCTGCCTTTCCTGATCCAAACTTGAAGGGCCCTGGCCTACTTCAGCCTGTTCCTCCCCACAGTCCTCTGAAGCCACAGACACCCCCTCCTGGGCCTCAACAGGGAACTCCATGTTGTCCTCAGAGTCAGGCTTTGGACAGAGGCATGACACTATCCCCCCTGCAGGATCCCCTTCCCCGGGACCTTGCAGACTAGGACAGTGCGGGAACCGGGTATGAAAGCCCTGAATCAGAAGAGAGGCATGAACGTCAGTGGCATCGATCCACGTGAAGTCCTCAGGTCCATAGTCTTTCCACGCCACGAGATACTGAAACCAGCCCCGCAACCGACGGGAATCCCGAATACTGTCCACTTCATACTCCATATCTCCATGGGGGGTGGCCAGACCTGGCGGTGGTGGAGCTGGCCGATGTGGATCGTTGGCTGCGACTGGAACCAGCAATGACCTGTGGAAAACTGGGTGAATCCACATGGTCCGGGGCAATGACAAGCGAAACGCCACCGAATTGATCACCGCTTCGACCAGAAATGGACCCAAGTAATGGTGATCAAGTTTTTTCAACAGCCGTGCTGTAGGCAGGTGCCGCGTGGAAAGCCAAACCCGATCACCCACAGATAACGGAGGTAAATCTCGACGATGACGGTTGGCAAATCGTTTGTAATCCTCCTTGGCTTTCTCCAGCTTGTGCTGAACTACTTGATGCACCACCTTCAGCTCCTGGAGGAACTTTTCCATGGCCAGAACTGGGGAGTCCGATGGAGCCAACAGAAAGAGCCATGGATGAAATCCGTATCTGGCAAAGAATGGTGACACACGGGTAGATGCATGCTGGGCATTGTTATAGGCGAACTCCGCCACAGCCAGCAGCTCTGCCCAATTGTCCTGTTGGGTGTTGCTGAAACAGTGGAGGTACTGTTCCAAGTTTGCATTCACCCTCTCTGTGCCCCCTTCGGTTTCAGGGTGATGGGCGGAGGACAGACACGCCTGTGCCTGCAGTTCCATGAGTAGGGTCTGCCAGAAGCGTGCCGTAAATTGCACCCCCCGATCTGACACGACTCGGTCTGGTAACCCATGCAGCCGAAATACATGGGCGATAAACAACTGGGCCGTCATCCATGCTGTAGGGAGACCCACACATGGGGTACAATGAGACATTTTGGTGAGCATGTCCACCACCACCAAGACAGTTGTGGCACCCTTGGAAGGGGGCAACTCGGTAATGAAGTCCAATGAGACCACCCCCCAGGGTCTTTCTGTTGTGGGTAGCAGCTGCAAGAGACCAGGGGGCATACCAGTAGCATACTTGGCCTGTTGACAAAATGCTGCATGATGCCACATTACTAGACACATCGTGCTGGAGCTGTGGCCACCAAAACATTCTGGAGACAAGGTGCAGTGTTTTGAAGACCCCAAAGTGACCCGCTGATGGACTATCATGGCATTGTTTCAGAATGATGCCATGAAAGGGTCCACCAGGAACATAGATGCAGTCTCGGAAATGCAACAGGTCATCCGTGTGCATCCAAGGGGTCTTATCTCACTCATCGCCAGCCAACTCACGACGTTGAGCTGTCACGAACAGATCCTGTTGTTGTGTGTCATGAATTCTGCCCCGTAGGTCCAATGGCTCCTCTGTGGCTGCCAACCATTCCAAGGGGATAACCGTTCTGGGCAAGATCTTGTCCTCCTTTTGGATGAATTCGGGCTTCCGAGACAGCACGTCCACACACTGGTTCTGCCCACTAGGGACATAGGTCACCCGAAAGTCAAACCTCGCAAAAAACAGTGACCATTGCACCTGCCACTGATTTAGCATTCTGGCAGTCCATAGGTGCTCTAGGTTCTGATGGTCTGTTCGAACCTCGACTTGGTGATGGACCCCCTCTAAGTGGTGCCGCCATGTCTCAAAAGCTACTTTCACCACCAACAATTCCTCGTCCCAGGTCGTATAATTCCGTTCAGTGGCTGACAGCTTCCGTGAATAATAGGCATATGGGAACAAGGTACCTGCAGGAGCACAGGCTTGCAGAAGCACCGCCCCAATGGCCACATCTGATGCATCCGTCTCCACCACGAACGGCCTTAAGGGATCAGGATGCTTGAGGATAGGCTCGGAGGCAAACATGGACTTAAGAACATCCAAGGCCCCCTGCTCCTCCGCACCCCAGAGGAACTTCACCCCTTTCCTTAACAGATTAGAAAGGGGAGTGGTCAGGGTCGCAAAACGAGGAATGAACATGCGGTAATAATTTGCAAACCCCAACAGATGCTGCACATCCTTGACCCTCCGTGGAGGCTGCCATTCCTGCAGTGACTTTACTTTCTCCAGATCTATCTCCACACCCTCGGGTGAGATGCAATGGCCCAGAAAGTCAATCGTGGTTTGTGCAAACTGGCACTTCTCATGCTTGGCAAGGAGATGGTTATCCTGCAATCGTTGCAACACAAGCCGAACATGGTTCCAATGTTCTCATGGGGAGGACGAGTAAATTAGGATGTCATCAAGATAGATGACCACAAACATATCCAACAGGTCCCTGAACATGTCATGCATAAAGTGCATGAACACTCCCGGCGCGTTGGTCAGGCCAAAGGGCATAACCGTGTACTCAAAATGTCCATAATGCGTCCAGAAGGCCGTCTACCACTCATCTCCCACTTGAACTCAGACTAAGTTATAAGCTCCCTGAAAGTCCAATGTAGTAAATATTTTGGCCTAGCGGAGCCTCTCGATGAGTTCGGGGATGAGCGGGAGTGGGTACCGATTATGGATCGTGATGGCATTCAGTTTCCGGTAATCACAGCACCGTCTAAGCTCCCCTGACTTCTTCTTCACAAAGAGCACTGGCACAGCCAACGGGAAGGTGGAAGGCCATATAAACCTCTTCTGGAGATTCTTGTTGATGAAGTCCCTCAAAGCTGCCAACTCCGGTTCCGACAGAGAGTAAATCCGGCCAACCGGCAATTTGGCATCAGGCACTAAATCAACCGGGCAGTCATAAGACCGATGCGGAGGCAACTGATCTGCCTCTTTTTCCCCAAAGACATCAGCATAATCCCCCAACTCTACCAGTAGGTCCAGGTCCACAGGTGTAGCCACCTTCCCTGTGCAGACATGTAGGTGATGGGTGGCACACTTCGTGCCGGGGAACCGGACTGCCCCAGACAACCAAATAATCTGCGGATCATAAGCCCTTAACCATTTCAAACCCAACACCACAGGAAAGTGAGAAATGATAGCCATATAGAACACAGCTTCTTCCATATGCGGCCCAATACGCATGTGAAGGGGTCTGGTTGCAGCAACCACTGGGCCGGAACAAAGGGGCTACCCATCAATCGTCTCCACCAAGACTGGTGGTGACAACTGCTGCTGGGGAATGGACCACTGTGAGACAAAATCCGAATCCATGAAATTAGCAGTAGCCCCAGAGTCCACTAAGGCCTGGACCTCTACCACTCCCTAACCAGGCACGAACACAGTTGCTGGTAACACAAGGTGCTTAACAAGAATCTGCTGAGATGGAGGTACTGGACCCGTGTCCAAGCGAGCCCGGCCTATGGAGCCCTCTAGGCCGGGCGCAGCCTGTTTCCTGCCGCTGCTTTGGGTGCCTTCACCAGACACTTGGCCGGTGAAGGCCACAATACAGGCAAAGGCCTTCATGGTGGCGGCGATCTTTTTCAGCTTGGGTCAGACGAGATCATGCAGCCCCCAACTGCATTGGCTCCTCTGGAGGCAGTGCCTACAGTGCCACTGTCTTAAAAGGTGTGGGCAAGGCCTCTGTCCGTCGTTGCACCCATCGCTGCTGGAGTCTTGCATTGATATGGAGATACAGGTGCATAAGCTCTTGCAAGGAGTGAGGGCATTCAGTGCGTGCCAGCTCATCCAGGAGTTCGGATGAAAGTCCCTTCTGAAACTGGTCCATAAGCACCACCTCGTTCCACTGCAGTTCCTGACAAACCAACTGAAACGTAGCAATGTAGTCTGTCAGTGAACCATGCCCCTGTCACAACTCTCTCACCCAACGGTTTGCAGTCTGGGCCATAACTGGGTCCTCAAACATGGCCTTGAGTTGCCGGCAAAGCTCTGCATAATTGTCCAGCAGCTGATTGGGCTGAGTCAGCAGGGATGTTGCCCAACGTGCTGCCGTTCCTGTCAACAGGCTTAGGACAAACCCCACCTTATCCCGGTCAATGGGGAAGTCCTCTGGCCGAAGGCTCATACATAACTGGCACTGCCCAAAGAACGATGGGAATCGTGCCTGTGAGCCATCAAACTTGTCTGGCACTGGAACAGGGTTTCTGTGGCATGGCCGAGCTTCTTGCTTCTGCGCCATCTATGCAGTCGGGAGGGCCACCTGCTGTTTTAGCTGATCATTTTCTGCACGGAGCTGATCCATGGTCGCCCTACTTGGTCTGGAGGAGCAATTGGGAATGGGCCGGGAACAAAATCTGATGACCCAGGGCCCTGAATGGAGGCAAAGTAATTAGCTGGTCAGAATAATTGTCTTTGTAAGCACTGCCAACATTCACCTGACAGCCCCCACATATGCTGGCACAAGTTCAATAAAACAGTCAATGGAGCTAAATAGTTCTTTAAAGTAAAACAGATATCAAAGTATGATCTTTTCAGTGCCCAGCTTGCCTGTAACCTGCAAACTGCAAAACTGAGGACAGCAAGGAGAACTCAGCAGGAAACAAACTTGATCCAACATACAAAGAGTCCAGGTACAAGAGCTCACATCACAAGAGTTCACATTTGTTCCTGGCAAATGCCCCATCCCACAGTGTCTCCTCAAATACCTACTCCCCAGGTGTGCCTTGTGGAGTGGGGCGTGATGCTCTCCTCCCGAGCAAGTGAGCCTGCTTCCATTGTTCCCTCCTCCTCTTTGCTCTCCTTGCTCTGGGATCTGGTGGGGAGGGGCCTTGTTCTTCGTCTGAGCTCTGCCTTTCCTGATCCAAACTTGAAGGGCCCTGGCCTGCTTCAGCCTTTTCCTCCCCACAGTCCTCCAAAGCCCCAGACACCCCCTCCTGGGCCTCAACAGGGAACTCCATGTCGTCCTCAGAGTCAGGCTCAGAAAGAGGCATGACATACTCCTTGATCCTTGTCGACAAGCAGATAGTCTGGATGGTCGGTTTCTTGCCCTGTGTGAGCGATTTGTTGGGTACCTGAAGTCGAACGTTGTCTTGATCTGGGTCTAGAAGATTGTGATGTTCTGGTGTCTGTGTAATCTGGCTGTCTAGACAAACCAAGAATTCAGGACCCTTCAAGCGGATTGATTCTACCAACTGTGATGCAGGAATGGACTGTGTAGCCTAGTCTGCTGGATTCTGATCGGTTGGCACATATCACCCCTGCTCAGGATTTGAAGATCTTCTGATCCTTTCCACTCTATTGCTTACAAAGACATAGAAGCATCTGCTTTGGTTGTGGATGTAGCCAAATACCACCTTGCTGTCTGTATAGAAGGTGGTGGATAGCAGCTCAAGTTCTATCATTTTCATTATTATGTCTGCAAGTTCTACAGCCAGAACGGCACTGCAGAGTTCCAGTCTGGATACTGTGTGACCTTGTTGTGGTGCCAGTTTCGCCTTTCCCATAGTGAAACCGACGTTGTAGCTCTCCCCATAGGCTCTGATGTATCCTATAGCTGCTATTGTCTTCAATGAAGCATCTGAGAACACATGCAGCTCTTTCTTCATTGTGATGGCAAGTGAAATGGGAACATATGTGACCTGTATGTGGATACTTTGGAGACAACTTAGGGATGTACACCACGTCTCCCAGTCTTTCTTCTGTTCTAGCAGAAATATCTCATCCCAGTCTGTGGTACTCTGGGAGAGCTCACATAGCTGCAGAAATTCTTTGTCCTCTATCGACTAGGCTAAGTCATTGTGATTTTGGCTGGTCTGGAACACTGTCACTCCCAAAATGGGTTTGGTTGTCGAAAGCGTGAAGTGTTCTTGGCATGGTTTCAGATGGGATGCTCTCCCATTACTAAGAATGGAGGTCGTTGAGATATTCAGCTGGGTTGGAGTTTGCAGCCAGTCAACACAGACCGTTCCTGAGATGACCCATCCAGGTTCCATCTTAAAGGCAATTGGGCCTCTCACCATTCTGTGGTAGGCAAAGGTGTCAGGGGTGTCTACCTGAGGCATAATTTCAGCTTCAGGATTTAGGGCAGGAAAGTGATTAGCCATGTGCTTCAGGTGAGGTATGGTGCTACCTCTGGTGTTGGAATTTGACTGCGATCATCTGGTAAGGCGTCCCATTCTAGCAGTGGTGGCAATAGAAACTGTGAACTCCCATCTAATGACTGGATGCATAGTCCAGTGACTTTCCTTACCACCATGCTCTGGGGGACAGTGCACGTTGATATTGTGAAAGCCGTTTCTTCACTTGGGAGTTCACTTGGAAATGGTGAGTCGCTATATACTGAAGTGCAGTTGACCTTGGTGGGTGCCTCTGAGTGCTCTTTGGAGTCATGCTGAGGCTCCTTGATTGAAGGAGGAGTAGAAGTTACTTGTTGTAGCTGCTCAGAGTCTGGATGCAGGACTCCCAGGTGCTTGTCACTCTTGCATGGGTGACACTTCCCCTTAGCTGTGCAAGCTTTGGCCACTTGTTCCATAGACTCACGGCATTTGAAGCAGACCTTGTACTCTCCCAAATCCAACCTTCTTCTCCAGGATGTTGGAGGACTCATTGGTGCTGTGCAGGATTTGCCATCAGGCTGGGTTGGTATGGTGTTGAGGTCATCAGGAGCATGACTGTTGGCTTCTCATTGACCCTCATAGGTATTGCTCCCAAGAGCAGGAGAATGTGCCACAGATGGCTGGCAGTTTTCTTCAGTATACGTCTTGTTGAGGGTAACTTCCCGTGGCACAGATGGGCCTTGAAGGTCTGATCGGAATTCCTTTGCCTTTGCGTTGAGCTTAGGAATCATGGCTCCTTGTGTGCCCTCCTGCTTAGGAGTATTCGTTGTTGCTGATGGACCGAAAGGGGGGTGTCTTGGGATGCAGATGGTACAATGTTGGCTTTCTGGCTGGTTTGCACATCTGGTGGTTGAGATTCTCCCTCTTGTCCACTTGGTTTTGGGAGATTTGTGGTGAATCGTGGTGCTCTTGCCTGCTCATGTTGTAGCACGTTCTGGTCATACACGTAGGCCTTGATGTGGCTATACAGGTTTCTACCTTCTGGCCTCTCAAACCTGGGCATGAAGGTAGCGCCCTCAAGCTCTTTCTGTAAAGCTGCTGCTCTTGCAGCTACCTCTGCTGTTTTCTGCTTGTGCTATAAAAACTCAAGGCTGGCCTGAGCTTTGGCCATTTCTTCCCTTTGCTATTGCTTTGCCTTTACCACATGTAGAGCTACTGCAGTCTGCACTTTGGCTGTTTCTTCCCTTTGCTGCTGCTCTGCTTCTGCCACATGTAGAGTGGCTTCAGTTGCTGCAGATTCAATTCGTGCTTGTGCAAGTTGAGTGGTAAGGCTCTCTGCCCTTGAGACTCAGGACAAATGGCTATGATGAGAAGATGCTTTAGAGTGATGGGAGCACGTGAGATGGAAGGTTGCTGTGACATGCTTGAATGTGCCTGAGACTGTTATAAGTTATGATGAAAGAATGAGGCTTTCTTAGAGGCGTGAGAGGAAGCGACATGTGACCGGCGGGATGGTGCATGTGAACAATGGGACACTTCGGACTCGGCCTTCTCTGGTGTGTCCTTCACATGAACTTTGGCTTGGAGAGACTCTTTACTGCTTTGTAGGAGCTTCTCATGCTCTCTGTTTATCTGCTTGAGGTGTAGCACTTCCCTTTTAGATGTTGAATCTCCTACCTGTGACTGGATGTCTATGAGGCAGCGTTTATAGTCTGTCCATTGTAGGAGAAGCCTGATCATATCCTCTTCCAAAGAATGAATGTGTTTGGGGGAAAGCTTATCTTTGGATGCATCGCAGAGTTTCTGCAGCTTCCCCAGGTTATTTCATGACGACGATAGAGGCTACCTTGCTTCTCCAGCAGGCTTGACTGCTTGGCTTAAGTAGGCTATCTTTGTTGTCTCAAGTCATAGGGTTTCATAGTTTCTGCATTTTCCAAATTATGGACATCAGGTTCTGTGTACAAGTCGAGGTTAGTTGGAAGGATCTGATCTTCTGGCACATTGGGACCCTCTGCCATGACTAGGGAAGACTCAGAATCTGTGTGGGTAAAGACTTCAGTGAAGTTCACTCCTTGACTACCAGGGTGCACTATCTGTGTGGGTAAGGACTTTAGTGAAGTTCACTCTTGACCACCAGGGTGCACTATCTGCGTGGGTAAAGACTTCAGTGAAATTCACTCTTTGACCACCAAGGTGTGTTCTTTGCATGGGTAAAGACTTCAATGAAATTCACTCTTTAACCACTAGGCTGCACTGTCTGCAGGTAGCATAAATATAAGCCTATTGTTTGCAGGTTGCCACCAGAGAGAACTACGTCTGGGCCACTAGGATGTGTTGTATACAAACAGCTTGAATCACTTGGGTGCTTGTATACAGACAGCTTGAATTCAGGTTTTGTTTGTAGGTTGGCCACCAGAGAGTGCTGCTGCACCTAGACTACGCTTGAAAGCAATGGTGCCTGCTGGCTTCCCCTTCAGTCAGAATCACAAAGCTGAAAATCCATCCTGGAATGTTTAGGAGTCTGGAATGTCTAGGAGTCACTCCTGGGGTGAAATTCCCTTGGATTTTATGTGCCTCCAAATTCTAACAGGGTCAGGCTCCTTGCCCCCTCTCAAGTAAGACTTTAGGAAACAGCTGGGTGGTTTAAATAAAGTTTGTATTCATTTTAAATGCCACAGAGTCTCTCTTGTGGTGTACTTTATTGTTCTCTGTATCTGCATTCCAAGGGAAGGGGTCTCTGCCTGAGGAGTCAGCTTATGGAATGTAAATTGCCCTGCCATCTTGACAACTAATTGCCCTTATTTACGACTAGGCTGAGGCCCTGAAGTGTGTGTGTGCTTAGCTTGCTGAGCTGTTCTGAATGATGTTTAGACAAAGGAAACAGAATTCTTTGAAACACTAGTTTGGCAGTTAGCTTAATACACATTTCTTCACTTTTCTGAGCTTTTTTGCATGGGCAAGCAGAGGAAAAGCATGAAAATGAAGACTTTAGGTGTGAAAAATTTGCTTCTCTTTTACTCTCTTGCAGACAGAGCAAGGCATGCAGAAATGTTTTTTTTTTCATTTCCTTCAAATGTGGAGTGAGCTTGCAACAGAGGAGTATGTGGAAAAGGCTGGCTACAGTTTAAAGTCTCTCCAATTTAGCCAGGCAGAGAAGATTTTACCAGAAATGCTGGCTAATTATGGAAGAGAAATTAGAGTCTCTATTTATTAAGGCAGTCAGATGAAACTTGCAAGCAGTGTTCTTTCTTGGAAAAGAAATTATATTCTCTTTTTACTATTCTGGATTCAGGTGGTTGCTTGAAAATTTGTAAACACTTCACATGAGTACAAAATGTTTCAGAACCATCTGATTTATCACTTTTCTGGAACAGATCTCTATTATGGAATTGCCTTCAGTGATAAAATTTGAAACCTTGTCAAACAGAAGTACTACTTGATACTAGAGCTGCACAACCCTAATGTTGTGAACAATATCTATAATACCCAATTGTACAGAAGTGTAATTCTGGATTCAGGTGGTTGCTTTAGCTACTATCCAGATAGGATAACTCCACAAAATGGTAAAACATGCAGAATATTTCTTGATCAGGAATCTCTAAACAATAACTCACAGTTACTGAAGAATTCATCTATCACATGATTCACATTCAGTCCATTTTTGGAGGTAAAAAGAGAATAGTTTCCCTCCATTTTCACAAAACTTACATGCTGCTACGGAGCTCCTAGCCTCGTGGCTAGGATTCATGGAGAGAGATAATAAAACCTGGCACATAATAGGATGTCCCTTAATAAAGACACAAGACCCTCCCGGTGGCCAATTAGAACATAGATATAACCATGTAACAACTAAAATACATTTCCCAAAAGGCCATTCCTTAAGGGAACAGCATTTTAACCCTTAAAAACCAGCACAGTAGTAGTCCTTCAAGTTTGAAGAATACATGTGGTTGTACAATTGATTAGTAGACATGGAGGTGTCTTTGCAGTCTTGATGGAAGCACAGAATCTAGCACAATGGGGGCACTGGAGGTCCATTGTTCTAATAATTGTATGTGTTATTCTGTGATGCTGCTCACAGTTTTCTATGAGGTTTTGGTAGCACCTGACTTCAAAGCTGGTGGAGGTTTCATACCACAGTGATTGCCTTCTGACTCTGGATCTTTGTCCAAAGATGCTTTGCTTGAGATAACACTTGCCAAGTTTTTGAAGCTGTTTACATTTGTCACTGGATGTTGTGAACAGTGATTTTTGGTTCTAAAGGTTTTGTATTTGGCATGGGCTGGTAAAGTACCTCAGTCTTGTTCAGACTGATAGTTAGCTCAAAAAGCAGAGCAGCATCTAAGAATTTGTTCAATATCAACTGTAGATCACTATGTTTGTGTGCCAGGAGCACACATTCATCAGCAAAGAGGGTTTCTTGAATGACTGATGGGGGCATTTTATCTGGGTGTTCAAGTGATGAAGATCAAAGAGTCATCCAATTGGTACCTGAGGTACACTTCGTCCTTCAGACGGACAGCTGAGACAACATGCAAGTGAAGAACAGATTGAATAGGACTAGGGCTAGCACACAACCCTGTTTTACCCCATTGGTAATGGCAAATGAAGGTGGCAACGTATCAACACTGTGAAGAACTTGTCCTATAATTCTACCATGGAGTAGCTGAATCAATTTCATTCATTTCCTAGGGGATCCATAATGTCTCTGGATGATCCAGAGAGCCTCACTTACAGTGCCAAATGCCTTTGTCAGTCAATGAAGAGAGTGTAAAGAGGCTTGTTCTGTTCTATGTATGTCTCCTGTACTTGACTCACAGTGAAAATCATATCTGTTTTGCCCCAAAACCACACTACACCTATTTCCAAGACAGTGATAACTCTATTCAGAAAAATATGGGCAAATATCTTGCCTGCAGTGGACAGCAATATATGTTTGTTGTTTCTGCAGTCTGATTCCCCCCCTATTTTTATAGAGTCTGTGGGCCAATATCTTCCAAGACGTCTTGGAACAGATGCAACATGTTTGGATATTTGTAGATCTCTACAGGAATACCATCATGTTCTGTTACTTATTTTTCTGTGACATCACTTTCTTGATCTGATTAGTAGAGGGCAGAAGGTCTAAAGCAGGCATGTCACACTCACAACGTCATGTGACATCGCACGATGTATCAGGACTTTTCCCCCCATTGCCGGCAATGGGGTGGGCACAGTTTTGGCATGACGTATCCAGCCTGTGGGCTGGCAGTTTGACATGTCCAGTCTAAAGCAACCAAGACTGGAAGCGGATGAATCTGCTGTAAGATATCAAATGTTATTATTTATTTATAATGTTATTGCTTATTAAGTAGGCTGGAAAAGTGTTCCTCCCAAAGGATTTTCAGGCTGTCTTGGCTTTGATCAGGTTTGACCCATCAGGTGATAGCAAGAAGTAGCATTCTGATTTAGAAGGACCATAAACTGACTTTATGGCACTGAAAAACTCTCTGGTGGCATGCATGTCTGCACAATGTTCCACCTGCTCAACCTTCCTCTGCCACTGCTCATCCTGGATTTCTCACAATTCCATCTGTATTTTGGACTGCAGGTGCTTAAACTTGTCTTTCTTTGTGTTAGATTGTTCTGCCAGTCTGTATAGGCTTTATTCTCATCCTGGAGGGCTACTGAAATGGTCTTGTGGTTTTGATCAACCAATACAGATAGTACAGATAAGGACAGTTTATATCATAAATATTCCATAGTGATTAACTATTTTTATAGCCTAGACAGAACAGATGTCTTAGGAATGATACTTCCTCAAGGGCTCATGATACTTTTCAAAGAAACTCTCTCTTTAGTAGAATTTATTTTTTGTAGAAATGATAAGAATGGGCATTTGACTGGGAAATGTTCCCTAAAATCTTACTGTAATAAAGCTAAGCAAAGGAGAAACCTGAAATATAAAGCAATCTGAAGTAGCCTCCTAGTGTCAAGAGATAGGACCTGAGTAAGGCCAACTGGTGCCCTAAGACCAACCCAACAATGGTGGCTCTTGATAAAGTGAAACCCTCACTCCATGGTATGGAAACAAATGTGATATCTGACCAAACTTTCAAACTTTAGTCATTTCATTATTTCAAAGAAAGCATTTAAAAAAAAAATAGTGCACATTAAAATGGAAGATATGGACTTCCGGTTCTGGTTCGCGGCATTGCTAGTCGGGCGGGGAGACTTCTCTCCTCGCCGACTAGATTTCCCTCCGTCGGTGGACCCTTATATGGGTCCAAAGTCGCCCTGGAGGGTGCAACTTCTGACGAGGAGGCTGCAATCCAACAGCAGAGGAGCGGCGGCTCCTCCAGCTGTCTGGACAAAACTCCAAAGGGCCGACGGAGAAGAAGATTGGCCAGTAAAATGGCCGATTGCCTAGCCGCTTCAGACCGTAAGTCACACAACATCTAAGCTGTGAATACCCCCTTGGTGAGCCCGGGTGAGAGCTCTGCAACTTTCCTTTCTATCTTTTGTTCATTTTAATACTTGCAAGAGCCCTTGGAATTATTTCCCTGGCTTGGAAAGGCGGCTTCTGCTTTTTTGGGGAGGGGGGAAAGAAGGTGTTTTAAAATATTGAAATAGACTGTACTTTATTTCTATATTTATCTTTTTTGGATATAAAAAAGGAAAAAAGTTGGAAAAGGTTTTTCTCTCTCTCTCTCTTGGTAAGAATTGTATTTTTTTTCTTTTTCCTATATATTACATTTTAAAGGACAGGGGGAAAAAGGAATGGGTTGGTTTTTTTTCTTTTTTTAACCTTAACTCATTGAGGACATCTAGTGGCAAAAGTTTGAGACTGTAAGTTCAGACTATTTTCTTAAAGATGGAACACTGAACTTCAAATACTCTTGGAAAGATAAGCTGTGCAGCTGTGGAAGCTGTGGAGGTGGATGTTGTTTATGTTAAATATAGCCTTCACAAAAGAGACTTGTTTTTAAGTATTATCATCTAAAATGGAGACTCAGCTACAATTGAATTATGCACTCATACTGGAAAAGATTTATGAGGCCACTCTTGACATATGTGCCACAATAAAAAAACCTGTACTTTAGAATCAAGATTTAGAGAGTCTACTATATCTGTGCAAACTGATGCCCAGGCTACATCTGACTATGGTATAAATTCAAATATACCAGAAGAGGAATCTATAGAGATAGAAGAGGAATCTATCTTGCTTGACAACCCTTTCATCTGCAACTTAGAGAATCAGAAGAAGCAAAGACTAAGATTTCAAACTGTAAAGCAACAACGCTATAAGAAGAAGACAGAAAGGGGTTTTTTGCAAAGGGAAAGATCTATATTCTCTCAAAGAATCTAACAACTGACAAAAATGGATCTACTGGTTGAAAAGGAAGCGTTACTATGGAAGCCTGTTTGGTACAGAAGAAAACCCAGAATTAGACTGAAAAAGAAATTTAAAATTGTTTAATGGATTAAAAGGTAATATTGGTTTTTTGGAGTGTTTTAAGGATAATGATAATGTGTGTTTAATTCAGTTTGATGATTTTTATTTCATTGTTTTATGAAAATTTGTTTGATATGGAACTATGAAAGTTAAATTTGGAGTGAAGTTTAATTAACTAAGAGATTTTTGTCTATAGTAATATGATTTGACAAGGTATGATAATTAATTGGAGGGATTTTGGAGTTTGCATAATGAATTGAAATGAATTAAGTCAAAGATCATCATAATCAATAAAAATTGGTTTCATGATATATATATATATATATATATATATATATATATATATATATATATATATATATATATATATATATGTATATAGTGTTTCTTTTTTAGATAGCACCCTGTAACCCCAAATATGGGAGGAAGAAATCATTCTTTCCTTTTGCCTGTTTCAGCTCAACCCAGAGCCATCTGCAAGCACAAATATATATATGTTTTTAAAATTGTTGACAAAGAAATAAGGGATTTCTGAGATAGCTATTTCGAGTTATTTAACTCTCTTCAGTCAGAACTCACCCTTCCGGGATTCGAACCTGGGCAGACTGCCCAGGTTCGAATCCCGGAAGGGTGAGTTCTGACTGAAGAGAGTTAAATAACTCGAAATAGCTATCTCAGAAATCCCTTATTTCTTTGTCAACAATTTTAAAAACATATATATATATATATATATATATATATATATATATATATATATATATATATATATATATATATATATATATATATATATATATATATATATGTGTGTGTGTGTGTGTGTGTGTGTGTGTGTGTGTGTGTGTGTGTGTGTGTGTGTGTGTGTGTGTGTGTGTGTGTGTGTGTGTGTGTGTGTGTGTGTGTGTTTTCTGAGGTTTTTGCGGGTGTTTGTATGTAGGTCTTTGGTTCTTCGGGTTTTCTCCCACGTAGAATTTGAAGTGTCTTGGCGACGTTTCGACGAAGTCTCATTCGTCATCTTCAGGCTGGTGCTTTCGGCTTCTGCTTCTAGGAGCAATGTGAGGTTTTAGCTGTTTCTTCCTTTTAACTGCCAGTGGGGATTTGAACTGATTGGCTGGGAGCTCAGCTGTGTTCTGATTGGGTGGAGGTGTGTTCTGATTGGTTAGGGGCTTGGCTGTGCTCTGATTGGATGGGGGGTTGGCTGTGCTCTGATTGGCTGGGGGAGTGTTCTGTTTGGGTGGGGGCTTTGTTGTGCTCAGGTTAGTCTGAATAGCAGGGGGATTAGAGATGGTGAGCTGCATAGCTGTTTGGCTTCGTGGTCGTGGTCGTGCCTCATCTTCATGGTGGGTGTCAGTTTGCTTCATGTATGGATTGGAGGGGTTTAAGGTGGCTAATGATGTAGCTGTGGTCTGGCTTCTGGTTTGTGGTCGTGCCTCATCATCGGTGTGGGTTTGGGTTTGATTTTTGCCTGGATGTGTGGTGGTGACATCCAGTGTGGTTTTTGTGAGTGTAGGTCTGGTGTCATTCTTTGTGTTATGGACTCGTTTGTCAATAAGGGTGGGTTTCCAAATGGCTGGTAGGTGGGAGGTATCATCTCGTTTGTTCATGCTGTGAGGGCGTTTTTCTATCTTTTTCTATATGTTTATATAGGTCTTTGGTTATTCGGGTTTTCTCCCGCGTAGAATTTGAAGTGTCTTGGCAACGTTTCGACGAAGTCCCATTCGTCATCTTCAGGCTGGTGCTTTTGGCTTTGTGCTCCTAGGAGCAATGTGTGATCGTAACTGTTTCTTCCTTTTAACTGCCAGTGGAGGTATGAACTGATTGGCTGGGAACTTCGCTTTGTTCTGATTGGGTGGAGGTGTGTTCTGATTGGTTAGGGGCTTGGCTGTGCTCTGATTGGATGGGGGAGTGTTCTGTTTGAGTGGGGGCTTTGTTATGCTCAGGTTAGTCTGAATAGCAGGAGGATTAGAGATGGTGAGCTGCATAGCTGTTTGGCTTTGCGTTCGTGGTCATGCCCTTAACGATGGAGTTGGACATGGGTTCAGCTCTGTCAATCATATCCCAGGACACCCTTAAACAAATCTGCTACAGAAGCGTCCAGCGAGTTAAACTTAGGCTGTCGAATCTGGTCTTAACAGACTTCCAGAATTCACGAGTCAGGGTAAAAGGGGACACCACGCTCAAGGTGCAGTGTAGGAATTTCGAAGGGTTCCTGGATGTTGTTGTGGTAGAGGGTGACTGCACGAGTCTAACTGGACTCAATTGGTTCAAGGCCCTTGGGATTCAAGTGACTGAGCTACACAGCTTACAAACAGCAAGCCTTGCAGAAGTTTGCAAGCAGTTTGCTGATGTGTTTAGCCCAGAACTAGGGTCGTACAAGGGGCCTCCAATTGCCTTGTGGTTGAACCCATCCATTGGCCCAATTAGAATTAAGCCTCGTTGGGTGCCTTTTGTGCTGAAGCAAGAGATGAATGCCGAGCTGGACAAACTGCTACAGCAAGGTATTTTGGAACCTGTGGATAGCAGTCCATGGGAAACACCAATAGTTATGCCACTGAAGGCCAATGGGGAAGTTCATATTTGTGCTGACTATAAATGCACGTTAAACAAAGCATTACAGCAGCACTCTTATCCGGAGCCTGTGGTGAGCCACATTTTGGCCTCACTGAAGGGAGGCCAAGTTTTCACCAAAGTTGATTTGGCTCAGGACTATCAACAGCTACCGGTTGATGAGGCAATGGCTGAGCCCAGACGATCATAACACACCGGGGAGCTTTCAAAGTCAGAAGACTGCAGTTTGGGGTTAACATAGCCCCTGGCATTCTGGGAATTTGCCCTTACTTCGATGATGTCCTCATCGCAGGGGAATCATTCGAAAACTTGGCTGAGAGGCTTCAGTCCATTTTGCTGCGGTTCCGCGAAGCAGGGCTGAAGCTTAGGCAAGATAAAAGCAAAATTGGAGTCACTTCCACTGGATTCCTGGGGTTTCGTATAGATGCAGAAGGCATCCATCCTGCTGAATCTAAGCTCAATGTGATTCAGCAGGCCCCAAGCCCCAAGTCGAAGAGTGAACTTCAAGCCTTCTTTGGGCTTTTAAATTTCTATCACTCCTTCCTATTTCACAAGGCTTCAGTGGCAGAGCCGTTACACCGTCTCTTGGACAAACAGGCTCCATGGAAGTGGACACAAGTCCACGAAAGGAGTTTTGCAGAGGTCAAGGCATTGTTGGCTTCAAATGCTGTCCTCGTTCATTTCAATGAGCAGCTGCCAGTGTGTATAGCCTGCGATGCATCCCCTTATGGGATTGGGGCTGTCTTAAGTCACCTCAAGGCTGATGGGATACAAGTCCCTGTAGCCTACTGAAGGTAGAAAGAAATGGAAAGTGTTAAATTTTTCTGTATGTTAAATTTTGCTGTAGAGAGTGAAACTAACATTGTTGCAATGTATAACAAAGAACCCTTAGAGTGAGCCAAGGACGTAGGGAACCGTTGTGTCGCTTGTTTAGGTTTGTAACCCACCACGCCAGAATAGCTGACGTGGAATGGGAGGAGGATAGGAGGGTATAATTGCTATAGTGCTTCTGTAACAAGGTGTGGTCTCTTCCTGCAACGGTCGAGATCCACCACGCTTTGCAAACCGTTCTTAGAAATAAAGCTGTTTCCTTTCTTCAACCGAACGCCTCCTGGGAATTCATTGAAATTCCGCAAATAAATTGGGGGCTCGTGCCGGGATTCGATCCCTTTCAGGGGTTCTGTTTACTCCTTTAGGTGGACCCTGCTCCATTTGAGTGGAAGGAGTTTATAGAGCCATTAAGGGGCTCTCGAAGACCCGTAAAATAGCTGATAATTGGAGGCAATTAGGTTGTCAAGAGGAACAGCCTGAGGGCAGACTTTGATGTTGGGCAGACTTTGATGTTGCTGTTGACTGGGAAACTCTATGCGTAGACCCTGGTGAGTATAATGGTTAAACACCAGAATACACCAGGGCAGTCGGGGTAGGGAAACTGTGTTTGGAGATTTGAGAGGGGAAGAGTGACGTCCTTTTGAGGGGTCTCTTTGGAGATCTGCAGGACGGAGTGAATGTGGTTCGCATAAGAACCAGGAGACAGAGGGTGGTATAAGAATAAGGGTCTCACTCCAGATGGGGAAACACTTTCTAACAAGAGGTGACCGGGGAATTGAGGGGATAAAACTCCAAGAGCATTCCTAGTCAAATAGTCTCACCTACCCGGGTGCTCTCATAGGTAAATATGGGAGGGAATTTTGGATCCACAGAAAAGGGAAAATGTGTTAAAATAATTAGGAAAAATCCTAAAGATTGATCCTTATGGACTGGTGGGTAAATTACTGGCAGGATGGGGATCTCCACCATATAACAGGATCATTTTGAGGTTAGGATTAAATAAGGAGGATATGGTTAACCTGTGTTGTTTTGTTTGGTGGGAGGATGATAATGTAGAATGGCCCCGGGATGGGTCAAATGATTATTTCCAGTGTCATAACCTTTATAATTATGTAAAAAGGAAAAAGTGAGACTGTCTAGACAATGAATTGGACTATGCCATCATCTGGGTTCTGGATCTATGGGATGCCGGAGAACAGATGTTGCCATTAAAAGAAATTTACAGGGAGGAAAGTGAGGAAGAAGACTTTTTGAAGAAAATACCACCACCTTATACATTGAAACCAATGGATGATATAAATCGCCCATCAGCTCTGAGGGAGGAAATACCACACGGAATTTATCTGGAGGCTCCATTAACTCCGCCTAGTGATATAAGTGTCCATTCTTTGTCGCCCCCTCATAGTGGTGAGCAAGGTTATATTAGTCCAGTGGGAGATGGACTGTTAAGTCCAGAAGAAAGAGAAAGAGAGGAGAATGGAATCCCTAATTTGGCTATACACTGCCAGATACCAGGGAGACCAATTTTCCCATTTTCTCCCCCGACAGAGATTCAAAAACAGGAGGTTGGAATTGGGTCTGCAGTGAGGAATAGGAACCCCGAGGAGAAGGTGATCTCTTTTCCTTTACGTGAGGTCCCGAATGGGGTAGATGATCTTAATGCTCCTCGGATAACCTATGTGCAAAACCCGTTAAGGGCTTCAGAAGTCCGAAACTTTAAACAGAAAATGAAGAATTTTATAGATGACCTCCTAGGAGCAAGTGAACAACTTGACCTGTTACTAGGGGCAAACATCTATACCTGGGACGAGATGATGAATATCATGAGTATTTTATTTAGCCCAGAAGAAAGAAATTTGATAAGGAGTGCAGCTATAAAGGTATGGGAGAGAGACCACCCGGCGGGGGCAGGGGTCCCGACTGGGGAACAGCGATTCCCGGCTCAGAGGCCAAATTGGGATAATAATGATGAGGAACATAGGGAGCGGATGAGAGATTTGCGCTCCATCATAATTAAAGGAGTGAAGGAGGCAATTCCTAAGACCCAAAATATGGTAAAGGCTATAAACATAGAACAAGAGAAAGATGAACCCTCCGCTACATTCCTTCAGAGACTTAAAGATGGGATGAGGAGATATGCGGGAGCAGATCCAGAAGATGCTTTGAATATTCAATTGGTTAAAGTCCAATTTGTGACCAAGTCTTGGCCAGATATTTCAAGAAAATTGCAGAAACAGGAAAATTGCACTATTAAGACTCTGGATGAATTATTGCGGGAAGCTCAAAAGATATATGTGAATAGGGAAGAAGAAAGAGGGAAACGAGAGAGTACAAGGACAGGGAAGATGATGGCGACCGTGGTGAGGGAAGTGTTTCAAAATGAAGGGAAAGGGGCGATGAGAAGTGGACCGCGAGGTCAAGGAATGAGGGGAAGAGGTATGATGGCAAGAGGAAGAGGGACCCAGGTAGGTGGGCTTAGTAGAGAAGGAATACGGACATGTTTTCACTGTGGAAAGGTTGAGCATTTCAAGAGAGAGTGTCCGTCCCTAGCTTCAGTGGAACAAATGAACCGAATGATGGAAGAAGATTTTGAAGACTCTTACTAGGGGAGTCAGGGGCCCCTCCTTAAGTGTTCTCACAGGGAGCCCTTGATAAATTTAAAAGTGGGAACAAAGGAGATGGTCTTTTTGGTAGATACTGGTGCCTCCTGTACATCAGTTTGTACCTTGCCCGAAGGGGTAAAATTTGATTCAAACTCCCAAATCAAAGTAAGTGGAGTAAAAGGGGAGTCATTTAAAGTACAAAAATTAGAACCAATTCCTATAGAATATTTGGGAATAAAAATTAGAACATTGGCAATGTTATATATCCCTGAAGCAGGAATAAATATAATGGGGCGGGATATGATATCAGCACTAGGCCTGACCATCTCCTTCCGAGAAGAATCAGTGTTTGTATTAACTGAAGAAATTGAGCAGAAAATAGACCCGAAGGTATGGGTACAACCAGGAAACAGGGGAGGGTTAGAAATTCCTCCGTTAAAAATAAAGTTAAAACCAGGAGCCCAAGTTGTGAGACAGAAACAGTATGATATATCAATGGAAGGCAGGAAAGGACTTCAACCTGTAATTGATCAACTGGTAAAGGATGGATTATTGGAGGGAACTATGTCACCCTACAATACTCCTATTCTACCAGTGAAGAAACCTGATGGAAGTTACAGGATGGTGCAGGATCTTAGGTTATTGAATTAGATCATGGAAACAAGACATCCGGTGGTTCCGAACCCGTATACAATTCTGGGATGGATTCCAGTAATACATCAATGGTTTAGTGTAATAGATCTAAAGGATGCCTTTTGGTCGTGCCCACTGGATTCCGAAAGCAGGCTGTTGTTTGCCTTTGAATGGGAAAATCCATTCACAGGTAGGAAGCAACAATATCAGTGGACGCTTTTACCGCAAGGCTTTACCGAATCACCTAATTTGTTTGGGCAGGTTTTAGAACAAACTTTGGAAAGGTTCCCACGGCCCAGGGGAGTAAATTTAATTCGGTTTTAGAACAAACTTTGGAAAGGTTCCCATGGCCCAGGGGAGTAAATTTAATTCAGTATGTAGATGATTTGTTGATTTCTGGAGAAAAGAAGGTAGAGACAGAACAAGGAACGATAAGGTTGTTAAACTTCCTGTCTGAGCAGGGACTCAGAGTTAGTAAAGGGAAACTGCAGTTTGTGGAGCGAGAAGTGAAATATTTAGGACATTTGATTAGTAAAGGATCTAGAAAAATTAGTGAAGAATGAATACAGGGAATTGTCCAGCAGCCAAGACCAAAAACTCAGAAAGAATTAAGAAAGTTTTTGGGGCTGGTAGGCTATTGTCGTCTATGGATAGAGAACTACGCTAAATGGACAAAACCCCTGTACGAACAGTTCGTTCAAAACAAGCCCTATAAGGTGAATTGGAATAAGGAACTAGATCAAGTATTTCAAACATTGAGAACAAAACTTATCAGATCACCAGTGTTGAGTCTACCTAATCCAAGGATTCCATTCCATCTGTTTGCCACAGTGGATAAAGGAGTAGCTCTGGGAATTTTGACACAAAATTGGGCTGGGCAAAAGAAGCCGGTTGCCTATCTGTCTGAAATTCTTGATCCCGTAGCACAGGGTTAGCCTGGATGTGTCCAGCCTATAGCAGCTGTGGCTAGTCTAGTTAAGAAAAGTGATAAAATAACAATGGGAGGGTTATTGGTTGTAAGTAGCCCTCATCAAATCCGAACATTGTTACGACAGAAGGCGGGGAGATGGCTGACTGATAGTCACTTGTTGAAGTATGAGGGGATCTTGCTAGATCATCCAAATTTGATTCTGACAACTGATCACGCTTTGAACCCTGCACAATTTTTGGCTGGGAACACTGAGCATTTACCAGAACCTGACCACTGGTGTACTGAGATAGTTGATTTAGAAACCAAAATAAGACCAGACCTGCAAGATCAACCTTTGAATAAAGGGGAAAGGTGGTATGTGGATGGGTCCTCAAGAGTAATCCAAGGAAAACATCACAATGGATATGCTATAATTCAGGAGGGATCATGGGCCTTGTTGGAAAGTGGTAGATTACCCAATCATTGGTCAGCACAGGCTGCTGAACTATATGCATTGAAACAAGCCCTGAGAATGGGACAGGATAAAGTATTGACTGTTTTTACTGACTCTAAATATGCATTTGGAGTTGTCCATACTTTTGGTAAAATCTGGAAGGAAAGAGGATTCATAACCAGCACGGGGAGAGATTTAATGCATTTAGAATTGGTGGAGCAACTGTTGGATGCTCTCCTATTACCTAAAAGGGTTGCTGTGGTGCACGTGAGGGCACACCAAAAGGGGGAGGAGATTGAGAAGAAAGGAAATAAGTTAGCAGATCAGGAAGCTCAGAAGGCTGGACAGGAGGGCGAGATAGAAAAACTACATGTTCTTGTGCCTCAAGTAATAGAAGTACAGGAAATGCCTTTGTTTAATGAGAAAGAGAAAGAGAGACTCTTGAAAATAGGGGGAAAAGAAGATGCTGAAGGAAGATGGTGGTTACCTGATGGTCGCCAAATACTGAACTATGCAGTGATGAGACAATTGATGGAAAGATTGCATGAAGGAAGTCATTGGGGAACTCAGACCTTGATAGATGAGTTATTGAAGAAGTATGCAGGATTGAAAGTGTACATGGCGGCCCAACAGGTTACCCAAAAATGCATAGTATGCCAAAGGACTAATCAGGCAAATGTAAGAAAAAGGCAACAAGGGGGAAGACCATTGGCATTATACCCATTTAAAAATATACAGGTTGATTTCACTGAAATGCCACAGGTGGGAAGATTCCGATACTTGTTAGTGATTGTGGACCATCTTACAGGATGGGTGGAGGCTTTTCCATGTGTGGATGAGACAGCCCGAATGGTAGTCAGAATTTTATTAGACCATGTCGTTCCTAGGTATGGAATTGTCAAAAGGATAGACAGTGATCAGGGATGACATTTCACGGGAAAAATTACACATGGAATAGCCACTGCCCTGGGAATCACATGGGATCTACACAGTCCTTGGCATCCTCCTTCGAGTGGAAAAGTGGAGAAAATGAATGGGAAAATAAAGGGTGCACTCACTAAACTATTTCTAGAAACAGGGTTAAACTGGTTGAAAGCCCTACCGATAGCCTTACTGAGAATTAGAACTCAGCCCAGAAAAGACATTGGATTTTCACCTTATGAAATGTTATATGGTATGCCTATAAGGGATTCTGGGATTATGATAGGGGAATTGCCCAGTAAAGATAAAGTACTTTTAAAATATTTGCAGGCTCTGTCCCAGACTTTTGATTTTTCCAGGAAGAGTGGATGGTTGGTCCAAACTCCGCCACTGAGCTTTAAAGTGCATTCCACAAAGATCAGAGATTGGGTGTGGATCAGAACCTGGAAGAATGAGAAACTCCAACCTAACTGGGAGGGGCCTTACCAAATATTGCTGACCACTGATACTGCCATACGCACCGCAGAAAAGGGCTGGACTCATTACACTCGAACCAAGAAGGCCAGTGAACCTGCCGAACAATGGTCAAGTACACAGACTGGACCTCTAAAATTGACTTTGCAGCGAAAATGAGTATCCTTCTCCTCACATGGGGATGGGGATGGGGAGGGAGACAAGGTGCAGAAGCTTCAGTGTGTTTTTCGAGTAAAGGGGGGGGAAATGGCACAATGAAATTGGCCTGCCTAAACAAGTGAAATCAGGGTGTGATTGGATATATACCAGCCGGGAGGAGGAGTGGGGAAAACCAAAGACTGAGAATCATCCTTGTTATAAAAGTGGGGATGTTCATGATTATATGGGAACCTTTTGGAGAATGAAAAATATTTGGCGTTGTCTAATCAGGAGACCACTGGGACGGGAACAAGTGATCCAATATTCAACATGTGTTAAGATAATAAATTGGATCCAAGTGGGGATGTGTGGTGAAGTGGCCTGGGATCAGGCGAACTCCTACCATTTATTTCTTTGGTCAGATTGTGGAGAGGGTAAAGAACATATAGCACCACTCCCATTCTGGAAAAGGAATTGTAAAGTAGACCAAAATTGGAATCCAGAGAGTAGTAAGGTAACCCAGAGAGAGAAAGCAATATGCATAAGAAATTTCCCGCCTAAGGGGAAGGGACCATTCCTATTGAAAATAAAATCAGAGGAGAATCATCTCTTCGAGGCTAAACAAGATCCGGAGGGACTATGGACATGTAATGACCGGAAAACCTTTGAGAAGGAAGTGATGAACCAATGCATGGAGATGACTGCTAATGATCCACGATGTGTCTGGATGGGCGCCCTTCTCTGGAAGGGGCAGTGTGGAATAAGCATAAGTACTCCTCTCCAATTCATATGTAATCACTCCGTACAGGAGAACCTTTCCCCATACTGGTCTGGGAGTTGTGCTATAATATTGAGAAAACCACAACCCAAGGGGATGATAGAGGGAGGGTTGGAAATACAAATTAGAAAGACCAGGGAGATTAGATCTTCTCAAGACAAACAGTCAAATTGTAATTCCTGTATAAAAAGGGTACAGATGGGAAAGAAAATCCAGGAAACCCTCATTTATTATTCAAGTCATAAATGCATGGGAAAAGATGGAAAGAAGGGAGATGTTCAAATCTGTGAGAAGGGGAATGTTACTTACTCCTATTGCTCTACCACTGGTCTGTGTTTTGATCCTAAGGGGGATCCTGAACAGAAGTGGTTGATAGTGAGAAGTGGTGATTCCCCTAGTGGTGTGCTAATAACAAAAGTCCGAATATTTCCTGGGAAGGGGGTGAGCTTTGTTTTTGACGTTTGTAAGCAGGCAACATGGCCAACCTCCTGTGGAAAAAATATTGATTGGCGTAGAACGTATATGGTAAATGAAAAATATATTTGCCTAAAGTCAATACCATCAAAACATTTCTATATTGGACAAAATTGTAGAAAAGGGGATAATTATTGTACCCAGTGGGATGTGTAGGATGGGCTACAGGATGGACAGGAATGGACACTAAGGCTGAATTAACAATTCAAAAGGTGCCCACCCTCTCTACCTGTGCCCTTTATGAGTGTAATAAAGTAAACATAACAATCCCCAAACCAGAGGAGTTTATAAAGAAATGGGGTAATACGTTTGGAATTCAAACTTATGTGAAAGGAATAGATCCCGGGGGAATATTTTATTTGGAGACTCAGAAGTTGTATGAAAATGGGGACCAAAGAAAGTTTAACTTTTATAAGGAATTTTGGAAGGAAGTGCAGAAACCTTTTGATATTCCTGAAGTTGCAAGAAACTTATTTGTTGAATTGGCAGGAACAGTGGCCCAAGCTCTGAATGTTACCAATTGTTTTGTATGTGGAGGAACAAATGTTGGGGATCAGTGGCCCTGGGAAGCAGCCAAGTGGAATATTTCGGCGGTATACAACGCTACTGCCCAACCACCTCATCAGAATGGAAGTATCTGGGAATTGAGAAGGGGAATTGTGTGCAAATGGTGCATTAAAAGATATGAAGATAATTAACCTATAATTGGGATAAATCAATGTGAACTGTCTGTATTAATCAATGTGACAGATGGATATAATGTGACTTGGTGGCCAAATGGCACTGCAAGTATCCCAAGAATGTGGCCTGCTTCAAATGAGACAAAAAGTATTGGGTGGCCGATAGGTTTGGAACAAGCTATAAACCAAAGTGCAAAATATAATAAAATTTGGCCAGCCCCAGCTGGCCTTTATTGGATTTGTGGAAGAAGAGCCTACTCTGAACTCCCCTCTAAATGGACCGGATCATGCTCGTTAGGAGAGATAAAACCTGCATTTTTCCTGATTCCTTTGAGGGAGGGTGAAAGGTTGAGTTACCCAATATACGGATCTAGAAGAAAGAGAGCAATGCAAATAACTACTGAAATAGAGTTTGGGATTTGGGATGATAAATATTGGATCCCGGAGAAAATAATACAAACTTATGGACCTGCAACATGGGCCCAGGATGGGATCTATGGGTATAGAACCCCAATATATATGCTAAATAGAATAATTAGATTGCAAGCTGTGCTTGAAATATTAACAAGGGAAAATTCAGTAGCTTTACAACTAATAGCCCAACAGCACACACAATTAAGGAATGCAGTATACCAAAACAGGCTGGCATTAGATTACTTATTGGCATCGGAAGGGGGTGTTTGTGGAAAATTTAATTTGTCAAACTGTTGCCTTCAGATTGATGACCATGGGAAAGTCATAGAAGAAATTACAAATAGAATGGTAAAACTGGCACATGTGCCAGTTCAAGAATGGACGGGTATTCTAGATCAAGGGGGATTTCTGGGTGGTATATTTACAAATTGGAAACAAGCCCTGTTTATGGGGGGTATTATATTTTTGGGACTAATGATGTTACCTTGTATCCTCCCTCTCATAAAAAGTATGATTCAGAATTCGGTGGAAGGAGTGATATCTACTCAACAATCTATAAAGTCAGTGATGGTATTAAAAGAAATTGGAGATCAGATTCAAATACAGGAAAGTATGGATTCTGTACACCCCATATATTATATATTATATTTATATTTATTAAATTTCTATACCGCCCCTCTCCCGTAGGACTCGGGGCAGTTTACAACCCAATAAAACATATAAAACAATAAATATTTAAAATTAAATTAAATTAAATAAATACAAGGCTGTTACTAAAAACCTGTTAAAAACCCAATTCTAAAACCCGAACAGCCTTGTTTAAAAATTTAAAACCCGAGGAGATCTAGGCCAGGCCGGCTTGATTGAAGAGATGAGTCTTCAACTCTCTTCTGAAGGTGCGGAGATCATCACATGTCCGGAGTTCCGGGGGGAGCTCGTTCCACATCGTCGGTGCCCCACAGAAAAGGCTCTCCCCCTGGGCGCCACCAGCCGACACTGCTTAGCCGATGGCACCCTGAGGAGGCCCTCTCTGTGGGAGCGAACTGGTCGATGGGAGGTATTTACTGGCAGAAGGCGGTCTTGTAAATAACTGGGTCCTATGCCATGGAGCGCTTTAAAAGTGGTAACCAGTACCTTGAAGCGCACCCGGAAAGCCACTGGCAACCAGTGCAGCTCGCGTAGGATGGGGGCCATTCGTGCCCGCCAGGGTGCCCCCACTACCACCCACATGGCTGCATTCTGTGCCAGTTGAAGCCTCCGCGTGCACTTCAAGGGGAGCCCCATGTAGAGATCTTTACAATAATCCAATCTGGAAGTGACGAAGGCATGGGTGACCATGCATAGCGCGTCCTTATCTAGGAAGGGGCACAACTGGCATACCAGATGAATCTGGTAAAACATCCTCCCGGCCACGGCCGTCAGATGGTCCTCAAGGGACAGCCGTGAATCTAGGAGGACTCCCAAGTTGCGAGCCCTTCCCATGGGGGCCACTGACTCGCCCCCGATAGACAGTGATGGAGTCAGCTGGTTGTACTGGGATGACGGTAACCACAGCCACTCGGTCTTGGAGGGGTTGAGCTTGAGACCGTTCTTCCCCATCCAGATCCGCACGGCCTCCAGGCACTGGGTCAGCACGTCAAGAGCTTCATTTGGGTGGTTCGGGGTGGAAATGTACAGCTGAGAATCATCAGCGTACTGATGGAATCCCACCCCAAAACCTCGGATGATCTCACCCAGTGGCTTCACATAAATGTTGAACAACAAGGGCGAGAGGACCGACCCATGAGGTACCCCACAATCAAGGGGCCTCAGGGTCGACCTCTGACCCCCTGTCAACACAAACTACGTCCGGCCAGAGAGGAAGGAAGAGAACCACCAAAACACGGTGCACCCTATACCCAGCCCCACCAGCCGGCGCAGCATGATACCATGGTCGATGGTATCAAAAGCCGCTGAGAGGTCCAATAGCACCAGGTTATAGGAGGAACCCCTGTCCCGGGCCCGCCAGAGATCATCCACCAATGCGACGAAAGCTGTTTCCGTGCTGTAACCTGGCCTGAAGCCCGACTGGAATGGGTCCAGGTACGACGATTCCTCCAGGTGCTGAGGGAACTGTCGAGCAACCACACTCTCAACAACCTTCGCAACAAAGCGAAGGTTGGAGACAGGATGGTAATTAGATAGAACAGCCGGGTCCAAGGCGGGCTTCTTGAGGAGGGGTCGCACCACCACCTCTTTCAGGGCGGCGGGGAAGACACCCTCACTCAACGAGGCGTTGATAATTGCCTGGAGCCAGCCTCGCGTCACCTCACTGTAGGCCAGTACCAACCAGGAGGGACACGGGTCCAATAAACATGTGGTTGCTCTAAGACCTCCCAGCAACCTGTCCACGTCATCAGGTGTCACGTAGTCAAACTCAGCCCAGATAGCAGTCTCAAGACTGGCCTCAGCCACTTCTGCTGGACCCCCTTCGTTGAAGTTAAAGCCTTCCCTAATCTGAGCGATTTTGTCATGCAGGTATTGCACAAAATCCTCAGCTCTTCCCTCCAAGGGGTCCCCTTTCACTCCCGATGAAGGAGGGAGCGGGTTACCCTAAACAGGGAGGCTGGGCGGTTATCTGATGACGCAATAAGGGCAGTGACATAAGAACACTTCTCTGCCCTTATTGCCACTAAGTAAGTCCTAATATGGTCTCTTACTCGTGTTCGGTCAGACTCAGAGCGACTCGCCCTCCAACTGCTCTCTAGGCATCTTTTCCAGCGCTTCATGTCCCTCAGCTCCCCGTTAAACCAGGAAGCCAAACGAGAACCACACAAAGGCACCACCCTATCCAAGGCATCAGCAGCTGCCCTATCCCAGGCAGCTACCAGCGCCCCAACCGAGTTGTGTGTTATATTGTTAGAGCCTCCGGTATTGGCCCAAGCTCCGTCTGGAACCTCTCGGGTTCCATCAGTCGCCTGGGGCGGTACCAAACTATTGGTTCCGCCTCCCTGCAGTGGGGTGTAGCGGTCCGAAAGTCCAAGTGTAGGAGAGAGTGATCTAACCATGACAAAGGTGTAATAACTATATTTCTCGTATCCAGATGACTCAGACACTGACCAGAGATAAAAACCAGGTCAAGCGTGTTTCCCCCCGTGTGTGTGGGACCTTGAATTACCTGGGTCAGGTCCATGGCTGTCATGGAAGCCATGAACTCCCGAACCTCCCCAGACGCCTCGCCCGCAGATGGCAGATTGAAGTTGCCCATGGCTACTAGCCTGGGGACCTCAACCGCCACCGCAGCGATGACACCCAAGAGTTCGGGCAGGGCGGTTGACATGTGGCAGGGAGCCAGGTATGTAAGCAACACAGCCCTCGGACCCCCATGGTCCCACCTCACAAGGAGGGATTCACAGCCTGCCGTCTGAGGAACAGTGACTTCCCTTGGCCTGAGACCTTCCCTAATCACAACTGCCACTCCCCCACCCCTGCCCTGAGTTCTCGGCTGGCGAAATGCAAGGAAGCCTGGAGGGCACATTTCCACCAGAGGGACACCACCCTCTGGTCCCAACCAGGTCTCCGTAATACCCGCCAGGTCTACAGCCCCCTCTGTAATTAAATCTTGTATCAGGGGGGCCTTATTAACCATAGACCTGGCATTGCACAGCATCAGCCTACAACCTGGGCCCTTTGGCTCTAAACAACCCAGATCACAAGTAGAGCCGCGGGGGTCAGAGTGCGGCACTGCTCGAAGATAGCGAGGGCACGCTCCTATAAATTGATGTGGCCCCCTACTCCCGCCATATCTGCCCCTGCCACTTACAAAACCGATGGGAACTAAATCACCTCTGCCCCTCCCTGATTCGCACCCTCGTGGTTCCGGTCCCACCCGTTGCCTGGCCCATGTTTCTCCTCCTCCTTATTCCCACCTCCTAATCCTCCCTTATCCCGTAGACCTCCCCCCAGGCCTACACCATTACTATTATTAATCTTCCCACCCCCCACCCCAGAACCCCTTAAAAACATTTAAAACCCCTACTTAAAAACCTCCATAACCCCTTTTTTGAGCATGCCACCTCTCAGGATTCCGTCATCAAGGTAGGCCTTCGAAAGACATACAGGCCATTTCTGCAAGAAGGAGGCATCTCGCAGTGCAAGAAGGCTTGCCTTATCCTGCATCCAATAATCATAGCTTGGGTAAAAAACACAGAGATGAGGGTTTGTCCATAAATTCCATATGGTCTTGGGGTGGGGTGGGGCCACGAGGCACCAGTATGTCCTCACCTCACCACGCCCTTAGCTGTCATTGAGGGGGGGGAGGAGGAAGGAGGAAGCTCATCATCCTAGGGGGTTCCCTCGTCTCTCCGGATCCTGGGCTATTGATCAATTTCCATGTGTGATGCCTCTTGTGCTAGCCTGGCAGGCTGGAAGCATAATAGTTCTTGCTGGATTTCTCACGATTAGCAATTTGCAACACTCTCATTGAGCAATACAGGGGAGGCCCCAGCTGAGAAGAAAAGACTGATGGAAATAAGGAAAAATATTAAACAAATGTCCATAAAAGAAATGGGAGATTGAAGGTAGAAAGAAATGGAAAGTGTTAAATTTTTCTGTATGTTAAATTTTGCTGTAGAGAGTGAAACTAACATTGTTGCAATGTATAACAAAGAACCCTTAGAGTGAGCCAAGGACATAGGGAACCGTTGTGTCGCTTGTTTAGGTTTGTAACCCACCACACCAGAATAGCTGATGTGGAATGGGAGGAGAATAGGAGGGTATAATTGCTATAGTGCTTCTGTAACAAGGTGTGGTCTCTTCCTGCAACGGTCGAGATCCACCACGCTCTGCAAACCGTTCTTAGAAATAAAGCTGTTTCCTTTCTTCAACCAAACGCCTCCTGGGAATTCATTGAAATTCCGCAAACACTACTATTCTAGGACTCTGTGATCTGCTGAGCGTAATTACGCACAGACAGAGAAGCCTTGGCCATAGTGGCTGGCATAAAAAGTTCCATGACTGGAGACTTCCGCTTCTGGATAGCGGCGCTCGCAGTTGTGCAAGGAGCTGGCTCTCCTTGCCAGCTGATTCTCTGCTGCCTGTAGACCCTTAATTGGGTCGAAAAGCTGCCCTGTGGGGGCAGCTACTGGTGAGGAGGTCCTCGTTGTCCTTGGGAGAGCAGCAGCTTCTTCCAGGGACCGAAATTGCTCCTTTGGGCCGACGGTGGAAAGAACGGCCAGTAAAATGGCCATTCATCTAACCGCTGCAACCAGAAGGCAGAAGAACATCTAAGCACAGGAGCCACTGTGGCTGAGCCAGGTGAGATTTTTTTCCTCCCTCTCTTGGTTTTTCTTTTTTTTTTTGTGCCTGTAAAAAGCACCTTTGAAATGATTTCCCTACTTTAAGAAGGCGGCATTTGTGAGTGTGGGGAAAAGAAGCTTGGACTGAATTAACTTAAAGTGATTTTTTTTCCTATTTTTTTTCTTTTTTTTCCTTCACTTCGGGGTCTTGGAAAATTTTGTCAGTATTGAATCTGCTATTGGGTTTGAATGCTTCTTTTTTCTGTATTTCCTGATCTTGTTTCTGAGATTCCTGGTTTCTGGGAGAAGATTTTACATGGTACTGAGGACACCTGGTGGAAAAACTTAAAATTGCAACTTTAATTAATGACTTAAAGTTGCAACTTTTTCTTTTGAGGATTGGATTAACCTTGATTTTCAGATTATCATAAAGGGGAAAATACAAAGAAAATTAACAGCTGCACTGGTGGGGATGGACACTGATTAAATGTTCTCTGAACACAGCCCCTACTAAATGATACAGACTGTTTTTGATTATCTTTGAAATGGAGCAACCCTTGGCTCAACTTGACTATCAACTTATACTGGAAAAACTTTATGAAGCTACTGATGAAATATGTTTGCAAATAAAAGAATTTACGATGGAAATAAAAAAATAGAAATCCTGCTTTGAACTTCCAAACTGACTCCCAGACTTCTTCTGAGTACTCTATGGGTCAAGAAATAATAGAAGCAGGATTAACTAAAGGTAAAGAAGATTCCTCTTTACTTTATACGCAGGCTGATGAGTTCTCTGAGGAATTAAAAAGGAGTGTAATTAAACCACTTACAACCCTAAAATTAACAGAAATGGACAGACAAACCCAATGAACTGAAAACAATGCTAACTTGGATAAACAACTATTAGGTACAAAACTGGACATAATTGAGCCAGCTACTCAACAGTTTCAAACGTGGAGATTGGACCTTGTCAAACAACAAGGGATTATTTACAAAGGAGCTAGGTTCCTAAAACAGAAAAGAAGACGTCTCTGTTTGATTCAAAGGACACTACAAGATAAAAAAAATGACTTGCTTATGGATATAGTGACCTTGTTATGGAAACCTATTTGGCATAAAAGGAAAGCTAGAATAAGATTTAAGAATGTGATTGAAGGTTTTATGTAATGATTTTAAAAGGCTTATTAGATATGGATCGATTTATGGCTTATGACAGTTAAATAAGATGTTAGATTGAATAAAAATTAATTAAGGGTCTGAACTTAATAATAAGGTGTTTATCTATGTATTAATATTTTTTGGATATAGTAACTTTGAGGAGGTTAAAGAAATGTGAAACTGATATTGAGGGATTGATTATTAGATTATAAAGTATAATAGAAATAGAAAGGTATTTTTTACTTTGCTCTGTTTTGTTCTTTGTTCTTTTTCTTTGTTCTTTTTTTCTGATATGAACTAATATACTTTTTTATATAAATACATTAGAACTGATGGTTATTTTGTAATGGAAGAAGAATAGGGAAAAATAAGAAATGATATTAATAAATGTTTATTGAATATGTTAAGGAAAAAGGTAATGGGGAGACTCCCAAAGTGTTAATCATGTACTTAGATTAGAAATATGGAACATAGTAACTGAAATAAGTAAACTTCATACAGGAGTTGGATTTGTGGATCTATTTAGATGAAAGGTTATTGAGGATTGATAGGATTGACCTAGTTGTATTGAAATATATCAATTTGAATATAATGTTATTAGAGGGGAAAGAGAGGGGGGTTTTCTGTTTTTTTCCCTTTCTTTTTTTTTAATGATTTAATCTGATTTTAATGGGTATGACTTTGTTGTGTGGATAATTGATTGCCCTGCCACCACGTTGTTTCGTAAGCACTTGTCTGTAAAATGAAAAAAACCAATAAAACTTGTTTTTTAAAAAAAGTTCCATGATTTTTTGTATGGTCGCCACTTCACGGTCTTTACAGCCCATAAGCCACTGCTGGGGTTGTTTACAATAAACAAGTAAACCCCACACATAATTTCTCCTAGAATGTTGGGGTGGTCAATTTTCGTGTCTGCATATGACTACTCACTGGTTCACAAACCAGGCAAAGAAATGGGCCATGCAGATAGCCTTAGTAGGTTGCCTCTACAGCTTGTAGAATCAGATCCTCCTCCAACTAACCACATATAAGCTATCCAGGATTTGTCCGAGTCTCCCCTCAATGCAAGGGATGTGGCTGCAGAAACAGCCAATGATCACACGCTAACACGTGTGTTGACATGGGTGCTGTCAGGATGGTCTGACACATGTCCTGGCACTAATTTTCAGAGTTTCTGGAAAAGGAAGCATGAGCTATCCACCTTTAAGGGTTGTGTCCTATGGGGTAGCAGGGGAGTGATCCCAACCTCATTGAGGACTAGAGTCTTGCAGTCTCTGCATGAGGGACATCCGGGCATAGTCCGGATGAAGACACTTATGCGCAGCTATCTCTGGTGGCCGGAGCTTGATAAGGAGATTGAGACCCAGGTCCAGGGTTGCCATGTTTGCCAACAGTCCAGGCCTGAAATGCCACAGGATCCTGTACACAGGTGGGAGGAAACACATGCTCCTTGGTCAAGGGTTTATATCGACTATGCTGGCCCCTTTCAGGTGCAGTTCTTCCTCATTGTTGTGGACATTCAGTCTAAATGACTAGAAGTCATTCCAGTGTCCACTACGACGACTGCCAGGACCATCCAGGTGTTGAGAGCCATCTTCGCCTCTCATGGGCTCCCAGATGTTCTTTTCTCTGACAATTCACTTCTTCTGAGTTTCAGGCTTTCCTACAGGCCAACATGATCCGTCATGCTACTTTGGCACCATTCCATCCAGCTTCCAACGACCAAGTTGAGCGCATGGTGTACACAACCAAAGATGCCTTGAAGAGGCTCACTCACGGGAGCTGGCATCACAGGGTAGCTGACTTTCTTCTTTGCCAACAAACATCTTGCATAGCTACTGGGAAAAGCACAGCTGAACTCCGCTGGGGTCACCGTCTCATTACCAAACTGGACAGATTGCACCCAGACCGGGTGGTTTCACAGGTGTCACAGCCGTGGGCACCTAGGAGACTACAGGTGGGTGATCCAGTTTGGGCAAGGAACTATGGACCTGGACATTTCTGGGTGACAGCAGTGGTCTGCAAAGTCACTGGGCCGCTGTCATATGAAGTGGCCCTGGACGATGGTCATGTGTTGTAACCCTAACCCTAACCCTAACCCTAACCCTAACCCTAACCCTAACCCTAACCCTAACCCTAACCCTAACCCTAACCCTAACCCTAACCCTAACCCTAACCCTAACCCTAACCCTAACCCTAACCCTAACCCTAACCCTAACCCTAACCCTAACCCTAACCCTAACCCTAACCCTAACCCCTAACCCTAACCCTAACCCTAACCCTAACCCTAACCCTAACCCCAACCCCAACCCTAACCCTAACCCTAACCCTTCCACTCCTGACTCTGCTCTCGGGGGGGGACCACGATCACGATCATGAATCTCAGTCTTCCTGCAAAAGTGGGGGTTTGCACTCTGCACATAGGGGTTTTGCCAACGAGGCAGCTCCTGACTCTGGTCTTGGGCCTACGGGACATTGCTCCCAAAAGGGGGTCTGTCATGGACCTGGGGAATTCCACTCCACCAAGGAACTCTGGTCTGGGTTTAGAGGACTCAGCCAATCAGCATGATGTGGGTTCATCTGTACCTAGTGGGCATCAAAGTCCCAGTCTGCCGAGCCTGGCAGGTGACCTTGTAGGCTGGGCACTTACAACTGCTCCAAGAAGATCAGAGCAGGCCAGAGGCCCACCAAAGTATTTGCAGGACTATGTGAAGTTCCTGTTAGTAGGTGGGCAGGTTTAAGTGTCCTTAGAAATAAGAACATGCTCAAAAGAATGAACATGTGTTAGATTTGTAGTATTGCAAAATAGTAAGTTCTATGTGTTTGAAATAAGAGGGGAGAGGTGTTATGTCCTGGGCTGTGATTGACACAGCAGGTGCAGGAAGCTGCAGAGAGACCCGGGCAGACCATGAGGCTGCCCAGGCCAAACAGGCTGTCTCCAGCCTCTTGCACATGCGCAAGGCGGGAAAGATGTGTTGCATTGATTGGTTGATGCTGCTCCCTGCAAGGGGTATAAAAGGGATCCGCACCATTTTGTGTTGTTCTGTGGAAGATTGAATAAAGAAGCAACTGTTGTTACTCCTGTCTCGTCTCAATGCCTTACCAACGCTCAGAACAGAACACAGGCCTTATTGGCAATAGCAATCTATGTGATTTTTCCCCCCCTAGTATTTAGCCTTGCACAAAACCAGATGCAAGCAAGCATGTTTTCATATTGCATCTGCAAGAATTCCTCAATAAAATCATTTTAAAAACGAAAAAAAAACTATTTATATTACAATCTTCCAGTGGCAGAATATATTTAGAAATGTTGCTATTTTTCAGATTCTTGAAAGGACACAGGTAATGCTTGATGAATCCCAGAAGCTAAACAGTGTTTGAAACATTAAGTGATGTGTGTATCTGGGTTTGTAATTTTTGAAGCTTAACTAGTTTTTGTATCTTAACTAGCCACTTATGTGGCTATTAGAAGTGTCTAAGTACCCACTTTTCAGTCTCATTAGATTCTTGGACTGTCTCTACTTTTGTACATTAACTTCTCTTCAACATTTAAGTGAATAACATTTTATGTAAAATACATAATTCCTTTGTAATTCAAACTGTCATTAAGTTTGATTATTTCACTACGTTATTAGCTTAGTCAGATGCAGAAAGGAAAAACACATTGTCCTTGACAAGAAAGAGAGAGAGAAGGAGTGAAGAAGAGATTGCATAAGAAAGGGTAATATTAATTCCACTTCTGCTTGTCTGTATTTATCACTGTCATGCCCTGCACTTTGTTGAAATTACTCTCACTATTGGTTTTTGCTACTAAGGGCAGGATACGGCCTACTCTTCAGTGCAGCCAATCTGCATCTGATGTTGTTATAGCAACTGTAGCTTGCAGAGGGAGGCAAAGAAAAGGCAGGAACTGTTGTATTTATCAGGTTTGAAGAAATGAAAATGCATAGAGTAGTCACAGATTCAATTGGGGATGATGAATTTGGGGTGGAAATTTCACCCAGTGGAAGAAGGCTAATGAAGGAGAATTTTATTTAGCTTTTTTGTATCTTTGACATTCTGATATTTACTCCAGAGGGTAAATAGGAGGGCTGAGATGACTATCTGTTTTGATTCAAGATGAAAGGGAAAGATACGATCCCTTGACATTTTATGGCCAATGTTATGATTTTTCTTCCTTTTTTTTAGTCTATGACATTTCATAAGGTGATGATGGCAGGTGAGCTTCCTTCCTTCCTTCCTTCCTTCCTTCCTTCCTTCCTTCCTTCCTTCCTTCCTTCCTTCCTAACTGCCTTCCACACCAGTAAACTATCTATGTAATACAAGTGGCAAAAGCAAAACTAGATATCTAAAAACTCCACTATTATTCACTATTGTGGCATAACCCACCTTTTTTTTTAAATTTTCCTGCCTACCTAGACATTGGAAGAGGCTTTTCCTCCTTCCCATGAAAGTCCTCTGCTGTCTGAATCTGAACTTCTTATGTATTTATAAAGCTGAGGGGCAAAACATCAAAATAAATTACATATTCAATTTGCCTGTGATGGATTTTCTGATGTAGGCATAGCTAGCATTTGGAAATAATTTGGAAATATAGGCTGTCTGAATGGAGGTTCCAGCAAGCATAAAGAAGATAATGTTTGGCTGAGTGACTCAGATTCAAGTCTTTGCCCTGAAGAATGGAGTGTCTAAGATTTTGATCTTACAACTTACTCTTGCACCAGACTGCTTAGTGTGGCATGTGACAAATTGCATTTGTACATGACATTCTTACAGAAAAATGAGGAAAATGACAGAAATAGTAGGATTTTATTTCTGGCAGGACTTGCTTGAGCCAATTCCTGCCATCTGCTTTCACTGCCAAGACTTGTCCTAATAAAAAATGAAGTAAAAATGGATGAAAGGACTCTGAGCAATTATGAATACATTTTTTTTATTTATCATTGAGTAAAGAAAATAAATTCTTTAGAATTTAATGGAAGGCTTGGGCCTGAAAAGATAAATGTGAAAATAGGAGAGATATATTGTAATGTGGTATTTGTTAGGAATATGTACCTACACCATCAGAAATCTAGATTAGAGATACCTAGCTTGCTGTTCTCAATTGGATAGGAAGATATCCAACACAATTTGTATTGTTCTTTCCTCATAGCCCTTGGCAAAACTTCAGGATCTATGACCATCAATGTAGTTAGGTCTGCTTGTAAAGCTTCAACTTTCTGATTACCAGGAACATTGCATTCTACTGCTTTTTGAGTGAAATAATCAATATGCAAATTGGTAGCTTATTCGCAAACATAATATATGGATAAACTTTAAGGTACTAATGTAATTCTTAGTTAAGCTTTCCTAACACTAGAGTAGAAGTAACTAGTTGGAGATTTGCTCCTGTACCTTTTAGAGATATGTATCAGCACAAGTTATTGTTCTTTTAAATTCAGTTAATCGGCTTTTGAACATTGCCCTAAAAGGTACCACTTAGTATAAAAAATATAGTTGAATTATACATATGATGCTTCACAGCTAGAACCACTTCAGTTTCTAATTTCATCAACCAATTATGGGCAGGGACAAGAGGCTGGCATTTTTTTTCTTATTGAATAATGCTTTTTCATTTGACTCCTACCAAGCAATTATAAGATTGATAGACTAAGAATGTCATAGTTTTGGGGGGCGGGGCTAGCTGTCAAGCCGACCAGTTGTGTTGGAAGGTTCACTGGAATACACAACTACTTTGCCAGCCACTTGGGCTAGCTTTTCGGAGCCGCGACTCCTCGGAGGGGAGCCGAGAAGGAAGGATGACCTGCAGTGCAATCCAGGTGGCGACCAGAGCATGACAGCAGGGAAGAGCCTGGCAGACCAAGCGGGGAAGAAGACGGCCCTTAATGGCCAACATAGAGGCTTGACAGAAGGACAACGTAGGTGGTGAAGTAGCTGAACAACAGGTGACTGGAACTGGCTGAGAATTGATTCTGATGGAGGAACTGGAGGAAACTGGAAAAGAAGAGTCCTTTGGAAGTTTTTCCCTGGGTAGCACAGGTTAGGAGGATCCCAGGAAAAAAGGGGTGTATGTTTTTTTCTCATCCCCCCCCCCGTGAAAGCGTTGAGAAAGGCTTGTTTGGGGGGAAAAAATTAAAAGTCCCAAAATTGAACTTGGAATGAGATAGAGACACGCTAGCAGGGAAAGAACAGTGTTAATGAGAAGGGACCGGAGAGTTTTGAGGACTACATGAGATTGAATTGGCAGTAGAAGAGAGAAAAAGAAGGTGATTTGGAAGGATGGGCTGACATCTTGAAAGGACATTTTGAAAGTGACAGCGCAATCTCTATGTGGAGCTGAAGTTAAAAAAAAAGCCAAGAGGGACATCTTGTGGTTGAAATAGGAACCCTTTCTTTTTTTTTCTTTCTCTCCTTGGAACTTATTGATATTGGATGCATTTTCTTGGAAGTCTGTCTTTCCCTCTCTCTGGAATTATTGATAGACTTTGGATACAAAGGACTGCTTGGAGTAATATATAAGATCTAATTGTGGCCATGGTTCAAATTGTCTAGGCTGTGTACTTATATATTTATTTATTTATTTATTTATTTTATTAAATTTCTATACCGCCCCTCTCCCGAAGGACTCGGGGCGGTGTACAGCCTAAAATTTAAAAAAACATATAAATATACAAAATTTAAAATAATTAAAAATAAATTAAATCATTTGGCCAAAATCCTAAAACCCAAAACATACAAAATTTAAAATCTTAAAAAATACTCAGTCCCCTTAAAACATTTTGACCCTATTGGAACCGAAGCTTCTATGCCAGGCCGGCCTGTCAGAAAAGAAATGTTTTTAGTTCCCGACGGAAGGTGCGTAAATCTGTTATTATACGGAGTTCGGGGGGGAGCTCGTTCCATAACGTGGGAGCTCCCACAGAGAAGGCTCTCCCCCTGGGGGTCGCCAGCCGGCACTGTCTGGCCGACGGCTCCCTGAGGAGGCCCTCTCTGTGGGAGCGTACCGGACGGCGGGAGGTATTTGCTGGCAGTAGACGGTCCTGTAAGTATCCGGGTCCGATGCCATGGAGCGCTTTAAAAGTGGTCACTAACACCTTGAACCGCACCCGAAAGACCACCGGCAACCAGTGCAACTCACGCAGGAGCGGTGTTACGTGGGAGCGCCACGACGCTCCCATCACTACCCGCGCGGCCGCATTCTGGGCAAGTTGGAGCTTCCGGATGCACCTCAAGGGGAGCCCCATGTAGAGAGCATTACAGTAGTCCAGCCTGGAGGTCACGAGGGCATGAGTGACTGTGCGTAGCGAGTCCCGGTCTAGGAAGGGACGCAACTGGCGCACCAGGCGAACCTGGTGGAACATCCTCCCGGCCACGGCCGTCAGATGGTCCTCTAAGGACAGCCGTGAGTCCAGGAGGATTCCCAAGTTGCGAACCCTTCCTGTGGGAGCCACTGTTTCGCCCCCAATACACAGCGATGGAATCAGCTGGCTGTACCGGGACGACGGTAACCACAGCCACTCGGTCTTGGAGGGGTTGAGCTTGAGTCCGTTTCTCCCCATCCATACCCGCACGGCCTCCAGGCACTGGGTCAGCACGGCAAGGGCATCGTTGGGGTGGTTTGGCGTGGAAATGTACAGCTGGGTATCATCAGCGTACTGGTGGTACTCCACGCCAAAACCACGGATGATCTCACCCAGCGGCTTTACATAAATGTTGAACAGTAGAGGCGAGAGGACCGACCCCTGAGGTACCCCACATACGAGGGGTCTCGGGGTCGACCTCTGGCCCCCTGTCAACACAGACTGCATCCGGCCAGAGAGGAAGGAGGAGAACCACTGCAAGACAGTGCCTCCTATGCCCAGCCCCTCCAACCGTTGCAGCATGATACCATGATCGATGGTATCAAAAGCCGCCGAGAGGTCCAATAGCACCAGAACAGAGGAGCAACCCCTGTCTTGGGCCCGCCAGAGATCATCCACCAACGCGACCAATGCTGTTTCCGTGCTGTAGCCAGGCCTGAAGCCCGACTGGAACGGATCGAGATATGACGATTCCTCCAGGTGCTGCGGGAACTGTCGGGCAACCACACTCTCAACAACCTTCGCAAGAAAGCGAAGGTTGGAGACAGGACGGTAGTTTGATAAAACAGCTGGATCCAGAGCAGGCTTCTTGAGGAGGGGTCTCACCACTGCCTCTTTCAAGGCAGCGGGAAAGACACCCTCACTCAAGGAAGCGTTGATAATTGCTCGGAACCAGCCTCGTACCACCTCCCGGGAGGCCAGCACCAACCAGGAGGGGCACGGGTCCAGTAAACATGTGGTCACCCTAAGTCCCCCCAGCAACCTGTCCACGTCCTCGGGGGTCACGGGGTCAAACTCAACCCAGGTAACAGTCTCAAGACCAGCCTCCGCCTCTCCCATTGGACATACCCAGTTGAAGTCGAAGCCTTCCCGTATCTGAGCGATTTTATCATACAGATATTTTCCGAAATCCTCAGCTCTACCCTCTAAGGGGTCTCCCCTCACCTCCTGATGAAGGAGGGAGCGGGTCACCCTAAACAAGGAGGCTGGGCGGTTATCTGATGACGCAATAAGAGCAGTGAGGTAGGAACACTTCTCTGCTCTTATCGCCATTAGGTAGGACCTAATATGGTCTCTTACCAATGTTCGGTCAGATTCGGCATGGCTCGATCTCCAACTGCTCTCTAGGCGTCTTTTCCGGCGTTTCATCTCTCTCAACCCCTCGTTATACCACGGGGCCGGTCGAGACCCACGCCGAATCAGAGGCCGCAAAGGCACAACTCGATCCAGGGCACCGGCAGCCGCCCTGTCCCAGGCCGCCACCACCTCTCCAACCGAGTCGTGTGTCAGAACCTCAGGAATTGGCCCAAGCTCTGCCTGGAACCGCTCGGGTTCCATCAGCCGCCTGGGGCGGTACCATCTCACCGGTTCCGCCACCCTGCGGTGGGGTGCAACGGTCCGAAAGTCCAAGCATAGGAGAGAGTGATCAGACCATGACAGGGGTTCAATGACTATATCCCCTACACTCTGACCACTCAGCCACTGTCCAGAGACAAAAACCAGGTCAAGCGTGTTCCCCCCTGTGTGTGTGGGGCCTTGAATTACCTGGGTCAGGTCCATGGCTGTCATGGAAGCCATGAACTCCCGAGCCTCCCCGGACGCCCCGCCCCCGGACGGCAGGTTGAAGTCACCCATGACTATTAGCCTGGGGACTTCAACCACCACCGCGGCGACAACGCTCAGGAGCTCGGGCAGGGAGGTTGATACGTGGCAGGGCGCCAGGTACGTAATCAACACCGCCCTCGGACCCCCCTATATATTATTGCTATTATAATTAAGAAATAGTGAATCTGTGCCCAGAAATTAATACTTAAAAATTATAGATATTTTATCTACTGCTATTAACTACCTATCTTATATTGTTATTTGTACTGTTAATACTACTGTTATTTTAGGTATAATTAAGCTAAGTATGTTACTCTATTGATTGAGGTGTGGAATTCAAAATGACGAGTATTCCAAACCTATCCAAGGTAGGGATAACGAAGAAAGGGGCACAGATTTCCTCAACTACCTCAAATCCATCGAGCCAAAAATCAATTGATGAGCTTCTGCAAAGAGAAAGGTCTAATTCATTTAAAGACCTACAGGTCATGTTACAAGCGATGCAGGAGGCCATGGCTAGAAATCATGAAGAACTGAGGAAAGAGATTGGAGTGGTGAGGAATGTACAAGCGATCTCAAAGAACAAATGCAAGTCATGGATGGAAGATTGGAATCGTTCCAACAGCAGATGGCAAAGAATGAACAGAAATTACAAAAGATGGAGGAAAGGATGGAAAAGGAAGAAAAAAGAGTAGAAGAAATAAATGAGAAGCTAACCAGAGTGAATAAAGGACTAGAAGCAACAGTTATTGCCCTAGAATCTGAAAAAGCTGACCAATACTTACGGTTTCAGAACCTTATGAGGACAGGGGAGAGGATCTATTGGAAATGATGGCGGATCTACTAGCAAAAGCTCTGGGAATAGGGAAAGAAGAAATGTTGAGTGAAATGGATGAGGTCTATCAGATCCACACAAACTACACAAGACAACATAATCTGCCTAAAGAGATTCATGTTAGGTTTGTTAAAAAGACGATTAGGGATGAGATCCTTCACAGAGCAAGAGATGAGCCATTAGAATGCAAGGGGAAACAGCTGATTGTCTTAAAGCAGGTGCCGAGAAGAGTTAGGGATCTATGAAGACCCTACCACTTCTTGACAACGAAACTGACTAGACATAATGTTAACTTTCGATGGTTGATTCCAGAGGGAATACTGATTTTGTGGCAGGACAAGAAGATTAGAATAGACACTCCAGATAAGGCGGAGGAATTTTATAAGCAAAACTTTAGCAGTGAAGAAGAATTAGAGAGAGTTGTTGAAGAAGCGAGGGAGTCACGTTTGGCTAAAACAGAAGAGGAGGGACAACAGGGGAAAATGAGAAGAGAAGGAAATGGTAAATTATAAAAGGGAACAACAAGAGCTGAGAGAGGAGCCAAAGGAGACTAGAATAACGAGGGGTATAAAAACTAGATATAAGTAGAAACATGATGGGAAATTCCAAATCCTATCCTTGAATATTAATGGCCTAAACTCTCCTCAAAAAAGGAAAAAAAACTTTTAATAAATTGATTAGAAGAAATTTAGATGTTATAGTTATTCAAGAGACTCACATTAAGGAACAGCGTAGACAGGTGTTGGAATGTCCTAAACTGGGGAAGATGTTTGCATCTCTATCACAACACAAAAAAAGAGGAGTAGTGATATATATCAGAGAGTCAATCTTAGCCAAGCAAATTTATAAAGATACAGAAGGCAGGATTTTGATAGTGGAGACGACAATTAACCAAAAATGGATAATATTAGTAGGAATCTATACCCCAAATGGGGGGCAAGAACAATTCTATAGGAAACTATATAATACACTACGGGTGATGGATTGTGAGAACATCTGTATTATGGGCGATTTTAATGCAATAATAGATAGGAAGCTAGACTATAAGAGCAAGGAAGAAAGAAAGGGACCTAGAAGAATATTGCCAAAAGTTTTCTTTAAGATGGTGGATGAATTAGGGATGCAAGATATTTGGAGAGAAAGGAACCAAGAGGGAAGCCAATACACGTACTATTCGAGTAGATATAAGACGTGGTCCAGGATAGATATGGTTTGGGTAACGACAGAACTATTACAGGAAATGGGGGAAGTGGAAATAGAAAAGAATCTTTGGGTGGATCACAACCCAGTGAGAATCAGGTGGAGAGGGGAAAAAAATTGGTAGATGGACACTAAAAAGAGCGATTATAAAATACAAAGAATTTAAAATAAAGCTGGAGGAATAGCTAAAGTTGTTCTTCCAGGAAAATAAAAAAGAGGATACAAACATACAAAATTTATGGGATACAACAAAGGCGTATGTGAGAGGAGTGGCTATAGCTTATATGGCAAGAGAAAATAAAAAGAAGGAACAAAAGGGGAAAAACTTAGAAGAGGAATTCCAAAGATTAGAAATAGAACTACAACATAACCCCCAAAATGAAAGCCTGAAACAACAAATGGAAGTGATTAAACATAAGCTGTCCATTCTTGAAAAAGAAGAACTAGCACAACAAATTAAAAGGAGTGGCCAGAATTTATTTGAAAATGCGAACAAGCCAGGGAGGTGGCCATCGTATAAGCTAAAGAAGCAGAGAGAAAGAAGCTGGATTAATAATTTACAGGACGAAGAGGGAAATATACAACATCAAAGTGAAGAGAAGAAAAAGATGATTCAAAATTACTATACAAAACTATATGATGAGAATAAGTGGGCTATGGATGAAAAAATACTTCAATGTTTAAAAAAAGCAGATCTACCAAAAATCCCGGATGAATCAAAGTGTATGTTGAATGCGGAGATAACAATGATTGAATTAACTGAAGCATTGAAAAAACAGAAAAGCACTGGGTCCAGATGGACTGCCAGTAGAAATATACAAAGAATTTCAAGATTCATTTGACGAAATATTACTGGAGATGTTCAATGCAGTCCTAAAGGAAGCAAAAACACCAGCATCCTGGATAGAAGCAAACATTGTGCTGATCCCAAAAGAAAATTCGGATTTAACAAAAATCAATAATTATAGGCCAATATCGCTTTTAAATTTGGATTACAAAATATTTAGGGCAATAATTGTGGGAAGGCTAAAAAGATACCTAAACGAATTTTTACATGTAGATCAAAATGGTTTCCTACCACGAAGGCAAATTCGAAACAATATGAGGATGATTTTGAATATTTTGGAGTACTACGAGATTCACAGTGAAAAACAAGTAGCTCTGATGTTTTTGGATGCACAAAAAGCCTTTGACAATGTAAATTGGAACTTCATGTTGAGGCAGTTGGGCTATATGGACTTTGATGGAAATTTTATAAACATATTCAGAGCTATATACGATAAACAAGAGGTGAGAGTTATAATCAATGGAGAAGCAACACAAAGCTTCCACATTAGGAAAGGTACAAGACAAGGGTTTCCGCTCTCTCCGTTAATGTTTATATTAACTCTCGAAGTACTGACTAGAATGATTCGAAAGGAAAGCCAAATTAGAGGCTTAAATATTAAGAAAGAAACCTACAAACTGCAAACATTCGCGGATGACCTTGTATTTATCCTAGAGGAACTGCTACATTCAGGTACAAGACTGGTGAAAATATTAGAAGAATATGGAGAGGTAGCAGGACTGAAAATCAAGAAAGATAAAATGAAAATGATAGTTAAAAATATGACTAGTACATAGAAAATTGACCTGGTGGAGAAAGTAAATATCCAAATAGTGAAGAAAGTTAAATACTTGGGAGTACAGCTAACAGCAAGGTGTATTACAATCTGTAGGAACCCACCAAAGTCCCTACATAAGTGGCAAATAGGACAAGTAATAATACCATAGGATAGAATAGGATCAAGTAAGATTCATTGTGTCTGGAATGGAAAATTACTGCATGCCTACATGCCATAAAAGTTCCGGGAAGAAACAACTCACAGAAAGCCCCCGGACCAAAAGGCCCCTTTTCTAAACAAACCTCTTGGTTTCCCAGATAAGGCAAATCAGCCTGACAAACTTACTGATTGGCAAAGTGAAATACGATCGTGTTCAGTGCACACATGGCCGGCTACGCTCTGGTGATGTGACGTAATATATGCGACGCCTGTTTCACTGGCATACTGCGCTCAGGAGAGATGAATTGCTATACTGATTAGCCTGCTGCGTTCAGGCGATATGACGTGCTGTGTGCTGCACCGGTTATACTGAATAAAACAAGCAACCGGGCATAGAGAAATTGCTCTTTGTATCCGGAAGCGTTTTGTATCCTGAATCTGTGTCTGAGTCCTTTCTTCTACGCCTTCTGACGAATTGGCCCGTACACTGAGCCCACCACAGGGTTGCGGGATTGTCCAGGCTGCACCTCGGCAGCGGGACCAACGGAATCTCCGCAAGTGGTGACCCTGATGGGACGATCGCAACACCAACAGCCTAAAGAGGTTTAAGAGGTTTTTGTTTCGTCGCGGGTGCGGCGCGAGAGGCACGTCCGAAGCGCACTCTACCGTCCATCTCTTACCACAGCCGGTTTTCGTAAGTATGGGCGGAAATCTGACAAAAGAGCAGCAGGCTCATATCTCGGAGATAGGTCAGATAGTTGAGGCTAACAAAAAATTTTTACAAAGAAGAAATTATTATCCATCTAGGAAGAAGTTAATCCTCCTTTTCAAATTTATATGGCAGGAAGCTCCCTCCTATCCTCCTAAAGAAAAATTAGATCTGACCACATGGACTAAATTGGGGAAATATTTCCATAAAGAGCCTAGAGCACCCCCCAATATTCTTACTACGTGGAAAGGAGTGATGATGGCCCTACAAAATCATTTCGACAAGGGTCTTTCTCAAACAACTAATACTGTTCCCCTCCCCCCAGTTACGAAGATTCCTTTGCAGGGAAAATTCATTCCCTGCCCGAGGAATATTCAATCCCCCCAATTGCGCTTCCCTCTCCTCCTCCCCTCGCGCCTCCCCCTCCCCCTCTCCTCACGCCTCCCCCTCCTTCTCCCCCTCCACTTGCGCCCCCCCTCCTTCTCCTCCTCCACTCGCACTTCCCCCTCCTTCTCCCCCTCCTCTCCCCCCTCCGAGCCTATATCCCACCATCTCACACGATGCCTCGGAGGTGGCGGAGGAGGGATCGCTCCAAAGGGGCATTGAAAGGGCAAAAAGGGAAGGACATCTAACCCCTGAAGAATGGGATATGGTGTCTGCCTATCCCATAGATTTTTCCGGAGCGGCTCCGGCATATCAGGAGCTGCCCTTTGCTCAAATAAAAGAACTTAAAACGGCCCTCACTCAACATGGGGTTAGCAGTCCCTACTTTAGAGGCTTATTAAACAACATAAACTATAATCACCATTTGACTCCAAATGAATGGAAAAGCCTGGCAAAAATGCTTCTGTCCACTACCCAATATCTATTATGGGCTCAAAGTTTTGAAGCAGAATGCCTCCGCCAGCGCCAAGCTAATTTAAATGTTGCACTCGACCGTATTGCAGGCACAGGAAATTATGCTACAAGGGCACAGCAATTGCAAATGGGACGCCCTGCCGCTGTCCTGACTGGCCTGGCAGCTGTTCAAGCCTTTGAAAACCTAGGCGAATTTGGCATGCCCACCTCTTCTTCCTTTGTAAAAATTATACAGGGAAATACGGAACCCTATGATAAATTTGTTGAAAGGATCCAATCAGCAGTAGATCGAGATATAAAAAATCCAGAAGCTAACAAATTTTTAGTTCGGAAACTAGCCTATGAAAATGCCAATCATGATTGCCAAAAGATACTGGGTCCCCTAAATGTGGACGCCTCAAAAACGCTTATAGATTTTCTAAAAGCAGCATCCATCGTGGGCTCTCAAGCCTACCAGATGGAGACGCTGGCTTCCGCAATTAGTGTCAACTTCAATCAGCAACGCCCAGATAGACCAAAAACAGGAAGTTGCTTCAACTGCGGAAAACCAGGTCACTTTCGCAACCAATGTAGGGCAGTGAAAAATAAAACAGGGCAAGAAGGTCAATTACAAGGGCGACGCCCAACTACCCCATGCCCAAAATGTGGCCGGATGGGTCATTGGGCAAGGGAATGTCGCTCCAATAATCCATCACCCCAGCAGGGAAACTAGGTGGGGGGCAAGGCATCAGCCCCCTACCCAAAGATGCACTGCTACACACTGTCAACAAAAAGCTTAAATCTTGTGAGGTCCTCCCGGCTGACAACTTAGAGCCTAGAGGAGTGCAATTTAGATCAAAAGAGGATGAGGATAGTGACGAAATCTTACAGGCAGTCATATTGACTGCCCAGGAAGATTATGATCTCCCCACTCCAGGCAAGTTTTATTATATACCTTTAGACACTAGCCCTTTGCACTCCCCCCCCCCGCTGCTACTGTTATCCTTTATGCGGGAGAGGAATTGCTCACAAGAAAAATAGTTGCTTCCACCTATCTATTAGATCCCACTGATCTAGGGTCCGTAGCTATGGCCGTGAGCCCTACGGAACCTACCAAAATCCCAAAAGGCACTGAAATAGCAAACCTTATTCCGGTGCTCACTGACTTCAATCCATATGCAAAAAATCCTCTGCGCCATGTGGCTATCTCTCCCTTTAAAGCATTAATTGAACCTGATCTGGAAGAACCACATGAGGAGACTTGGTTCACCACCAAGATCACCGCAGAAAAGCCACTGCTCACTCTCCTGCTGAATGGGGTCCCCTTCTCAGGATTAGTGGACACTGGAGCCGATGTCTCGGTGATCGCCCAAGCTCAGTGGCCGCCTGAGTGGCCAATGACTTCCTCCCCCGCCGTGAAAGGCATGGGAGGAATTCAAATGGCACAGGCTAGTAAAAATTATCTGCAAGTCAAACTGCCAAACTCCAAACAAACAGCCACATTAAAACCAGTGATTTTACCTTTACATGTGAACCTGTGGGGAAGAGACCTTTTGTCTCAAATTGGTTCCTTATTACATTGGGAATAATGGCTAAGCCACTCATGAAAATGCAACTCAAACAAGACACCCCGGTATGGATCGACCAGTGGCCACTTCCTGAAGAAAAATTATTAGCATTAACATCAATAGTCTCGCAATTAATAAAAGAAGGGAAGGTAGAAGCTTCCAACAGCCCCTATAACACCCCAGTTTTTGTAATAAAGAAAAAATCAGGCAAATGGCGTATGCTACAAGACCTCCGAAAGGTAAATTTGGTTATTCAACCAATGGGGGCGCTACAATGTGGATTACCAAATCCAAATATAATACCCCAAGGTATGAGTTTGACCATAATAGATCTCAAAGATGCATTTTTCTCAGTTCCCCTATGGGAAGGTGATCGCAAGCTTTTTGCATTCACCATTCCTACCCGCAACTATGACAGACCAACCGAAAGGTTCCAATGGACAGTTCTACCCCAGGGTATGTTAAATAGCCCCACAATGTGCCAGTACTACATACATGATATTTTAAAGAAATTTCGCCAGACATACCCTGAAATTTTACTGTACCATTATATGGATGATTTATTAATAGCCACTAGGGCCAAGGATCCCCCAGGAAATTGGAAAAAGAAATTATTGGATATGTTACAGAAAAGAGGGTTTAAGATAGCACCTGAGAAAATTCAAACGACCGATCCTTACATCTACTTAGGACATAAAATCATGCAGGCAGGAAGTGTTCCACTGCTGCCAGAACTAACCCTGCCCTTGCACCCCACACTGGTTACATTGCAACAATTTTTAGGGCATATCAATTGGGCAAGACCATTCTTGGCCATAACCACTCATGATTTACAACCACTATTCTGCTTATTGCAGAATGGCCAACACCCTGCTGACATCCTAACCATTGGAGAAGCTCAATTGCAATGCCTACAAAAAATAAAGGAAACTCTTAAGACTCGGTGGGTAGATAGGGTAATGGAGGGTCAGGATTGTTTTATAGCAGTACTGGCCACTGCCCAGCTGCCCACCGGAATCTTATTTCAGAAAGCTAGTGGTAAAATATTAATTGCGGAATGGACACATCTTCCAAACACCCCCAAGAAGAGCATCTCAGGAAAAGATGAGTTATTGGCAGAACTTGTGATCAAGCTTAGAAGCAGGTGCATCTTAAGGATGGGAGTAGAACCCTCAGCAATTTATACCCCCATCCCACTGCCCAAATGGGAACAATATCTACAACATTCGCAGGCCTTACAGATGGCCTTAGCAAATTATACAGGGGAAATCAAATATCATCTCCCAGCAGATCCCAGACTAGCTTTGATCAATACTGTCCCTTTTAAACTAAATCAAACACAGGTCAATAAACCTATCCCACAAGCAATCACTGTCTTCACTGATGGAAATAAACAAAAGGGAGCCTGTGTGTATGAGGAAGAGGGACAATGGAAAAGGCACATAACCTCCCCTCAAAGATCCGCCCAGCGTTCAGAGCTGGCAGCGGCTATCCTTGCCTTCTCACTCTTCAAGGACAGGCCACTAAATCTAATAGTGGACTCACTGTATGTCTATCACACCGTGAGTCACATTTTTGATGCCTATATTTCTCCTACAGGAGAGGAAGACCTCCTTAAACAATTTGTGCAGCTAAAAACAATATTAGAAATTAGAGTGCATCCATTTTTTGTAGCTCACATTAGAAGCCATCAACCACTCCCTGGCATGCTCTCAGAAGGAAATGCTCGAGCAGATGAAGCAGCCAGAGAAGTTTTTCACTTGGCAACTCCATGGGAGAGCCACTCTTTTTTCCATCAAAACGCTAAATCATTGCAAAAGGAATTCAGTCTTACTAGAGCTGAAGCTACTGCAATAATCCAGCAATGCCCTGATTGCAGCCGCCAGGGCCACTCCATCCCCATGGGAGTTAATCCTAGGGGACTAAAACGCAATGAGATCTGGCAAATGGATGTCACTCAATATTCTCCCTTTGCCCCATGGAAATACATTCATGTTATTATTGACACCTTTTCAGGCTTCATCATAGCCTCACTGCAAAGAGGAGAAGCTTTCAAACATGTCCAAAACCACTGCTTTAGAGCTTTTTCTGTTTTGGGCACCCCAAAAGAACTCAAAACTGACAATGGCCCCGCATATTGTAGCTCAAATTTTGCCAAATTATGCCAAACATGGGGCATTGTACATAAATTTGGAATCCCTTATAATTCAACTGGTCAGGCATTGGTTGAGAGGGCCAATCAAACATTAAAACAAGCATTGGAAAAGCTAAAAGGAGAAAAATGGAAAGGAGGCCCTACCCTCCCAGCCTACCAGAATCAATTGGCAAAAGCATTGTATACTCTAAATTTTAAAAATTTAATTGGTACCCATCCTGAACGTTCCAGAGCGGAACAACATTTTGGTCATAGCGTAGTTTCCACCCCCAACCCTTTTGTATTATATAGGCAACTACCAGATCCTTCCTGGAGAGGTCCAGCGGAGTTAATAACATGGGGTCGAGGCTACGCAGCAATAAAACCCCTTGATGAACCTATCCTCTGGGTTCCGGGTAGATGTGTAAAACCATATCATCCCCCAAACCAACCTGCAGATCCTGATCCCAAAGCTGATCCAGAACCACTCCTTGGATCGTTGTTTTCTTGATGTGCTGGTTTTGCGACTGCGGATGCAACGCTTGCTGTTGCTGTCATTGCCTCGCCTGTATTGAATGCTGTTGCGACTTTATTTGCCCGATCCCATGTGATGTCTACTTGATCGAATACCATCTAGAAGACTACATCGTCACAGACAAGACAGGCAAGCGAACCTCGGTCCTTAAACCTACACCCACAGTCAGGTACTCTGAGTTACACCCTTTTATACCCTCAGATTGGCATTAACAATGAAGTTACTGCAAAGCCAGTACAACGTGTGCAAGAATGGATGTCACATCTGTAAGCCTGGAGAGCCACCTGCACGCTGCTCGTTCCTGCGAGGCCTACCACCTGGAGAACACTGGGGGATGTGGGACTACATGAACCCCCCGAGGAGATGTAAATACTTCCTATGGCATTGGTTTTTTATTGTTTTGCTTACATGGGGATTGTTTATATGTGGATGGTATATGATTAAGAATAAATACTCCCCAGATGGTAAAAAATATCCCCTCATCCCCACTCAACCACCCCATCTTACAAACACCAATACTCCCCCTGTGCTAGCAACCCCCTCCTTGGCCAGGCGACGGGTCCATAGTAAGAGAAGTGTCTCGTCTCAGATAATAGGTAATTGCTCACAATGTATCACAAAGACTATACAAGGGACCCAGACAAAATTTACATTGCTACATACAAACATTCCCCCGACAGGAGGTAAGAAACAGGGTCTGTGCATTCATGATAATGTACAATATGACATTTACAAAGTAACAGACAAATTTTGGTGTTCGTCCCCTACAGCCCCTTTGCAAATCTCCTTGACTGTTTTCGCAGGGTTGCCTACAGATAAAGAACCCCTAATGACACAACAAGTAAAATACCAATACTTATATACTGGCAACCAAAAGGAAATAACATTTGATATTTGTACACTGTTGGATGAACAAACTCAAGCCACTAAATGTGGATCTACCAATTGGAGGAATTCTTATAAAAATAATCATAAATATTTATGTAAAAAGAATATGGATTGGAGTATAGGCAATCCACAGCAATGGGCCCCTTGCGCAGCACGCACTGATTGCGCTGGTTGGGGTTGCATATGCTGGTACACAGGAGGAGGGTACAATGGAAAAACAGAATGTGGGGACATTGATGAATTTAAACGGTCATCTACTACCTCAAATAACATAACAATAACATGGCCAGCCAGTAAAGTGGAAAAAATTATATCCTATGGCATAGGAATTGATGGAACCGGAATAGACCCGATGGGATATGTAACAATTCTGCAAAAGGTTGGAAAAACGGAATCAGAACTGACCTGGTCGGTGTATAAGACATTAGAGAGAACAGGGAAACAACAAATTGTCACTGATAAAGCCGGAAACCTATTTATTGACTTTGCAAACAAAGTTGCCATGACCCTTGGAGTAAAAAACTGTTTTGTGTGTGGTGGAACAAATATGGGAACCCAGTGGCCATGGGAAGCATTGGAAGCTAGAGGAACAGTTTTCAATAATATGTCTAGACAAGGAAATCTAACTAAAGGGGTGGAGGTTCGCCAGAAGCAGGTCACTACATGGGCCCTCACCACCAACCTAGTGGGGGTAGAATGTTATAGAAGGAATGTTACTGGAGGGTTTATGGTGGGGGAGCTAAACTGTCTTGGGTACTGGGATGTTCTGAAAAACTACTCATGGTACTCACCTGCCAATAGATCGGCTCCTGAAAGACATAACTTCACTACCTTAGCCAACACAACCGAGGGAAAGCCATGGACTCTCCCTAAAGGGATGTATTGGATATGCGGAAGTACAGCTTATTCACAATTACATAAAAACTGGACTGGCACCTGCACTCCAGGCTGGATACGTCCATCTTTCTTCCTTATACCCCTTAAAAATGCCAACAATTAGGTTCACCAGTTTATGATGCATGGATATGACAAAAAAGGAGCTCCAACACTGGCATAGGGGGATTCTCGGTGTACCAACAACAAGACGACTCCTGGCCCCCTGAACGAATAATTGCTTATTATGATCCCGCCACCTGGGCTGAGGACGGTTCCTATGGCTATAGGACCCCCATTTACCTAATTAACAGAATAATTCGCTTGCAAGCAGTGCTTGAAATGGCTGGACATAGGATTGATAGCGCACTAAACACCATTGCTACAGAACAAGACAAGCTTAGGACAGCTGTATATCAAAACCGTTTAGCATTAGACTACCTACTAGCTGCAGAGGGAGGTGTATGTGGGAAATTTAATCTTAGTAATTGTTGCCTGCAGATCAACCAAGTAGGGAAGGTGGTTGCTGATTTGACATCCGAAATGAGACGACTAATTCATGTCCCGGTCCAGAAATGGACTGGCATACTGGATGAAGGTGGGATCTTGGGAGGAATCTTCAGCAATTGGAAGCAGGGTTTATTTTTCTTGGGTATGGGTCTATTAGCTTTCAGCATGCTCCCCTGCTTGTTGCCGCTACTTAAAAATACCATGACTTCTATAGCAGAAACTGTGGTCTCCAAACAGGCTATGTTGGTGAACAAGGAAGAGTACCCCATCATAGAAGGGTACCCTATAAAGATACCACCAGAATTTAACGCCAACAAAACAGAAAAGGAGGAATATGAGTGAAGTATGTGTATGTGTGAAGTATTGTGTGATCATTGGATCCACATGCTGCATGATAAAATGAACTTTTCTACTTTTTTATGAAATTTTTTATTTTTCCATGAAATTTTCTATTTTTCTATGAATTCTTCTATTTTTCTATGAATTTTGTGATTGTAATTGTTATGATAAACTTATGCTGTTGTATTTGATTATAGCAATAATGGATTGTCCAATCAGTAAACATCGTACAGAGAGGAAACACAGAATTAACAGTAATGGTTGATAAACACCCTAAATGAAGGTACCCCGTGATTTTCAAAAAACAGAAAAGGAGGAGATGTAGGAACCCACCAAAGTCCCTACATAAGTGGCAAATAGGACAAGTAATAATACCATAGGATAGAATAGGATCAAGTAAGATTCATTGTGTCTGGAATGGAAAATTACTGCATGCCTACATGCCATAAAAGTTCCGGGAAGAAACAACTCACAGAAAGCCCCCGGACCAAAAGGCCCCTTTTCTAAACAAACCTCTTGGTTTCCCAGATAAGGCAAATCAGCCTGACAAACTTACTGATTGGCAAAGTGAAATACGATCGTGTTCAGTGCACACATGGCCGGCTACGCTCTGGTGATGTGACGTAATATATGCGACGCCTGTTTCACTGGCATACTGCGCTCAGGAGAGATGAAGTGCTATACTGATTAGCCTGCTGCGTTCAGGCGATATGACGTGCTGTGTGCTGCGCCGGTTATACTGAATAAAACAAGCAACCGGGCATAGAGAAATTGCTCTTTGTATCCGGAAGCGTTTTGTATCCTGAATCTGTGTCTGAGTCCTTTCTTCTACGCCTTCTGACGAATTGGCCCGTACACTGAGCCCACCACAGGGTTGCGGGATTGTCCAGGCTGCACCTCGGCAGCGGGACCAACGGAATCTCCGCACAATCAAAGAAGATAACTATGTTAATTTAAACAATCAGATAAAGAAATATTTAGAAAGATGGAAAAATTGCAATTCTCATTTATGGGGAGAATTGCAGCAGTAAAGATAAACATTTTACCTAAATTACTCTTTTTATTTCAGAATGTCCCCATAAAATTAGAGAAAAAATATTTTGTAAATTTAAATAAAATAATATTGAAATTTATTTGGCAGGGGAAGAAATCTAGAATCAAATTAAAACTACTACAAGAAGCCAAAGAGAGAGGGGGATTCGGCCTACCTGACTGGGAGCTGTACTACCAAGCGGCAATACTCACTTGGGTGCAGGATTGGATAAATTTAAAAAATAGAAGGCTATTAACTCTAGAGGGTCATGATTCACAATCTGGATGGCACACATTTTTGTGGGATGAAAGATATAATGTTCATCAATACTTCCAGAGACACCATATTAGAGCAGCATTACTCAATGTGTTGATTAAAGTTAAACAACAGAACTATATAGAAACACTGGTATGGCTCTCAACACTGGAAGCGCTAATGCATCCAAATTTTATGAACTTGGGAAAAGTAGTTACACACAGAGATATTCTAAATGAACAAGGGGAACTTAAATCTAGATAAGAATTAAAAGAAAACGGGGTACAATTGGAATGGTGGGTGTACCTGCAAGTTCAGTCATGTTAAAAGAAAGACAAAAAGGAATGGGATATACAGAGGAATCTGACAACACTAGATAAAATATTGTTAGGAAAAGAGGAGAAAGCAATCAAAAGAACATATAAATATTTATTGGAATATAAAATGGAAGAGGAGCAGGTAAAAGAAGTGATGATAACATGGGCCCAAAATTTCGGATATAATATTGATTTAGACAAATGGCAAATGTTATGGGAAAGAAATAGAAAGTTAACCTTGGCTACCTCATATAAAGAGAATCTGTACAAAATGTTTTACAGGTGGCACTTCTCCCCAACATGATTGGCAAAGATGAGAAAAGATATATCACCACAATATTGGAAGTGCAAGAAAGTATTAGGCACTTATTATCATATGTGGTGGACTTGTTCCAAAGCCAAAGAATTTTGGCAGCTAATAAAGACTTGGTTGGAGGAAATGTTGGAACTGAAGATAGATCCCAGATCAGAATTGTTTTTACTGGGAATGATAGATGGGAAGTTTAACAAAGGAGAGACATATCTAGTGTTGCATATCATAACAGCAGCAAGGTTGGTGTATGACCAGAACTGGAAAAATGGAAATTCCCCTGTGGAGAGTGAACTAATTAAAAAAAATTGATTTGTTAGACAGTGCCGTCTGGCGGGACCTAGGGCTAGGGCCTTCTCTGTTGCTGCCCCAGCCCTCTGGAACCAACTTCCCTCAGAGGTTCGTACTGCTCCCTCCCTCCTAGCTTTCCGAAAATTTTTAAAAACACATCTATGCAGACAGGCTTGGGGCGTGTGAGCTGTGCTCTGCCCCTGGCCTTTGATTGGGAGTGTATGTTGTATGAGTGAGTATAGTTTTATATTGTAATATTATTTTATATAACTTATATATTTGTACTTGTATTTCTGTTGTGAGCCGCCCTGAGTCTGGGGAGAAGGGCGGCATATAAGTCAAAATAAAGATTAAAGATTAAAGGTTTGTGCAGAGATGGATAGATTATCCTTAGAAATTAAAGACAAGGATGAAACAGAGTATTATGAAGTTTGGGATAAGATGTACTATTGGTTAGATTCGAGGAGAAAAAGTCAGAACAGAGAAAGTTCATCTAGAAGAGAGAAAGTGTAGATTTCCAACCTCAAACTGAGCGTAAGATAGAGATCAGAAAGAATATGAAATAAGAATGGAAATGGAAGTTATGTTATAAATAGACGTAAATATATATGTAAATATATAAATGTAGATTTTTGATTATTTGGGTTTTCTCCCGCGTAAAATTGGAAGTGTCTTGGCAACGTTTCAACATCAGGCTGGTGTTTTCGGCTTTGTGCTTCTAGGAGCAATGTGTGATCGTAGCTGTTTCTTCCTTTTAACTGCCAGTGGGGGTATGAACTGATTGGGTGGGAGCTTGGCTGTGTTCTGATTGGGTGGAGGTGTGTTCTGATTAGTTAGGGGCTTGGCTGTGCTCTGATTGGATGGGTGAGTGTTCTGTTTGGGTGGGGGCTTTGTTGTGCTCAGGTTAGTCTGAGTTGCAGGGGGATTTGAGATGGTGAGCTGCCTTGCTGTTGTTTGGCTTTGCATTCGTGGTCGTGCCTCATCTTCATGGTGGGTGTCAGTTTGCTTCATGTATGGATTGGAGGGGTTTAAAGTGGCTAATGATGCAGCTGTGGTCTGGCTTCTGGTTTGTGATCGTGCCTCATCATCGGTGTGGGTTTGGGTTTGCTTTTCGCCTGGATGTGTGGTGGTGACATCCTGTGTGGTTTTTGTGAGTGTGGGTCTGGTGTCATTCTTTGTGTTAGGGACTCGTTTGTCAATAAGTGCGGGTTTCCAAATGGCTGGTAGGTGGGAGGTATCATCTTGTTTATTCATGTTGTATGGGCATTTTTCTATCTCAATGGCCTCTCTGATTATTCTGTTATTAAAGTGTTCAGTTTTGGTGATAGTTCTGGTCTTTTTAAAGTCAATTTCATGTCCTGTGGCTTTAAGGTGTTGGACCAGGAAAGAAGTTGGTTCCTCTTTTTTGACTGAGTTCTTGTGTTCTTCAATGTGTGCACTTATTCTTCTGTTGGTTTGTCTGATGTATGTGGTGGGGCAAGCGGTGCATGGGATTTCATATACTCCTTGATTTTCTAACTCAATTTTGTCTTTGGGGTTTCTTAGGATGGTGTATATTTTTCTGTGTGTGCAGAATGCTATCTTGATGTTGTGTTTGTGGAGGATCTTGCTGATTTTGTCTGTGGTGCCTTTTATGTATGGGAGGAAGGCTTTGCCGTTTTCTTGTTCTCTGTCTTGGATTTTGGTGGGGGTTTCTTTTTGGATTAGGTTGGTAATCTTATTTCTTTGGAATCCGTTGCATGTTAGTACATTAGTGAGAGTGTGTAGTTTGGTTTTTAGGTGTTGTTCGTTAGCTAAGCTCACCATCTCAAATCCCCCTGCAACTCAGACTAACCTGAGCACAACAAAGCCCCCACCCAAACAGAACACTCTCCCATCCAATCAGAGCACAGCCAAGCCCCTAACCAATCAGAACACACCTCCACCCAATCAGAACACAGCCAAGCTCCCACCCAATCAGTTCATACCCCCACTGGCAGTTAAAAGGAAGAAACAGCTACGATCACACATTGCTCCTAGAAGCATGAAGCCGAAAACACCAGCCTGAAGATGACAAATGGGACTTCATCGAAACGTTGCCAAGACACTTCCAATTTTACACGGGAGAAAACCCGAATAACCAAAGACCTACATACAAACACCCGCGAAAACCTCAGAAAACAAATATATAAATATGTAAATAGTATAAAATGCAATATGTAAATGGTATGAAAGATCAATGACTAGGAAGATATATGGTATATGGTATAGTATGTATGGCAAAATAACAACCCGAAAAGTCACACTGTATTCAACCTGTTTTTAAATGTTTACTTAATAAAAATGTATATATATAGTTTTTAGTGGGGTTGCAAACTATATGTACCTTAAACCATTTATGGTTTACTTTTGCATGTTGGATCAGGCTACAACTGTATCATATTTTGGGTGCCAGGGACTGGCTCTGAGAAGGGCAGTTTTTCTGCAGACTAGGGGGAAGGCATGGTTTTGTGCACTGACTGGGTCCTGCATATGTGTGGATGGGACTTCACTCGCTTGCACAGCCCAGTTCCTGGAGGCTGCAGACCATTGCTGGACTGCAGTCCTAGGGTTAGGGATCCCTGGTCTGAAGCATCAGTTCCCAACCTTGTGGTCCATAAAGGTACTATAGATTAAGTATGTAGATATGAACTGTAAAAATGCAGACAACATTTTTGTATTTTTCTCCCATCACCTAACAGTCTCTGAAAGATATGCTAGTCCTAATGTAATAGAATAATAGTAATATAAATTTATACACTTCTTAGGCATTATATATTAGGTTACATTAATATTTGCAAAGTCATTTGCTTCACAGACCTTGTTGTAGTAGAAGCATACAGAATTGTTCAGAGATGGATGTTTTTAAATTCATGTAAATAAATAAATAAATCCTCCTGGTATACCTGCTGTAGGTAAATGAATTGTGACAAGTGCAATATGTTTTTGAATGAGAAGTGATTAGATGCAGTTGCATTTTTAATTTTCCTTGATATATGTGCTTGACTCTCATAAGACAGTCTGTGTTAACAATTTTTAAATAGCTTATTTACATAGTAATGCACAGAAGCTTTTAATAATAATTTGAATAAGGAAAGATGCTGGAAATTTCTGTCCTAAAATCACAATTCAAGGCAAAGATCTTTAAAAATGTGAGACGAATTTGGACAAATAATTTAAAGGGGACGCCTGAAGTTTCAAGCACGGTAAATTTGGATATCTTTGCTCAGGATGCATAATTGGATAGGAATCATTTTAATAATTCTAGTGACATCACTTAGAGGATCCAGAAATTATATAAATCCAAACAATATTGTTTTACTACTTAATCAGAATGTTAAGTCTAGTGCATCAGCAGTGAACAAAGGACATTTCAGGCTAGAAAGCAAAATATATATCCATGTATTAAATATCTGTATTGTAATGCCTGCATAGTGATGTAGTGACTAATTAAGATCACGTGAAGTGTTTATACCACTTTACAATGCCTTGATAAGGCCACACTTGGAATACTGCATCCAGTTTTAGTCACTACAATGTAAAAAAGATGTTGAGACTCTGAAAAGAGTACAGAGAAGAGCAACAAAGATGATTAGGGGATTGGAGGTTAAAACATATAAGGAATGTTTGCTGGAATTGGGTATGTCTAGTTTAACAAAGAGAAGGATGAGAGGTGACATGATAGCAGTGTTTCAATATCTCAGGGGTTGCCACAAAGAAAAGGGGGTCAAGCTATTCTCTAAAGTACCTGAAGGCAGGACAAGAAGCAATGGATGGAAAATAAACAAAAAGAGAAGCAGAAGGATACCATGGTCGATGGTATCAAACGCCGCTGAGAGTTCAAGAAGCACCAGGAAAGAGGACTGGCCTCTATCCCGGGCCCGCCAGAGATCATCCATCAGAGCGACCAAAGCAGTTTCGGTGGAGTAGCCGGGCCTGAACCCAGACTGCAGAGGGCCCAGATAATCGGCTTCCTCCAGAGACCGCTGGAGCTGGAGTGCCACCACCTTCTCAACAACCTTCCCCACAAAGGGGAGGTTGCAGACCGGATGATAGTTAGTCAAAATTGCTGGATCTAGGGAAGGCTTCTTGAGGAGGGGGCACACAAGTGCCTCCTTTAAGGGAGCCAGGAAGGACCCCTCCCTCAAAGAAGCGTTGACAATCTCCTGGATCCAGGTACGTGTCACCACCCTGCTGGCAGAAACCATCCAGGAGGGACACGCGTCCAACAAACAGGTGGCGGAACTCACAGCTCCAATGGTCCTGTCCACTTCATCAGGCGGAACAGCCTCAAACTCGCCCCAGATGACCGGACAAGAACATGACCCTGTCCCCTCGACTGAATCATTATCAGTCGACTCTGCTTCACAATTGGAGTCTAGGTCGGCCCGGATCTGAGCTACTTTGTCTGCGAAACAGTTCTTAAAGTCCTCGGCACTACCCTACAAGGGAGGCCCTGGACCCCTCGGGTTAAGGAGTGACCGGGTCACCCTAAACAGGGCGGCCGGGCGAGATTCTGCAGACGCGATTAAAGCAGAGAGATACAACGATCTTGCTGCTTTAATCGCCTTCAAATAGGCTCTAATAAATGAGCTCAATCTGGTTCGATCAGATCCGGACCTACTTCGTCTCCATCACCTCTCTAGATGTCTCTTATGGCGCTTCATCCCCCTGAGCTCCTCGGTGAACCAAGGAGACCTCCTGGGGCCAGCACCACGGAGAGGTCACAAAGGCGCAATCTGGTCAATAGCCCCCTTCGCGGCCGTATTCCATGCCGCTACCAGGGACTCTGCCGAATTGTGAATGAACGAGCTCGGTAATTACCCAAGCGCCTTCTGAAAACCAATCGGATCCATCAGGCATCTGGGGCGGAACCACCTAATCGGTTCTGCCTCCCTGCGGGGAAGGATTGGGGCCGTAAAATTCAGTCAAAGCAGGAAATGATCGGTCCATGACAAAGGCAAAATATCTAAGCCCCTTAAAACCAGATCATTACCCAACTGCTCTGAAAGGAAAATCATATCCGGGGCGTGCCCACCCTCATGCGTCAGACCCTGCGCTACTTGGGTCAGGTCCATGGTTGTCATGGCGACCATGAACTCCTGTGCCAACCCCGAGGACTCGCCAAGCGACGGCAGATTAAAGTCCCCCAAGACCATAAGCCTGGGAAACTCCACCACCAGCCCAGCAACCTCCTCGAGTAGTACAGGCAGGGCTGATGTCACGCAGCTGGGAGGCAGGTGCGTAAGCAATAAGCCCACCTTAACCCCTAGGTCCAGCATCATAAAGATGGACTCGCAACCCGGAATTTCGGAAACAGTGAGCCTGCTTAGACTGATATGTGTTTTCTGAGGTTTTCGCGGGTGTTTGTATCTAGGTCTTTGGTTATTCGGGTTTTCTCCCGCGTAAAATTGGAAGTGTCTTGGCGACATTTCGAAGTGTCGAAACCCGAATAACCAAGACCCATATATATATATATATATATATATATATATATATATATATATATATATATATATATATATATATATATATATATATATATATATATATATATATATATATATATATATATATGTCAAGTGTTTATTTTTTAGATTGCACCCTGTAAACCCAAATATGGGAGGAAGGAATCATTCTTTCCTTTTTGCTTGTTTCAGCTCAACCCAGAGCCATCCAGCAAGCACAAATATATATGTGTTGTTTAAAATTGTTGACAAAGAAATAAGGGAATTTCTGATATAGCTATTTCGAGTTTCTTAACTCTCTTCAGTCAGACTCACCCTTCTGGGATATATATATTATGTACAATACACACACACACATACACCTGAAAAAGAGACAGGTTATATTTAATAAATTCATCAAAGAAAGAAAAACTTTTATATTTGGAGAAGAACTAGACACAGTAGACCTCTACATATACCTTGGCCAATGGATCTCAATGGAAGGCGATACAATAAAAGAAATTGAATGGCGGGTTAAATGTGGTTGACAGGCATTTGACAAGCTAAGCATAATTTTCAAGAACAACCTCCCCCTATGCCTGAAAAGTTTTCAATCAGTGTGTGCTACTGGCTCTAATATATGCCAGTGGAACATGGACACTAATCTCATGTTCGATACAAAAGCTACCGGTATGAGTGGTGCAAAGAGCCATGGAAAGATACATCTCAGCATTACAAGACAAGATAGAAAGACCTGCACATGGATTAGAAAATAAATGAAAGTATATGATATCACCAGGAGAGTAAAAGAATTGAAATGAAAATGGGCTGGTCACATAGCAAGAGGAATTGATGATAGGTGGATCCCACTAGATAAAAAGCATCCAAGAAAGAGACCTAAAACAAGATGGAGCGACAACAACACAAGTATTGTGGGCCCAATTGGCAAAAGAAAGCTCAGGACCGTATTGGTTGGAAATATGCAGAAGAGGCCTTCATTCTGCAGTGGATAGACAATGGCTAAAATGATGATGATATAATATTCCATTTCATACACTTCTAACTGATCTCTCTCAAGAAGAAACTGAATAAATCTGAAAAACTTACAGGTATGGGCAACAAAATAAAATAACTGTAAAAAATTTTTTCACTCATGCTGCTCAGTAGCTGGCACCTAAAGAGAGCTAGCTGCTAGCTCAGAAGACAATCTGCTACATGAAAACCAGTAGCCAGTCTGTCAGTGTTGTGACAACAGAAGAAATTGTAGCCATTTTACTTCTGTTTTTCTCTGTAACTTTCCACTCTATAGCTGGGGTTTTCCTTATAGACAGACAAAAGGGGGAGGAAGAGGTATGAGCATTCTTAGTCATACCTATTGCAACTGCGGTTACAATCAAGGTCAATGTGAGTGAAGAATTTTGGCAGTGTAAGGGTGGGGGAGAAAAGCCTGCAATTTTTTGTAATTGGGGAATGTGATGTGTGACAGCTTGGTTTGGGGTGGGAATTGCAAACCAGTTCTTTTGACTGGTTTCATCTATCGGAACCATGACATTAACCAAACTCCCATCTACATTAACATCATTGGGGTCCTGAGCTCCACTCACTTTCCCAAAACCAGGAGGGAGGTTGACAAAGATTCAGGGAAGATCTCAGTATGGAGAGAAATGCAGCACCCACAACCAGGACCCCAACCATGGTGGCTGCCTCAGTGGAGGGAGAGCAAGCCCTTACGTCATTGGAGAAAGTGGGTTTGGAAGTTCTGGCAGCGGGAGCAAGACACAAAATGCAGGAGCTATTGTGGTCTTTGGAGCCTGCCAAAGTCTCCAATGGAGAGTCTAAGCATCCCAAGACAACCCAACTGAAAAAGAATCCTTCAAGAGTAGCTGAGTCAGAGTTGCAAGCAGGTGCCTCATGGGAATCACGCTCTCCTGATCGTAGAGGAGCAAAAAGATTGGCAGCAGCAGAAAATTTGGGTGAATGAAAGTACCTGTTAGCAGCCTGCAGCCAATCGGTGGAGAAGTTGGTAAAAAAGTTTGAGGGGCTAGAAATGGGACGTGAGGGGCAAGTCACCTACTCCTTACCTACTAGTGAGAGTGACGACCAGTGGAGTCGGTACCAATCTATGCCCAGAAGAAGCCCTAGCCCTACTGGCAGAGTTCAAGCGGCCACTCCACATTCTGAGCCGCCAGCATTGACCTCAAGCCCAGTGGGGAGGAAGAGTCCTCACCATCACCCACGGTGCGACACTCTGGGTTGTCGTTGATCGTCAAGGAGTCCAGAACGCCACTTGAGAAGTGACAGTCCTGACCATTGGAAAAGGCCTGATTGATGTCATTCGTCATGGTCTCCTATCAGGCATCACCATTGTGAAAGATCCAAATGGCTGGATCATTCTGACAGCCCTGAGAGATGCATTCATGACAGTCCTGACAGTAGGAGAAGACTTGATCGGCAATGTTCATCACGGTCTCCTGACAGGCATCATCATCATGAAAGCCCCAGATGGCGGGATCACTACGACAGCTCTGACAGACACCATCACTATCGAAGCCCAGACTGTCACTGGTAGCGTGAGAGCCCTGATCGCTACCGGTACCACGAGAGCCCTGACCATTACTACCATCAGTCCCGCAGCCCCAATTATTACCACTATCATCACCCGAGCCCAGGACAGGCGCAAAGAGCTGACTCAAATGTGTACAACATGACTTGATCCAACAGCTGGGGTGACTGTGTGATCTGCTGGACAGACAGTAACCACTAGGTGCACAGCAGCCGCTGGAGGGGCCAGCAGCAGTTGGGTGTGCAACTGAGGGGACAACAGCAATTAGATGGACCACAACCCATAATGGCACCATCTCTTAAGGCCACTTTTGGTGGTGATCCTCAATCAGGTGCATTCCCATATGAAATGAAATGCCAATTTCTACCCAGATCCAGCTGCTATGCTTGATGTTGTCGCAGCCAATCTAGAAGGGGAAGCATCTGAGTGGCTAAATAACTTATACAATGAGCAAGCGCCTGAGCTATGGGACTTCCATCTCTTCATCCAGGGATTGAGAACCAGATCTGAGGACGAGTCCATAGCCCTCAAGGACGAGAAATATATTCATAAAGTGAAGCAAGTTGGCAGACTTGCATTGGAATATGTGCGAGAATTCCGGAGAGTAGCAGGTCGGATTGAGAGATGGCCAGAGCACTCCCTGGTGCATCACTTTAAAGAGGGGCTAAATGACCATATATCCCAAGCCTGCATCTATCAGGGGGTTCCTGATGAGCTACAAGAGTGGTACTGAATGGCAGTGAAGCTAGAGATTGAGCTTGCTCACTATAAGAAGCCAAATCCTCCAGGAACCGGATCGAAGCCGGAACAACCCAAATGGCCGCCACTGCGGAAAATCCCAGCGATCACTGCCACGGAATCTCCTAAGCCATCTACTGGCCCGGCGATCAAGTGCTTTAGTTGTGGCCAGTCAGGACACAGAGCCACTGTTTGTCCCATTCTGTTTCCTCAGCAAAGAGGCACCCTGACCCCATCAGAAAAGAAGTTAACTCAGCCCGCTTCCAAGGAAAAATCAAGCAGAATCATGCAAGAGCAGATTACTCAGGTCGCCACTCCTGCGCAGGAGTAGACAGAGTGCACCGCTGACCCAGCCACTGTCCTGACATCCTACGACAGTGATGACAAGAGAGAAAATGATCTGATGGTGAGTCAACCTATCTCACCTTTCTCCCTAAATGCCAAGCTTATAGTTCCAAATACTGGAGCTCAAGAGGACTTAAAAGTACTTGTAGGTGTTCCCGATGCATCATTAGCCTACCCATTGCACAACAGCTGGGCATACGAGTGAGATTGCTTTCTAACCACATGAAGTTTGAACAGGCATATGGTTCATTGATGGGAAGAGCTTTAATCACTCACCTAACTGAGCCAGTATGGCTAGAGATAGGTGAACATTGGGAATTCATCCACCTTGTTGTAGCCCCAAAAATGATGGATGCAGTGATTTTAGGCCTATCTTGGTTAGATAAATGGAAACCTTTCATCTGGTGGGAGAAGGGGATGAGAATCTTGAGATTGCCTATAGGCCAATCTCCCCCCAATTTATCTTTTGATGTCATGAGGGACAAGGGACCACCCACTTGGGCGAAATGTACCGATGTGAAAGCATAGGCTTATTCGTAGGTTTTATGATAAGCATCCAAACAAACCCGGGGGGGTGTTTCCTTGATCTATGTCTTTGTTTAAATTACAGGATTTCTCCTTTCATTGAGAGGAGGTGAATGTCAGCATTGTGACAACAGAAGAATTGTAGCCATTTTACTTCTGTTTTTCTCTGTAATTTTCCACTCTATAGTTGGGGTTTTCCTTGTAGACAGACAAAGGGGGGAGGGAGAGGTATGAGCATTCTTAGTTCAATCTGAGTGAAGAATTTTGACGATAGAAGGGTGGGGGAGAAAAGCCCATTTTTTGTAATTGGGGGATGTGATGTGTGAGAGCTTGGTTTGGGGTGGAAATTGCAATTTGTAACTTTGTATTAGGGAAGGGAACTTTCAGTTTTGGGTTCAACTATATAAGTGCTGATATTTTGTTTCCGAATAAAATGTTCTTTAAGGACGAATTTCTTGCCTTGAAGTTCTTTTGACTGGTTTCATCTATTGGAACCATGTGATTATCTTAGTCTGCATCTCCTATTTTAAGCTGTCATGCATATGAATAATTAGTCAGGGAATTCAGGATTGTAAGTCTGATTTTTCATTACATGTGCATGTGCAATCTGTAACTGAATAATCTCTAAGTAAAGTAATTACAATAAGTTATGATTTGATGGTATGAATTATGCAAATGGTGCATGAATGAGAATTGGAGAAGAGAGCAGGAATCGTAGTCCTTGTAATGGTAAATCAGCTAGAGATATCCATTACATTTGGATGTTAGGATACCATCACAGATTAAAAATAATAATTAGATTGTGCAAAAACCAAAACATAGTTCATGCCAGAAGATTTCTGGCAATTCATATCAGTTAAAGTTACTGTTAAAGGAAGAGGTTCATAGGAAAAGCATCCTGGTTGACTTCTAGCAACATAGATGCAAGTAAATAAATAACTTTATTCTTACAACTGAATATAGGAAATATACTACCTCCAATCAAAAGAGGAGCATTACCTAATCTAATGATTCAATTGTATCCCCTATCTTTGCAGAGGTAATGGGTGTCCTGGACATTCTCAGTTGTAAGAATACATTTATTTTTCTGGTATTACTTTAATCTGGAGGCTAATAATTCACTACTTTTTCCCTATTGTTCCAGTAAATATGATGGCATGTGGGAATGGACAACAGGAGGAAGCCTAGACTTACTCTACACTTTATTTATTCAAAGGATTATTCAATGTCAAGTGGTTGAGATTGTCTGGAGACTATAAAAGGGAACCATAGCTATCACTGAGAGTAGTCTTTGACACTCCTATTCGATATTGTTGTCCATTTCCACCATCCTGGTGATCAATGGGATGATAGATGCTGTAGTTGTATCACCCTTACATCCACTTCCACAGTTCATTAAACTCCATTTGAGCATAAAAACATTATACAGGTAGTCCTCATTTAGTGATTGCCTGGTTTATTGCTGTTTACAGTTATGACAATGATGAAAAAGTAATTTTATGATCAATCCTTACATTTATTAATTTCAAAGGAGAAGAAAGCCAAAATAAGATCATAAGCACATTCATGGTTTCACTTAGTGATCACTTCTTAAAAACTTCCAGTGTTGCGAGCATTCACAGCTTCTGGAGGCAGGTTGTTCCACTGATTAATTGTTCTAGTTGTCAGGAAATTTCTCCTTAGTTCTAGGTTGCTTCTCTCATTGATTAGTTTCCAGCCATTGCTTCTTGTCCTGCCTTCAGGTGCTTTGGACTCCTCTTCTATGTGGCAGCCCCTGAGATTGGAACACTGCTATCATGTCACCCTTGTCCTTCTCTTCATTAAACTAGAGATACCCAATTCCAGCAACCATTCCTGATATGTTTTAGCCTCCAGCCCCCTGATCATCTTTGTTCCTCTTCTCTGTACACTTTCTAGAGTCTCAACATCTTTTTTACATTGTGGTGACCAAAACTGGATGCAGTATTCCAAGTGTGACCTTACCAAGGCATTATAAAATGATATTAATACTTCATGTGATCTTGATTCTATCCCTCTATTAATGTAGCCTAGTACTGTGTTGGCTTTTTTGGCAGCTGCAGCACACTGCTGGCTCATATTTAAGTGATTGTCCACTAGGACTCCGAGATCGCTCTCACAGTTACTACTATTAAGCAAGGTACCACCTATACTATACCTGTGCATTTGGCTTTTCTTGCCTAAATGTAGAACCTTATGTTTTTCACCATTGAATTTCATTTTGTTAGATAGGGCCCAATGTTCAAGTTTGTCAAGATTCTTCTGTATCTTAAGCCTATCTTCTGGAGTGTTGGCTATTCCTGCCAGCTTGGTGTCGTCTGCAAATTTGATGAGTTTCCCATCTATCCCCTCATCCAAATCATTGATGAATATCTTAAAGAGCACTGGGCCCAGAACAGAGCCCTGGGGCACCCCACTACACACTTCCCTCCATGTAGATGCAGTTCCATTGAGGACCACACGCTGAGTATGGCTGGTCAGCCAGCTACGAATCCATCTGGTGGTGATGTTATTTAACCCACATTTTTCTATCTTATCAAGTAGTAGGTTATGATGTACTTTATCAAATGCCTTATTGAAGTCTGAGCTTCCAGTTTTGTCATCGCGGCGAAATAGACACAGGAAGATGGGGCTCCATCTTCCATGTTTGATTTTGCCCCGCTGGGAAAGGGTTGAAAGCCACCCCACAGAGGCAACAAGCAAGGAGGGGACCTTTGTTGATCACAGGGGATATCAGCCCTCCCATTTGATCTGAGGAAGCATTCCAAACCAACGGAAGAAAGTGGCTACATTCGCGTAGCCACTCCTAAGCTGCTGACAATGGAAGACAACAAGCACTAATAAGCAATCTTACAGCAATGTGGATGAAAATGGGTGAGACCTGCTCTTCTCTTTA